>OY757188.1:3120000-3480000 GCA_963583895.1 Melanophora roralis | reverse complement strand
AGAAAAATTTTTAATCATTGGTAGATGGTAGTGTAGACCAAGTCCTTGAATTTTTGACTGAACTACTTCCTCTTTAACCTCTTTGCCTGAATAAAAATAATTTTCTATTTAGTAACATAATAGTACAAATGGCAATTTAATACATGGGAAAAATTTTCTGTACTATCTTACGTTCCATTTCCTTTAAAAGATTTACGCGCAAAAAAGGGAAAAATTTTAATTGCTTTAACAACTGTGTGTGTGCATTAAGGTAGAATGATGGGGTTTTTCTATAGTCCTAATGTCCTGCAATATTTGCTTGTTCAGTTATTTACTTGGATTTCAAGGATTAACGAGGAAATATTCTAAGAGTTTATGAAGGAAGTACAGTTTAATGGTTATGTAACATTTAATTATATAAAGTTAGCTTTTATCATTAAATCAGGTGCATTAAAAAATCGTTGTCTTCAAACAAATTTTAAAGGATTTGCTGTCACCTTATGCAGTAATAAAAAATTTTTGTTTTTACTTTTATTTTTTTTTAGCCTAAAAAATAATTTTTGGTCATTAAAATTAACTTCGTTGATTAGTTTTTGAGCTTCAATGCCACACTTATAGTTGGTGGCAACTTGCTTTGCTCGCAAGCAAAAAAGTGTGACCCCGTTTTCGCATGGCTCTCGATAGGCAACTTGCCTAGAGCCCCTGCTTGTACTTCGGCTCGGAGTACTAGGTCCATCCTTTGGCTGAGAAGTGTCTAAGCATGTCATTCAATCTGCACCTTAGTATCTTGCTAACGTAGCCTAAAAACCAGTCTCCTGACATTTAAAACACAACATTCGCGAAAAAAGTGGGCACTATCTCCTCTTTTTCTTTACTCTCACAAGTGAGAAGGCGATCATAATAAGAGAGTCATATTCTATTTGAGCGTAACTCACTACGAGGTAAAAAAGTGCATAAAAATCCGGCTCAAAATTACTGCGCAATTCATATTACAGATATGCAAAGTACATTATTTTTTTTTAACCAGCTCGCCTACCCGTTCGCTACTAAATTGGATCCAATCCAATGCACCAGATCTAGACTAAGGTTATATAAGATAAACCAGCCAACTTAAACAACTCTTTCTCGCATTGTTTAAGCGAACTAGTTGTCGACAATATTCCTGCCATGTTGTAGCTTATCTGCATTCCTCAGGCAGCCAGTATGATAAACTTATTCTAACAAACTACGAGTAGGTGCCGAGTCCATCTTCACAGCCTAGTTTGAAGTCGTTTGTTTAAATTCTGGCGTCATAAGTTGCTACAAAATTACACCGTTTCACTCCTTGGCGAATATCATAAGAATCCTGAACTTCCTATACAATTTTGTAGGGAGTGTGAAATAGTCAGAAAGTTGGTCCTGGTTTAAAAGTTTTCAGGATTTTCATTATTGCTCTTTAGCATCCCAATGCCTTAAGTGTCACAGCGCTTCTTGAAGGTATGATTTTTATATGAAAATCAGTAGGAATTGAGTACAATATATTGTTAAGTGCATTCGAAGGATTATTTCGCTGTGCACTTGTAATTTTAAGGCATGCCTGCCGTTGAATTTTGCCCTACTTCTTATTTCATTTCACCATGCAGAAAATCCATATGCGTTATTGTAAGTCTATGTGATAAATCCAAAACTAAGTTCTAATTTTGCTTCAAATTTTTAATCGTATAAAAGGCTACCGTTATGTTATTCTCCCTGTGCTGGCTGTTTCTTCGATGATTTTGAGTCCTAGAAAATACCTAAACATTTCCTAGAGGGGGATCAAGCAGTTTTCCCTAAAGCTTGGAAAGCTAGTTTTTGCTAAGAACTTGATATGCTTTAACACGTCTAGAAACAGTCCTCATAGCAGTAATATAACAAGTTCAGTACAATACTGCAGCCTTATTCATTCGCTGCTGGGTTTAAGGGTGCTAATGATAGTTTTAAAGATATTTAAAAAAAAAATTTACTTTAGAAGAAAAGAAAAATGTTGTAGCTACTGCAGCTTGGTTTAGTTTAGCCTTTTCCGGGCTAACTTCTAAGCAATTCTCACCATTGTCACCACGTAGTCTGTATAAGCGATGGCTGTTATCCTTTTGATGTCCTGCTCTAGTAAAGTTGATCTAACAACTGTTACATAAAATAGGGATGCCATTACCAAACTATTAAAACTTTTTAATTTGCTTACGAAACCAAATAGTTACTTCTGCAAAGGATGAGTATCAGGTAAAATTTCATATTTTGGGGTGACAGAGGCTGATATTTTCTATTTCATTATCCTTAATCTTCCCAGTAGAAACTAAGCTGATACCAGATCAATTAAGTTAAAATAATTGTTTTTAAAAGTGTAAAAATTTTAGTTTATCAACTAGAAAATAACTCTTTAGAAAAAAAACCCTTAAGTATGTTTCCTTCCATTTTGCTGCTTGAAAATGTTAAGGCTTTATCTAATGAAAAAACGGCACGTGCAAGGCATATCCATACAAGGTGGCCGCAGGAAAAAAATTAAGAGAGTCGTTCTCTTACTCTTTATTTTTTTTATATAGAATTTGACACTTAACTTTAAATTATTTTTCAATTTTAGTGTCATACTTCATATAAAAAAAATAAAGAGCAAGAACGACTCTCTCAATTTTTTCTTGCGGCCACCTTGTATGGATATGCCTTGGGCACGTGTTTAAGTCGGGCGAAGGAGTTCACATATCGATTACGGCATATCAACAGAATAATTGTGTATCAAGACACTCATTAATACGCTCATTCATTCGCAGATATTTTCGTTTGTTTTAAAACCGTTCAATGCTTCAATTTTAATTACAAGCAAATGCTTACAGTAAATTAGGCAGCACATTAGTCAGTCAGGCTGTAAACTATTCTTGCCAGCTAAAGTGTAAGTTTTAGAGTTTTTAGTTTAGTTTGGGATTTGCTACTAACATACTGTTAACATAAGGAATAAGTGTATAAAGATCAAGAAAAAAAAGTTAAGAATTTAACATGAATTTTTTATAATTTAGTCGGTTTAAGCGTTAAAATTAGGAGCTTTTGATACTGGTGCCCAAATACGAATGGAATAACTAACTAAGGAAGTTGCATTTTTGGAAACGTTTTCCCGTTTTCATTAGCTTAAGTGCAAAACCACCTCAGTACATTTTTTAAAATATTACAGGAGAAGCAAAAAAAAAATTACGAAAGTAATGCTGGGAAATTGTTTCTTTTTTCCCGGCAGTATGTTTCAAGTTTTTTGGTAAAATTAATTTAATTTATTGTCATGTTCCTTTTAAAAAAATGTACTGAAATGTGCTAAAATATCGATTTTGAATTTTTGTTACTTATGTGGTTTTGCATTTCAGATGACGATATATAAAAGTAAAATTGCATACACACATATACATTTTTTTAATTTTTGGAAATTATTTTGCCTTAAAAAATATACATTTTTGCCCAAATCACTATTATATTGTGAGCACAGACAATGTCTTTTAGAAAAAACCCCCTCAAATAAAAACAAAAAAAAAAAAAAACGGTTGGCATCATTGTTTACCAACGTGTATTAATGGAGCTGGTTGTAAAGTCATATTGCCAAAAACAGTATTCATTCACAACGGGATAGAACCTGTAGGTTAATTTAAGTTTTTTTTTTATGTGAAAAACGTGTTAAACGTGACCAATAAAAGACGAAATTCAATACAAAGACGCACTCACACATACAGAAATCCTAACATATTGTAATGTTTGTTAAACTAAAGCATACACTTAGTTATTTGTGTTGTAACATACATTTCTTCTATGTAGCATTTCTGTTCTTTATAAAATCTCAAATGTAATAAAATTGTATATTTAGAGCTGTTTTTAAGGTGTATAAAGCTTTAAAGTGAAGAAAAAAAGCTTTTTAACATGTTTTTGTATTTACCTTTGTTTAAATAGAACACACGTTAATACTTATAGACATCATATGTTTAATCTGAAATATCTATACGCATATATGCGTGCAGGCGTTGCCAAATCATTTGCTTAAGGTGAAAGCTTCCAAATTGTTTTTAATAGTGATAAGTTTGTGTCAAAAATTGAAAATTGTTTATAACATATGACTTATAAATACTATTTATGCTGATAACAGCTCCAATAAAATATGGGCAATTCCATGGTGACGGGCATGACCATTTTGCCTAAATATTTGTTTATAATACAAACAATTCAAAGTTTTTGTTTAAAAGAAGGCTATGATTTCCAAAGATGGTATATTTTTAAGCGATTAATAGTAAGTAGACACTGTAAAAGTATAATTTCAAGTCACAATGAGCACTTGAAAACTATTGCGCTTGTGACTTTACAGCATTTCTAATGGTATTTGCTTCATTATTTCTACATAAAAAAAAACATTTTTGCTTAAAGAAAACCCTTTAATAAAATGTGACGGGTGTGACGTTTTTACAAAAAGCATACAAATAAGAAGAGCATGTAAAAAAATGTGAATCAATTTTTCTCTTATATCAATTTTTTTCGTTTTCTTTTAGACATAAATTCATAGATTTTTTTAATGAAGAAAAAATTTATATTTCAAAAATTTGGGCCGTTTTACGTGGAACTGACTATATACAGAGCATTATTTGTCGGTAGATGAGTTAAAAAGGTCTAAAAAGATTTGTTATTGTTATCGATATATATTGTTGTTCTGCGTTAGATTTGTAACTCTCTTTAATCAATCCACACAAATTTTTTTTGAAAATTTTTGATGATAAAAAATTAAGCTGGCAACTCTAAAAATGTAAGCTTGCAAAAGCCGTACTATATAAAATTAATTTACCTTTAAATACAGAAAACGAAAAGGATTTCAATAACAAGACATTAAGAATTCTGCATGGAATTAAAGTTTAGTAAAAAACTCTTTCTACAGGGTGGCTTCCAAAGTCAGAGAAAGATGTTGCACATGTGTCACCAAAGGTAAAAGCCATTTGAATTACCGCATATAAATTTAAGTAATTCATCCACCCTCAGTGAAAAATTATGAAAAATTATTTATTTATTTTCTTTGTAGCAGCTTCTATCAGCCCCCCTGTATGTTTTTGCTTTGCTTTTTCTCTTATTTTCAAATTACAATAAATTTAAATTATTTTCTTTTTATTTAAAAACATTAGGGCTTCTATTAAAGTTTATTTGTAGCTCAACGCTTACCTATAAAAAACCAAACATAGGCACGTCCATATAACTGCTGTTTATACATTTCGCACAGCACACGCCTCGCTGCCACCACATAGAAGAGACCCACTATAATGCGGGCATCCTGACGTCGTAGATTTCTTACTGCATCGGTTGGATCGGATAAAAATGATTGTCTTGTAACGATTTCAATTCCTGCTTCCATGCAGCGATTTTCTAAGTCTTCAACAGTCTGAAAAATAAAAAAAAAATAAAATTAATAGAGTTATAAGGTTAAGTTCTTAAAAATATTTAGAAAAAATTTTGGTTTTATGTTGTTATATCTGGTGACTTTTATTTTATATATTTACAATTAGAATTTTCTTAATCTAATACTCCTCATGTTTAGCATAAAAGTCCTAATGCTTTCATAATAACAATCTATGGGCGGTCTTGTAGTACCCTGCTTAAGTGTCATCTTAAGGGCCAAGCCCCTACGAAGAAGCCAACTATGTTGTTGTGCCCGAGGTTCCAGCATAGTCTGATGTTGAAGAGTTTATTATCCCAAAAAGGTTTTCTTACAATCCCTTGGCAAACTTGACTTGACATAATGATTTGAACGAAAGCATGAACACAATTTTGAATATCCAATCTATTGAAACCACCCACGCCATAACATGGTACTTGCAGGAAAACTCTCATAAGCAAGGGGAGAATGAATTGATACCCAGTTTTTCTACCAGGTATGGTAAAATTAAATACATGTTTTAAATTCTTCCATTACAAGTAAATTTTAAAAACGGGGTATAAATTTTTCCACTTCATTTTTCTTTTTAATTTGTACCACTTAGTCTTGCTTAAATTTTTGTTTCAAATCAACGAGTCATTTTCTAAGCAAATAACAATTTGTCAGTTGAAAGAACGAAATTCATGGATGCATGACTTGCAAAATCCCACTGCAACTTGGTTTATTTATTTTTCAGCCGTTTGCCCCATTGGTGTACATTAAGTTTAAGTATTTTATTTTGTGTTTTTTTTATTTCAATTATTTGGTACTTAATTATCCCGCTGTGTGTTACGTGATTTGTAATGATTATGGTTTCGAACTATTGAGCACGGAGTAGTGGTTAATTGGTTGATTTCATAAAAAATTGATTAATTTAAAATGGTAATGGGGGTAAATAAATGAAATGAAAAATAAATAAAATTAAAGCGAGGAATTTCAAAACAAAACTGCGAATTAAAAAAATCTTCTATAAGATTTTCACGTATGGGTATTTCCATCGAAACTTTACATTTTTAAAAAGAAATTATTCTTTCAAAGAGAGAAAGAAGTGAAATGAAAGACGGTCTTAATTTTAATCAAATAATTTAGTAAAATTTTAAATTAATAATTTAAAAACTCTTTTTTTCCTTTTTTGCAATGATTTATTGAATATTTATTTTTTAATTCAATTTATTTTATAAATTTCTTCTTCCCACCACAAATCAAAACAATCAAATAAGAAACTACAAAAATAAGATCAACTAAAGATATATTTTTAGTGGTTTTTGTTTATTTTTAAATGTCGCGTTCCTTTCAATAAGACACAGTTTCTTATCAATTTACCACAATCCTTGTAATTAAATGGCTCAAAATATAATTCTAAACAAAAAAATAATCTGTTTATCTTAAACAAAAATTATTCTAGAAAACTTTCTAATTGAATCATTTTTTTTTTCTCGCGAAAGTGTGTCACGTTCTCCATTTTAAGTTTATTTTTTGGACAAAATTTGGTCGAAGAACGATTAAATAGAAATATCTTGAAAGCTTGCGTAAAGAAAGTGCTTCCGATGATGTTGGGGTGGTAAACAAAACAAAAATTGAGGTATAGCAAGCAAATCCTTCAGGTGATAGCTTTTCTTTTCTCAAATGCATGCAACAGTAAGTAAGAACGTTAGTAGCTAGAACTAAAAAATATTTATATGTGTTAATAAGGCAAAAGAGTCCTCATAATCATAAACGAGAAAGTTTAAGGGGAATGAAATACTTATAGTCATTGCATTATCTTTTCCATGATTAGCATTTGGAAATGAAAATCAAAAGCACTTAAAACACCGCAGTCAATACTTGAAATGCCTAAAATACATATAAATATGTAAAGAAATATATAAAAAAATTTAATAATAAATACTAAATGCACTTTTGAAATGAAAAAATTTAAAAAAATGTTAGTTTTACTAGAATGAAAATTTTTGTCGCATTACAAATGTCGCGTGCTCTGTCACACTTTAGCTTAAACAAAAAATAATTGAGATAGTTAAACTTAGCATTATTTTTAAGAAAGCGAAATTAAACTTTTTTAAACTTAAAATATTACTTTTTAAAATTGTTATTCAATTAGAAAATTATTACAGTTTTCAAAACGCAGTCAGAAGTAAATTAAATTTTTTTGTCGCGTGCTGGTCCGCATATTAATTTTCAAATAAAAAATTTTAAAAAATATGTGTTTTTCATTTTATATATTGCTGCTAAAATGCTTTAAAAATAAAATTAAAAAAAAGTTTTTCGAATTTCTTAATATATTCTTTCCACTTTAAAGACATACGAATGTCCTCACCTTGGAAATGCCCATATATGTATGTAAAAAAATCTATTGGCATTTTGCTAAGTATGGAAATGTTGAAAGTTCTTTTACTTAAACTGCATATGTTTTCTATGCACGGGGGAGACCTTATCAGAAATTAATGAGATTAAATTTTTAAATGTGAAAATATCAAGATGAATTCCATTTAACTCGAATATGTGGCTGTAAATGTAGAAAGCATAAGTCTGTTTCAATTCTCAAATGAGTTTTCACCTTGTTATATGCATATGAGTAGGAAAAAATATATTTTAAAAAGAAATTGAAGTTAGTAGCATTAAAGTACCAGCAATTGTTGATTTTTCAACATATTTTAAGGGTAAGTTTGTTTGCAATATAATGCATAGTTGTTTGTGTGTGTGTGTGTAGGTGTAGGATTTATATGCGTTTAAAGGAAATACACATAAATGTTCAAACGATTTTATCTACATGCTCATTTAAATGAATATTTAAATAAAGATTTGATTTTTCGTTCTTGTGGCTCTTAATCCTTAATATAATTCTTTAAAGAGGTTTTCAGGAAGAGTCAAAAGTAAATTTGCAAATGTAAGTTAAAAGAAATTTCCATTTATGCAATCAACATATGAATGTTTGGTTTTTACATTATTTTTGCAACTTTTTTCAAGATTCATTTTTTTTTTTGTTTCAGCTTTAACTTTTCAAAATATTCATGATTACATTTTTCATTATTTTAACTTGGCTTAATTTTTAATTCAAATATGCTAAGGGCTGCTTATAAAATTGATAATGATAACAGAGGGAAAATCATATAGTTTTAGATTAAAGATTTCTGTTTAGCATTTGTGGATTTAAGTAAATTCCTAAAATCTGTGATTTTTGTTTCTGCTTTGTAAGCTAAATTGCAAAAACATTGTAAAGGGGGAGAAAGTATAATCTTAGGATTAAGATAAACCATTGATACACAATACGACAATTTTGTATGGAATTTATTGTATTGACCAGAAATTTCTACGATTGTATTCAATTAATATAGTTATTTACGAAGCAAAGTGAACAGAATCATTTTCTAAATCTTATTTAAACATGAATTACTTAATGCTTTAAGATAAAAATATTATTTTGTTATTATTAGGGATATGTCTTTGAAAAAGGTATGTTTAACCTTTTTTAGGAAATTGCTTTGAAGGTATTCGTTCTTATGAAAAAGCACAAAGATAAGATTTAAGCAATATTTCAACTTATTACAAGGTGGGCCAAAAGATATCACCCTTTCAGAAGATGCTCTTATTTTTGCAAATGGCGGCCAATGTCATATCTGTTTTGATATTTGTGAACTAGACAGATGTAGAATACCTATACAAGTGAGACACTCCCAAAGAACGCGAAATAATCGTGTCTATTTTTAGGGTAACAATTCGTCTGTGGTATTGGCGCAGCACGAATTCCGTCGCCTAATCCCTGGTCGTCCGGTACCAAATGCCTAAACATTGCGCCGTTTGGCCACCAACCTTGAATAATATGGGACCACACGGGACGCCACCAAGAGTGGCCGGCCCCGAAGCACCCGTTCTTCTCAGAATATTGCCGCAGTTTCCGAGGATGTCCAGCTGACGCCAAAAACCTCGACCAGACGACGTGCCTCGCAATTAGCCATCAGTTGGTCGTCCCGAATGTTCCAGTACAAAGTCCGTGCACCAACTGCTGCCTGTTGATTGCCAAACGTATGTACCCTACGCCCAAGCCATACTCAATCTCGAGGCTGAAGTGGAAGATTTTTCGACGATAACCACAATGAGCGATTAGGCTCATTTCCACCTCAGCGGGCAGGTAAGCAAGCAAAACTATTCCCTTTTAAGGCACCAAAAATTTACGAGTAATAGATGGGGAACAATAACAACTGCTCAAAGCGACTGCATTATGCGCTGTTTACGCTGGAGGAGTCATAGGGCCATTTCTTACGAGGACGCCGCTGGTCAAACGACAACAGTGGATTGTACTTGCTTTAGGGCCATGTTAGCCGAGATTTTCCTGCCAAATTCAACGAATTAGGACTGGAGCACATGTGATTCCAACAATATTGAGCGACGGCACATACAGCGTGAGCCACAACCTTCTTTTGTTTTTGCGATTTATATTGGCCTGCAAGATTACCCAATTTAACCGTTCCAGACTTTTTTTGTGGGGTTTTTTGAAGTCTCGTGTTAACGTGAATAAGCCCAAGACCTCGGAAGCCCTCAAGGGCAACATTTCGCACGAGTTCCAGAATCTGTCTGAAATAAAACGAGCACGTATAACAATAAATTGTGACGGCGCTCACTTGGCCGATATCATCTTGTTGACTTAACCAGTAAAACTCTAAAGGTCCAGCAAAACATTATCAAAAAATAGAATCGAAGTTTAACATTTAGAAAATAAATGGGAGCCAAACAACATCTCTTGGCTCACCTTGTATTTTAGAGCTCCACTTATTTTTCCCCAAAAAAAACAAGAACAAAACTAATAACTTTTAGGGATCCTTTCTTATATTAAATTTGATTTTTTGATCTTTAATTAAAAAATTTATAAGCATTTATTGATGACAGATAATGACTCATCTGGGAGCAGTCAGCACATATTGCTAATTGAGGTCTCAAGTGTTGTTGCTATATATCGTTTTGGCTCAATTTAGCTGGCATTTTATATTTAAAAAAAATGGAAATGAAAAGATGTTTCAAGAAAGTTGAACTCATTGAAAAACAAAAAACAGAACTAGTTTATTTAACAGAAATTTTTTTGGCATATACCTTATGGCATCCCCAAAAATAATTTTAAAATTTACAAACGTAATGATAAACTGATTTAATATACCCTTGTCACTTGTCACATGCAAAAAGGGTTTAAAAATGCAAATTACTTAAGGAAAAACTCCCAACAATTTCAAACATTTAATTGAAAGACAAATACAGAAAAAAAGAAATTAAAAGTTTAAAATGGAATGCTTCTATTAAAACTAAAGTTAAGAAAAATATATTTATTTTAATTAAAACAATCAAGAGCGCTATATTCGGCTGTATCAAATCTTATATAACCTTTAAAACAGGTAGGGGTTTTTACCATAAGTTTTTCAAAATTTGTATGGCAACTCCCTTAGAGGGTAGAAACAGGGGGTAAGTTTGCTCTAGGAAAATGTTTGCGAGGGGAAACTAGTGGGAGTCGGTAGCACACTTTATTTCTCTAAGTCCGGCTCTGGTCAAGTTATGGGCGTTTTAACATAATTTTTGTAAGTGTTGTATGGCAACTCCCTTAGGTAATGGTGATAGGGGGTAAGTATGTTCTAGGAATATGTTTGGGAGGGAAAACTAATGGAAGTCTGTATTACATTTTATTTCCCTAATGGTGACTCCTGGGGAGTTGCAGGGGTTTTTTACCATAATTTGTTAAGTTTTTAAAGCAGCTTGGTTAGGGGCTGGAGATAGGGTGTAAGTTTATTTTTGGGAGCAGAAACTAATTGTGGCCGGTCTTACACTTGGTCTTAGTTGGAGAACCCTAGAAGTTGTGGAAGCAATTTTGAAAACTTTTAAAAAAACTAAACTTAGTTTGGCACCCCTATTAAGTGGCGGAAGGAGGGTGTAAGTATATTTGATTAAAACTTTGTGAGGAAAAATTAATAGGCTTCGGTTCTTAAGTCCAAATTTAAGAGAAATATACAGAAATAGTCGGAGTTGCTGCCTTATATCTCTTATATCTTTTGCTGAATTCCAACATCAAAACCTGATGTTTTTAACCACAAACAGGCCCGAAAAATATCAAGAGGCTTAAGAAACTTGATTTCAACAGATTAATGGACAGACAGGCTTCGCTAAATCAGCTTTTTCATCTATTAGGATCAAGTAAATATATACTTTATGGGATCGCAAATGGATATTAAAGAAATTACAAACGGAATGACAAGCTTATAAATATCCTTATCACTAATGTGAAGGGTAAAAAAATTCTCAAAGTAAGATGTTGTAAAAAATTAAAAAATTTTGATTTATTACAACCACAAATTCTTTACAGTAAAAAGGACCTTAAAAAATATTGTACAAATAAATGTTTTTTTGCTAAAGTAGAAATTAAAAGTATAAACTTTGGTTTTTACTGATAGAGACGAAATTAAGAATTAAACTACATAAAAGTAAATGAAATAAAGGACGAACTGTCAGTCAGTTTTGTTTAAGAATACAAATAAAACAATTTTAAAAAGCATAAGAAAAATTCTTGAAAAAAGCTAAACGAATATCCTGGGAAAAATATATCAAAAAATAAAAAAACTATGCTTCTGAGAAAGAATGTGGCAATAGACGTCACTCTTACACTTTTACAAATAATTCGTTTAAGATTAACACTCAAACAGCTTATTTTTATAAAGTTCATCTAAGACTTTGTTACTTATAAGTGGAATTGTTTCTGTACCGGGGCTTGTCTTTACTTAATCTAAGAATTTTTTTCTAAAAGTTTCGTTTGGTTGTACTTTTGTAATGGAAGAAAATAAATAATTTTGATAACAAATTATAAACCATTAGGGTCTTAGTAAAATCGTTTTGAAAACATTTAAAGTAATGTTACGGAGTTAAATGTTGACTGGGTATGTCAATGTTTACCGGGTATGTAACATGATTGGCGGTTGTTGTCTGTGCTAAGAAGTTATTTAAATGTAACGGCCATTCGCTAGAAAGTTCTAGTGTGTTATCGAATCTTGTGGAACATTACAGCGTATTACCAACCACTATAAATAGCCGAGTAACACGAATGCCGCAAGCAGTTGAAGTTTAACAGTTGAGTTGAATAAGTGAACATTCAAAAGTGCTAAATAATAAAAGTGAATAACTTTAAGTGTTTTTAAAGAAGATTGTAAATAAGTGTTTTAAATAAATAAAGTTTTGTACTGTTAAAATAAAATTTCAAGCGTTGTTTATTATTACTTTTGCAATAAAAAGAATCCCGGTTTATTTAGAGGAAATAAACCAACGTTTATAAAAGGTATAAACGTAAGAATTGGTGTCAGAAGCGGAATTGCATTTTAATAAACATGAAATTCTAGGAGCTTAAAGTTGAGCAGCTTAAGAGAGAATTGAGTAAGCTGACATTACCTACAGCAGGTAATAAGGCAGAGTTACAAAAGAGGCTGATTGAGGAATTTAAGCGGCGTAATATCGACATTGATGCTTATGAGTTTGACGAAAAGGAAGAACTGGAGGTTGTTACCTGTACAACAACAAACAATGTCGATATAGGCACAATGCTTGCTGCTATGATGGAAAAAATGGAAATGAAGTTCCAGGAAGTTCAAGAAACTTCTAAAATGAATTTCCGAGAAGCTCAGGAAACTTCTAGAGTAAACAATGAAAAAATAGAAAAGAAATTCCAAGAAGCTCAGGAAACTTCTAGAGTTATTAATGAAAAAATAGAAAGAAAATTCCAAGAAGTTCAGGAAACTTCTAGAATGAATTTCCAGGGAGTTCAGGAAACTTTTAGAATTAATAATGAAAAAATAGAGATGAAGTTTCATGAAGTTCAGGAATATTCTAAAGCTATGGAGTTTAAACTTCAAGAAATTTCTGAAGCTGTAAACAACAGAGTAGAGGGCATAGTAAAGGAAGTTATTAAAATCGATAAGAAACTATCTCACCTTGAAGATGGCATGGTTGCGCAAGCAAGTGACTTTAACAAGAAAGTCCAAGATGTTGACGAAAAATGTAAAAATCTAGAAACAAAAATTAATAGTCTTCAATGTCATGAGGTACCAATGCGAGTAATTCCAGAAATATCAAACAGAATTAAGGCCCCTACTTTTGACGGCAGTGCACCATTTAATGTTTTTAAGTTCCAGTTCGAGACAGTTGCCAACAGAAATGCGTGGAATAATGAAGAAAAGGCGTTAGAGTTGATTTTAGCCTTAAAAGGTAACGCAGCTCAAGTTCTGGAAAGCATACCTATTGGCTGCAGGGAAAACTATGAGAAGATAATGGTGGCACTACAACGCAAGTATGGCGGTGAGCACAAACGAGATATATACCGAATGGAATTGCGAGGTAGAGTACAGAAAGCCAATGAATCGCTACAAGATTTTGCAACAGAAATCGAGCGGTTGGTGCAGTTGACATATCCAGGCGAGAACCATCCATTTTTAGATCAATTTAAAATAGAAACGTTTGTGAGTGGAATACGCGATCCTGAAATCAAGCACGCGGTGTTTGGCACACAGAAGTCTACTTTTGCTGAAACCGTATCCTACGCGCTGACACAGGAGACCGCAAAATTACTGTCTAAGCCGCAAATACATAAGGTGAGAAATCTCGAAATTACCGCAGAAAAAGACGGAAATATTGTCGATGAAATAAAAAATGCAGTTATACAGGCGTTAGAAGAAAAGCGAGGTACAGCCAGAGTCAAATGCTATAACTGCGGTAAGAGCGGCCATTTTCAGCGAAATTGTAAAGCATCAAGAAAGCGGGCTAGATCTGTTTCACCACCGAGAAACAGCAAACGCGTTAACATGAAATCAGCAAACGAGTCACCGTTAAACTAACACGAGCTAGCACTACGGGGCAAGAGCTAGCTCCCATAACCGAGGGCCCCACAATCTCCATATCAGTCATGCAACAGAAAAATAGCAACCTTACTGCTTGTGGGTATATCAATGGTCGAAGGCATATTTTTACTATAGACACAGGAGCATCGCAATCCATTATCAGACCTGATATAATCAAGAAAACAATTGAGCCGTTATATGGCGTAAGTCTACGAACAGCAACTGGAGAGCCTGCTACTGTCTATGGTAAAATAAACGTAAAAGTAACTATTGCCAACATAAGTTTGAATCATGTATTCATTGTTGCCGACATTGTGGACGAAGTAATCATCGGTGCAGACTTTATGATCAATCATGGAATTAGTCTGCATATGGGACAAAAGACAATGATTTGGCAGAATATTGAAATACCCCTAGATGTTGGTTACGAAGATAAATCGCCTGTAAGGAAGCTGTTTGCTATAGAACAAGAGAAAATACCACCACAGTCAGAAAGTGTAGTATGGGCGCGTATAGAGGGAGATTGTGTCGACAACCGGTTGAGGGTGGTAGAACAAACAGATAGAAAAAGTGACTTAATAACAGCAAAAGCCCTCGTGAGAACCTGTAACAACAGAAGAGTCCCTGTTAGAGTACTAAACCTTTCCACATGCGAAAAAGTCGTCAGGCCGAATTGTGAAGTGGGCCAGTGTGCTATAGCTGAGGCAATAATAAATTGCGAAATGGAATCGGGTCCTGTCTGTATGTCAAACAAAGAGCAGGAGATGCTATCGGAGTGCATAGAAAAATGGGTTAAAAGGTTATCCTCGTCCGATAAAAATAAAGCAAGGAAACTGCTTAGGAAGCACGCCTCCATCTTCGCCTTGAAAGGACAACAGCAAGGAAGAACATCACTTGTGAAACATCAGATAAATACAGGAGATGCAAGGCCAATAAAACAAGCTCCCAGAAGTATTCCTCTAGCAAAACGCAATGAAGTAAAAGAACTTGTCAGCGAAATGGAGCGGAGTGGAGTAATAGAACCTTCTTCAAGCCCTTGGAGCTCCCCGGTAGTGTTGGTTAAAAAGAAAGATGGCATCACCAGATTCTGCGTCGATTATAGAAAACTGAATGACGTAACCAAGAAGGACAGTTACCCGCTACCAAGGATAGATGACACGCTGGACACGCTAGCTGGAACGAAATGGTTCTCCACATTAGACCTGCAAAGTGGTTATTGGCAAGTTGAAATATCTGACAAAGATAAGGAGAAAACAGCTTTTAGTGCAAGTGATGGGCTGTGGCAATTTAACGTAATGCCATTTGGGCTATGCAATTCCCCAGCCACATTCGAACGGTTAATGGAGCGTGTATTGAGGGGACTACATTGGAAGACATGCCTGGTGTATCTTGATGACATTATTGTCATGGGTAAAAGTTTTGACGATCACCTGAAGAATCTAGAAGAAGTCCTCAAGCGGATATCATTGGCTGGACTTAAATTGAGTGCGAAGAAATGTGCATTGTTCCAAAAAGAGGTTAAATATTTGGGCCATCGCGTCGCAGAAAATGGTATATCAACTGACGAAGATAAAATTAAAGCTGTGAAGGACTGGCCTCGCCCAAACAATCTGCATGAGTTACGCAGTTTTCTTGGTCTCTGTACCTACTATAGGAGGTTTGTGCCAAATTTTGCCAGTGTCGCTGCCAGTCTACATGAGCTAACACAGAAGTCACGAGCGTTTCTGTGGGCTGACGCACAGGAACAAGCATTTCAGAAGCTCAAGGAGCTATTATGCGTAGCACCAGTCCTGGCCTATCCAATTTCTGGAGAGAAATTTGTGCTGGATAGTGATGCGAGTGGCTACGGGATAGGTGGTGTTCTTTCACAAGTTGTCAACGGTACAGAAAAGGTCATAGGCTACTACAGTCGAACACTCTCAAAGCCTGAAAAAAATTATTGTGTTACACGGCGAGAGCTTCTGGCAGTGGTAGAGTGTGTAAAACATTACCACAAGTACCTGTATGGGCAACACTTCGAGATAAGAACCGACCACTCCGCACTCAGGTGGTTGCTACAATATAAACAACCAGAGGGGCAGCTAGCCCGTTGGATTGAACGTCTCCAGAGCTACGATTTCGGCATCGGGCATCGAAAGGGTACTAAGCATGGAAATGCGGATGCACTCTCCCGAAGACCTTGCAGATCGGAATGCAAGTATTGCCTAAAAGCTGAGGAAGAAGAAGGCGTCGTTGATGTTCGGCTCACACGCATAGAGGCAAGTGACGACTGGTCAGCGGCACAAAGGGACGATCCCGTACTGGCGAAAATTATTTTGGCAAAGGAGCAAGACAAAAGGCCAACCCGTAACCAAATATCAGCGGAAAGTCCACTGATGGAATCATATTGGGCGCTGTGGAATAGTCTGCAGCTAATTAACGGATGCCTTTATCGTCAATGGGAAAGCGCTGATGGTAAATCGAAAACGAATTTAATTGTGGTGCCATCCTCTAAAATCGAAGAGGTAGTAAAGGAGTTTCATGATGGTCCTAGCGGTGGTCACCTTGGTGTAACAAAAACCGTAGAGAAGATTAAACACCGTTTCTATTGGGTTGGATGTCAACAATCGGTTGCTGATTGGATAGCAAACTGTGGACGATGTATCGCAGCCAAAGGCCCAGTAAGAAGAAGTAGGGGACCACTGCAGCAGTATAATTCAGGTGCTCCCTTTGAGCGAATAGCGATGGATATAGCAGGACCTTTTCCTATCAGTGAGGCGGGAAACCGTTACGTCTTAGTGGTAATCGACTACTTTAGCAAATGGCCAGAGGTATACGCTATACCAAACCAAGAGGCTAAAACTGTCGTAAACACGTTTGTAAACAACTGGGTGTGCCGCTACGGTGTTCCGCTAGAATTACATTCTGATCAGGGGAGAAATTTCGAATCTTCGATATTCCAGGAAATGTGCGAGCTATACGGTATCCGAAAAACGAGGACTACACCACTTCATCCACAGTCTGACGGCATGGTCGAAAGATTTAACCGCACGTTAGAAGAACACCTAAAAAAAGTGGTCAGCTCACACCAAAGGGACTGGGATGAGCACATACCTAAATTTCTGTTGGCATACAGGTCAGCCGTTCATGACTCTACCTCCAGAACACCTGCAAAAATTATGTTTGGAACTGAGCTAAAGCTGCCAGGTGATTTAGAGTTCGGTATTAAGCCCACAACAATAGACGAACACGAAGACGACTCTTCAAGGGAACAAAAAGATCTTAACCAAGTTCATGAATTCGTACGTGGCCGGATAAAAATGACCAGTGACAAAATGAAAGCCAGATACGATCTAGCAGCGAATTCCGAAGGTTTTAATGAGGGTCAGCTAGTTCTACTATATAACCCACAACGGAAAAAGGGATTGTCTCCTAAATTGCAAACCCATTGGGATGGACCGTATAAGGTAATAAAAAGAATAAATGATGTCGTGTATAGAATTCAAAAATACAAAAGCCCAAGATCAAAGATAAAAGTGGTTCATCTCGAGCGCCTCGCCAATTATGGAAAAAGTGGATCTATGCCTGTTCGGGACGAACAGGCTTAAGCGGGCGGTAGTGTTACGGAGTTAAATGTTGACTGGGTATGTCAATGTTTACCGGGTATGTAACATGATTGGCGGTTGTTGTCTGTGCTAAGAAGTTATTTAAATGTAACGGCCATTCGCTAGAAAGTTCTAGTGTGTTATCGAATCTTGTGGAACATTACAGCGTATTACCAACCACTATAAATAGCCGAGTAACACGAATGCCGCAAGCAGTTGAAGTTTAACAGTTGAGTTGAATAAGTGAACATTCAAAAGTGCTAAATAATAAAAGTGAATAACTTTAAGTGTTTTTAAAGAAGATTGTAAATAAGTGTTTTAAATAAATAAAGTTTTGTACTGTTAAAATAAAATTTCAAGCGTTGTTTATTATTACTTTTGCAACAAAAAGAATCCCGGTTTATTTAGAGGAAATAAACCAACGTTTATAAAAGGTATAAACGTAACAGTAAGATTCCCAGTGTTGCCCTTTAGCTGGTTAAAAAATATTTCAATTTAGTTTTTTTTTTGTTAAACGTTTCCAATCCTTTATTAAATTTAACAACATATTGCAACCAGTCAGCCACCTGTGTTGCCTTTAAGCCACGTTAGTAATTTTTTTGTTTTTATTTTTTGCCTTTTTATTTCAAAAAATCTGTTTCTTTTAATTAATAACTTTTCTTTTGTTGCTCTCTTTGTTTGTTTTTTGTTTAGTTTATCCATTTTACAAGCTTTTGTTTTTCTTTTTCAAAGAAAACAATTGTTAATCCTTGAGGCATAATTATTCTTTAAGTCTTTTATAAAATGTATGTATGTGTGGAGATGTGTGTGTGTGTGTGTGTGCACTGATACGTCGACCCATCAGTTTGCCTGTTGCACATATTCTTTTGTTGAGTTTGCTTGTACTACCAGGTTGTCTTCCCTTTAACTTTTGAATTTCTGTTTGTTTGCGTGTAAATCCTTGAAGGTGTCTGTTTTTATAAATCTTATTTCCCTTCTTTTCTTTAACCATTTTTATTTCATAATTTTAATTACAATAATAAAGAGAAGAAGAGAAATCAGCTTTCTTGTCTTGTTTTCTCTGAGAGCTCTTATAATAGAGTTGTTGTTGTTTAAGTTACTGTTAAATGTTTTATATTATCAGCTCTTGTTGTTTTATTAAACTACTTATAGTTGTTGTGTAAAACTTGTTTGAACATATGTATGAGTAATTTAAATTAAATATGTTTTTTTCAGTAAGTTCTTTTATCAAACGGTTTATATGCAGTCAATCTATCAATATTAAGGATATCTATTTGTAAATATCCTATATCTGATTAAATTTATTAAATGGAACCTAGAAAAAGGCACAATTGACCCAAAAGGCTTTTAGTGCTTCTGTTTAAGACACCTAAAAGCCTAGAGAAACAAAGTATTTAAATTAAGCTGAACTATGTTAGGTTAGTAAATAAGAAGGATAATCCTTTACCTCAGTAGTCTTCGTATACAAAGTATTAAAGGTTGTATAGGAAATACTGATATTCTTGTTCTGAATTTTCCAAAAATTTTATAATTTTCCATTCTATTGAATTAAAGCCTTGTGCAAAATGGAAATATAACTAATTAATAGCACTGTGAAAGATATAAAGACTTAAAAAAAAGACAGTATTGGACCACTTCTAAAACTAAAGGGTTGTAATACCCTACCTCTACTAAGTTTGTCCAGGTGGGCGAATATTTATTTGGGTCTTAAAAATTTTGGAAATTCAGTGGACTCTTCAAAAAGTTTTGATCATTATGCTAAACCTCATTTAGAAATATTGTACCTTTTTAAGGTTTAATTAAATAAATAATTTTTACATTTAAGGAAAAATTTTTTCTTGATTTTTTGTATTAAAACAAGGAAAAAAATTTATTTTTATGATTTTTTCCATAAAACAATACAATAATTGTTAAGTGGAGTCTCAGGTAATATATTGCTAAATACAGTAACGCCTTATAATCAAATCTGAATCAGCTTTTAAACAAAAACTGATGACACCGTTTTTGGAGCAGTTCCTAAATTTGATTCCTAGAAAAAGAAAACGGTCACCAATATTGCCAAATTTAATAAAGGGTTGAACTCTTCTATGATTGTAGAATCAAACCCTTACCAAAGGGGGCATTAAGTGCATGACCTAAGGATTCTTTCGAGAACAACTTTAAATGTTTTTTTTTGGCAAAATGACATTACCGTGAGAATGGCATTGCCCTCCCCAGAATGTCCTTCCTACGTATTGGAATATTTTCAACAGTTAGGCAGCATTTCTCTCACGAAGGTTGCACACTACTATGTTGGATTTGATCAGCTTATGTAAGAACAAGTTTTCGAGGTTAGGCTGTCTATCGAATAATTTCTTAGTCTGGGTCCTTGCACATGGAAACTTTATAACAAACAAACAGACGAGCTGGCTAAAAAGAGTTTTAAATTAATTTAAAAATTGGGTAACATTGGTAATACATTACGGCATGTCTGTCAAACACTATGAACTTTAGTGAAAGCCTTTTGCTTTTCCACATATCTACAGGAATTTTTCTTTTGCTGTATTCGTTTTACTTAATTTTTTTTTGTGTATGTGTATTTGTATGATTGTTTGTATGTATGTATATTAATTTCGCAAAGGGATGCTTATATGAGTTTATCTTAATTTCTCTAGAGTCCCCTTAATGATACTGTTCCGTTTTGCTCTTCTCTGTTCTGTTTATATCCATTTCATTTTATTTATTTGTCAATTCGAACTTTAAACAATATAAAAGACAAAAATTCAATTCCAATTTCTTGTTAGTCACTTCAGCAGTCGTTTAGAATTTTTTGCTTGTTTTTTATTAGAATTTATCAATAAATTAAATCTATGGATATATGTAAAATAAAAATTATGGTAAAATTATGTCACAGGGAAATATATAAAAGCATATAATTTTAAAGACTTAAGATATAATCAAGTGTTTACGTCTTTAAGTGGATTTATATTAAAATGTCTTATTATATACCAATAAGAAAGAATTTACTTATTTTGTTCTTTGTTAAAAAGAATTTTTACAAAAGCTTGCTTTACCCCTTCAACCTCTTTGTTTTATATACATGCGTTTGGGGTTGTCTGACCATTTTTTTAAATAAATTAAGTAAATTTAAGCTCCTTTTTAAATTTGCAATAAATAGAGTTAATTAGAGATAAATTAAAGGACTACCTGACAAGGAGTAGACTTAGAGAACCTTTTAAGATACCTCACGACAGCAAGGAATATCTTTTCCATCTTATTCCTAGACTAATATTCTATTATGACAAATAGTGCAGTCTTTTCCAAATGGTATCACCTTTCCTTACTTGATATTTATAAAAAAAATATTTGATCTCCGCCTTTACCTCGTAAGAAATATTTAATAGTGATTATACTACTAATTAAATTTTCTGATTAAGCTGCCGCCCCATTTTATTTACCATCCACTTAAATTTATCATATTATTGTTACCTATACACAAAAAATAAACCAAGTTATCTTTACTTAAATCAAGCTAAAAGTCAAAAGTACGGTAAGCACGGTTTTCCTCAAATCAAGTAAAAAAGAAAAACATTTGATCGAATTAATTGGGAATAATAATTTACCGCTTTTTTAATTAAAATGTTCAGCTGGGGGATCAAATTCTCTTTCAGTCCTCCATGCTTCAGGTTGACTTTTTACAATTTTTAAATAACCCATTTATCTATAATGTTCATACATAAAGCATGTTTGAAAAAAACGGTCGTAATCCGCTTATTATTATCGGCAGTTTTATATGCCACTTTAGGAGTTTTAATGCTTAAGAAGTTTAAAATTCATGTTTCTGTTGGCAACTCAGATATCAAATTAATGACAACCCTACGCCCCCTTTTTATGTGGCAATATGTGTGGAGGGACCATATGTATCTTAATTGAAGTCAATACGCTTTTTAGTTTTGATAGTCTAAGGACCACCTTAAATTGTAGCGATTGAACAAAAATCACTTCCTAGGTCGATTAAAGCATGCCTGTCCGTTTGTCTAAGTGTCTTTGTATCCTTTTAATTGAAAACTAAATTATAGTAAATTGAAAATTTATAATAATTTTTGAAGAGCTGTTGACAGATTCAAAACTAGATTTGAAAAATAAAAATAATTTTTATACAATTTCTAATGCTAGAAAAATATTAATATTTCTAGCTATGAAACAAATTTTTTAGAAAGATTTTTTAAAATCTCACATTATTATGAAAAATCAGTACAATCAGTAGTTCTTTCAAAAATCATTTTAATTCAGTACATTAAATGAAAAACCGCTACATGTACTAATGAATACAGTACGAATGTTCACTCTTAATCTCTGACATTAAAGCTACGATCAAATATGTCAAATGTTTGCCCAAAAAAGCGCTATTTTAAGAATAAAGTCGTTTGACGCTTTTTGCCCTTAAAAACCTTTTCCTTAGCAAACATGGTTACGCAAACGAAAAAGAAATCAATCGATAATTAAAAACTGTTAATAATATATATCTTAATGAATAATGCAGTTCAAATCAAAATTTTATTTTTAATGGTTACATTTTTGGGGGCATTTTTTTTAAACTAATGTGACCACAACTTATAGAACAAAAATATGAAAATTAAAAAAATGTAGTAGACATTAGGGAAAACAATTTTGACAATTTTTTTTTAATTTTTTTACTGCTTTTATGTGATACTTTTTTAACAACTTTTTAAGCTATAATAACAATAATAAAAATAAGAACCTTCTTTTTGTTTTTAATTAATTTATTAGACAGCTTCATATATTCAAAATAAACTTTTTAAAAAATGTAACTCTTTAAAAACTTTTTGTTTAATCGCAATAAAATTACTAAACATTAAACACCAGAAAAAAAAAATTAATTGATGTCATCTGACTCTAACAGCATTTTAAAACCATAAATCCCAAAATAAAATTTTAAAAATTAACACTATTTTGCCTATTGAGTTTTTTTACTTGTTTTGTTTTTGTCACCGTGGATGTATTTAACAAGACTTTAAAATATCTGGCCTCTGTCTGCTTAATAGTCAATCTTTTGCAACACATACATACATACAGACACATATTAGCATAAAAGGATATTTGTAGTTTTATATAAATTTTATGATTACTTCTTCGGAACAAAATTTATTTTTTTTATTTTTATTATCACTGGTTTTTCCAAAAACCAAAACAACAACAACATAAATATTATTAAACAAAAAACAAAACAAAAATAACTGTTAAACTAATATAGTGAAGAGGGTGTATCTGAAACACTTGATTAAATGTTTTTTTTTCAAGTTTGAATTTGTTATTGCTGTTATTTTTTATAGCACTTTCTCTTAACACACTTCACATCTACATCTACAGTTAATAATATAATTTTATGATTCTCTTATATATTTAAATGTTTAAATGTATATTTATATGAGATGATTGTGTAGCTGAAAGTGAAGAGTAGTTGCTGCCTTTAATATAATTTTATTTATTTACAACTACATACTTATGTTTACATATACACGCAAGCACACAGCTCCACTTACTCAAGTATTATTAGTTTTCTATGGAAATTATATGTATATTTATGTGGTTTTTTTTATCTACTTTTTTTGGGTCCTTATGGCAAACAATTTTATCTTTTACATCGTTTAACGTTAAATAAATTGCGAATAAAAAAAATTTATGAAATAATATAAAGAGTTTAATGAAATTTACATATTTTTTCCTCTACAAAGTTTTTATGCAGTTGTCAACCAGAAAAGATTGAAAAGTTATGGTAAAAATTTGAGGAAAGATTTTTTTTTAGGGCCAACAAAAACAATGTCGCATAAAATATTTATTTTATGAATTAAATAAAAGCAAGCTTCCTGAGCTTTTTAGGGTTTAATGTTGTAAGTAAGACTGATAAAATTAAAATAATAATAATAAGAACTTTGTATCTTTTCATTAACCTAAGGATTAAAAAATGGAAAAAATATTAGTAAACAAGGAGTAAGGGTTAAGAAAATTCTCATTTTTGTCATCCTTTTAGAGTTGTCTAAAGGTTTACATAAAACAATTTCAGCCAATTTAATATATTAAGCCTCAATTTTTTTGATTGTTTCTGTACTTTAAAAGGTTTTTTAAATTTACTTTTAATTGTTTTATTTGTAGACTTAAATTTTCTTTTTCATTATTAAATTATTAATTTACAAAAATATTTTATTATAAACTTTTTTTTGAAAATATCCAATAACATCCGATATAGTTATTTTGGTAATTAAGGTGGTTTTTTTAAAAAACATCTAAAGACTTTTACTAACTATTAAGAGATATTTAAAGTTTTTAAAACTCTTCGTTTATTTTAAGTTGAATATTTTCCTCCATATTTCTAAGGTAAACGTTGGATCCTTTTTTTTCTAGCCAAAGATTAAACACTTTCAAAAGGTTAAGTTATCATTATCATAAACTTTAATGAATAATATGGCAATTTGTATGAGTAATATGACAACCGTTTTATGAACCATCCCTAAAGAAATAAAATTATTAGATCTGATGAAATTAAGCGTGCCCTCCATTTTTACTAATTATCTTTATGAACCATATACAACCTTTTTACTTTTATCTTTTTTACATTTTTAATGATATCCATACGCTGAATTATAAAAGGCCATTAAGAGCATTTATTAGGAGACCAAATAAACATTTTAGGGACGCAAAAAATAGATTAACATTTAAGAGTTATAAGAAAGGTAATAAACACTCTATTTGCTGGGATTTCTTTTAAAAATAAATATTGTTTTATGTACATAAATATAAACAATTTTATTAGAAAAATTTATGCATTAATAAAAAAAATATCATAAACAGCAAAGGCTGTGTAGAAAGTGACAGGAGAAAATAACAAACAAAGTAGATTGAACAGGATCCTAAACAGTTAATGCAAAATTTGCTTATATATTGACCTGTAATCCGTTCTGAGGCGTTAGTTTTAGGCCAATTGCCCCCTCCAATGATAAGGCAATGTAAAAGTGGCAGGTTCTCTTCATATAAATTACAAGAACTAGAACCAGTCCCTATCCTAAGGAACCGTTCACGTCAATAATCTTGGACCATTTCACTTCCCCGTAGGGTTGTTTGGGTCTATTTATGAACATATTTCTTAGCACGTTTGTCATGTCCGTGCCATCTCTAGCTTATGGTGCAAAGTATTTTTAAATCTTCTTGCACTTAATTCTTTTACCGGAGTTTTGGCTATGAATGCCTCACGGCCAGGGCCCAGTCGATCTTCAAGGACTCCAGAAAACATTAAACTCGCTGAAAGCAGTTTGCGCAAAAACCCACGCCTTTTAAAACGGAAAAGAATAGACTCACTGGGACTTCCGAAAGCGAATATAAATAAAATTTTAAAAAAGCATCTGAAGTTCCATCCATTTAAATTTTAAATTGTTTAAGAACTGAAAGAAAGTGACTTAGATTTAAGCAAACATTTTTGTGAAACGATGCTGGAGCGTTTTTGCACTGTAAATCCCATTCTTTGGAGCGGCAAGGCTGACTTTTACTTAAACGGCAACGACAACAAGCAAAACTACTGTTATTGGCCTACAAGAACCCGTTAATCTCGATTAAAACATTAAAAACCATTACATTGCCCCAGTGTATTGTTTGGTGTGCCTTATCTTCGCATGAGATAAAAGGATAATTTTTTTTTTGGAAAGTTCTCAAGCAGAGGCAACGAATATCAACGGTAAAAATAATCGACGCATGTTAACGGAATTTTTTTGCTCCTCACGTGGTTTCAGTAGAATGGAGCGACTTCACACACACCCAGAGCTTCAATGCATTTGCTTCGGGAAAATTTCCAGCAAAAACTGATCAGTCGCTTTGGGGATATCCAATGGCCACCGGGGTCACCCGATTTAACTCCCATTAATTTTTTTATTGGGCTCCCTTAAAAAGAGTGTTAATAATGACATTCTCTAATCTTTTGCGGCTTTAAAGACATCTTGATGACATACTCTTTAAAAAATAAAATCCGTTTTTTATTTAAGTTTGAAAATAAAAACCTTCCACCAGACACCCTGTAGTTAATGTCTTACTTAAAATAAAAATATTTGATGTTTAATTCAAACCGTAGGGGTTTAAATTTAATTTTAGGTTTTCTTACTGTGAATGAGAGTGTAAATGAATATATATTGATGTTTAAACAGCAGGACAGTGACACTACCAACATGACACTTTTGATATATATGACAGGTGCTTTATGTCATGTTTGTTGTTTTTTGATGCTTTAAAAAAAGTAATTTTCGACTTCTTGTCGTTGTATATTTGTGTCGATTTCAACTAAAGGTTGAAAGCTGTCTTTTAAAATTTAGGAGGATGGGAAAAGATGTCATTAATATTTTTATATTAGTCAAGGAAAAAAGTTTTCTAAGTTATAAATAAAACATATAATAAAAAGTCTTAAGAAGTTTCTTAACAACATGCTTATTTGAAAACAAACAAAATTTATAACGTCTGTATTTTTTTCTATATTTGCTTTAAATAAAAAAAATATGTATTTTTATAAGTCAATACTTTGTTATCTAATTTCCCCCACACCTTAGTAAGCCTCTAAAATAAATATAAAAATTATGCGAGAAGAAAAAGCAACCCATCACTAAAATATTTAATTGGATGCGAATTCGTTTATCTAAAAATATTATTTTTACAACTCGTCTCCAGTTTGCCAAGTTTGTTTTTCTGAACCTTTTTTTTTTGTTATTTCAAAGGACGTAAAATAAAAAAGGTAGACAAGACTGCTTGGAAAGGACACAGGAAGAAAAAAATTTATAAAAGTTTTGCTATGGCCAAAATAGCGACATAACTTTTAAGCAAAAGGTATTAAAAGAGGGCAGATTTATGTGAATGTGTGTTATTGTGCATGTAAATGTGTGCATGTGTGTTTACGTAAACATTTGTATTTGTTTACTTTGGCCATGTTTGGGCCGTGTAAAGTAGCAATTTTGAACCATTTGTTTTATAGACTTTTTTTCTCTTTCCCAACATAGTGTAGCAACGCCAAAGAACACATAAATACATAAACAAACTGATGATTACAGACTTTTAACAGTAACGACCATAATTTATTTGTGTACACACACATGCATGCACACGCACACAAACACACACTCGCATCTACCTTTTCCTTTGCTGCATAAAATATGTTTATACTGCGGTAGTAAACATATTTGTTTATATTTTTGTTTTCAAAACTTTTTTGCTTCTATTTGTTTTTGCTTTCACCAAAAACTTGTGTGTGTGTATGCATGGGTTTGTATGTTTTAGTAAGTGCGTGTAAATATGTGTTACTCTTTGCTAAAATACCTATTTTTTTGTATGTTATGGATACATAGTAAAGTTACATTTTTATGCCAAAGTCAGTTAAATATTTTACCCCTCCCCTCCCTTTACCTTTTCTATCATAAACAAATATTATAGAAGTTAAATGCGTATGTTTAGGTATAATCTTGGATATTGATTGAGATTTGTGGTAAATATTATTTTGTCGATTTCATTTATATCCTTCTCCACTAAATCTCGAACGTTGGCATTTTTTTTGTTTGGCATTTGGGTAGAAAAAGGCAAATATATTTGTTTGTTGATTTAAATAATTTTTCGTTTCACTAGCCTCTTCTTACTGATAAGGTAAATTGCCATTATAAACATAAATAATAATAAAACAAATGGTATTTGTAAACCTTACAACTACGAAAACTAATAAGAAAAACAACAAAATGAAAATATTAAAGAACTTTGGCAAATGTTGAAATTTGGCCCATATAATTGGTTTAATAGTTTTGGGACATCTGTTAGAAGTCGTTAAGAGGACTTAATTAAACAAAAACCAAAAAAAAATTAATAAAATTTCTAATCTTTAATTGAAATAATAAAACCTTAATTAAAATGTGGAAGTTTTTCTTTTGTAGAAATGAATTATTATTGTTTTTGTGGCAAGAAAATAATAAAAAAAAAGAAAAATATATGTAAATTTATTCAATTCAGAATCAAATTTTTGCTCTTTGTGAAGTTTTTTCAAAAACACTTGTGTTAAAAATCTTTCAAGAGTGAGATGAAAATAACATAATATATTATATAAGAGCGTTGAATTCGATTGAACCTAATTAAGTACACCCTTGGTATTATAAAAGACACAAAAATTTTTGATATTCTGGAATCAGGCATGGATTCAGGGTAAGAGAAAAAGGAAATTGCCCCCCCCCCCCTCCATCCCCAAAAAAAGCATCATTCTTAGCGAAATTGAGTTTTGCTGATATATTAAGGAACAAAGTTGTCTCAATTATGCGAAATAAGATGGGCGGATCGTAATGATTCATTTTTACAATTTAAGTTGGAAAGCCTGGACTTGATAGAAAAATCATTTGAAAGATGTTGAAGTATACTACTGCATCGAGGGCTACATACCCTTAGTTGCATCTATTTTGCAGGATTTAAAAACACGTTTCTCAAAGGACGTCCTTAATTTGTTTAACCCATGATAGACCTTTCTTAGCAGGACAATGTTGTGTTCTGGAGGGCGGAAAAAGATTTTGTTCTGCAGGATTTTAACAAGGAGGTGGGACTTTGCCTTTTGTTAAAATCCCGTAAACCTTTGCCCACATAATAGCAAAATAGATCGATCTGGTATCAAAGTAGTACAGTAAGGCAGGGGCCAAATCGTCCAATTCGATTAAAATCGAAATTTTAAAATTCTTAATTAAATTCCTAATTAAATTCCTAAAAGCATTGACAACTCGATCAATCCAGTGAATTTTCGATTCGAATAGAATGTGACGATTTGGCCCCAGATTTATATTTTCGAACTTAAATAAAACAAGGTAATAATTGACGCAAAGTTTTATTAAGAAAGAAAATGCGTATTTTATTTTTTAAGGAGCATATAATCCAGATGTCTTTCGTGGAGTTGAACAAACTGTTCCAATTGGAGCTTTATGTTTTGTGCCACATGCTGCAGTAGACTTTCAATTGAGCTGATTTCTTGACGAATACTCTTCTTTAAAGTCACAAGGGATTAAGGATTGCCATTACAAGCCCACTCTTTAAGGTGGCCTCAAAAAAATTTCATGGAAGTTAGATCGGGCGATCTCGGTGGCTATGGAATGGTGAAGCAACTGATTAGTTTCTAGTGGCAATTTTTCCAAAGCAAATTCACCGAAGCTTTGGCTGTGTGTGCAGTCGCTCCATCCTGTTTAAGCCACGTGTGTAAATAGCATAATATATGAGCTCTGGCAAAAAGAATTCTTTATTAATGCGTCGATAATTTCCACCGTTGATATTCGATGCCTTGTCTCGAGAATTTTCGAAAAAAAATGGCTCAATTACCTCACGCGTGTATAAGACATACCAATTAGTTACCCTAGGGCAATGCAATGGTTTTTGATGTTTCACCTTAGGTTGTGATTTTTGGATAACAGTAACGGCAGTTTTGCTTGTTCCCTTGGCCGTTTAAGTTAAACTGAGCCTCGTTGCTACAAGAAATGCAATTTACAGTGCAAAAACGCTTCAACATCGTTTCACGAAAATTTTTGGGTAAATTAAAGTCACTCTCTTTCAGTTCTTAAACAATTTAAATTCTAAAAGGATGAAACTTTAGATCCTTTTTTAAAATTTCATGAATAATTGCTCTCAGTTGTCCCAATGAAGCTGTTTTTTCCCTATTGAAAGTCACGGATTTTCATGTTAACTGCTTTCAACCAGTTCAATGTTTTTGGGAGTCTTTGAAGACCGACTGTGCCCTGGCTGTGGGACATTCATAGCCGAAGCAGTTTTGCGAAATCCCTGCACTCACAAAGGAATTAAATTTACATTCGTTTTCGCCGAATACCGAACTTTGAACAAAATTGTCGAAGAGCGATTGCGCAAGAATCATAATTCTTAAAAATAAATTTGCATAAAGTACCAGCATATGTTAAACATTTTGAAAGAATAAAGGGAATTTCGGGGCTGAGACTTACATGAGGCCCCAAATAAACTAATTAAGTATGAACTGATCTTTATGAAATTAAATACGGCATAATAATTTTTCGAAATAAACTTAAAACTAACATTTTTATTATTTTCTTTTTAACTTAAAAAATTTTATTTAATCGTTTTTTATTTTTAACCAATTCAACAAAACCTGTGTAGTCATCAATCATTTCAGTTGACTGTAGTCAACAAGTAGACTATAGTTATTGAAAAGAGTAATAAATACACTATAATCAACGAGCAGACTACCGTCAACCGAAAGATACTTAAGCGTTTAAGAAAATCATTTATTTCATTTGAAAATTCATAAATATTTCTACTCACCGATATGAAGACTTCTTCGGCTTGTTGCAGAATGGCAACACGTGACCAACCGAATTTTTTCATTAACTTAATTCTAGTGGGATTGTGAACTGTAGCCGAGGGATGGGTACGAAATAATGTAGGAAAACGGCTACGATCTGATAATGCAGGTGAGGAGGCGCCATAACAAAGCTGCAAAGAAAAGAAATAATAAAATAAATTTTTTTTTAATTTTATTTGTTTAAAGGAAATTTTGTCTTTTAATTTTGTTTTTTTTTTGCTGAAATGTTTTAGGGTAAATAAAATAATAAATTTCTTAAAATTGCAAAAAGCAAAAAAAATAAAAAATTTTATAACTTTTAAGTGTGTGTGTGTGTGTGTGTGTGTAAAAACAAAAACACTTTCTTAATAATAAAAAGAAAATCAAACAAACAATAACTATGGGTGGGCACAGTGGGACGAAAAGTTGTAAAAATTTTTTTTTAATATAAAAGAAACCTTTCACTACTACTTTTTAACTAAAAAAATAGCAAAAAAAAAATTTGGAGCTATAATTAAAAAAATATATATTTTGAGGATTTTTCTTTATATAAACTTCCTCTAATTTTTTACAAATGTTATTACAAAGAAGAAACATGTATTTTTTTTTCATTTAACACTAATTTTTTTAAAGTAATGAAGTAATGATGTCTTAAAGCTAACGAAAATATAACGAAAACACCCAGAATTAGCAGGTTATACTCAAAGCTAATGTGCAGTCTCTACCCTGGAGTCAATAGAACAACTTATGGAAATTCCCTTTCCAGGCTTTAAGGGTGTTGAGGATAAAAAAGATATAAATTGAAGCAGCCAGTTAAGGGCAACAAATCCCAGGGTTTTAATAAGAGTATGCAGCCCACTCAACATGCCTTTAGGAAACAGTATCCCATACCTGCCGGCACCTGACCAGAGGGCAATATTTTATGGTGGCCTTAACACTGAGTTCATTTATGCTTAAGATGAGGCCTCGGATGGCTTGTGAGGTAACATTTCTTTCCATAGCTCAGTGCTAGGCCGTAACATACACTTTGCTTAAGAGCTTGGCTATCTAAGCCCGGTTGAAGATGACTTACAAAAAATAAATTTCGACACCTTGCTCCGCCTTCCATGGTCTACTAGTTTGCGCTCCCGAGTATTTAAATTAATACACATCGACTTCGTAAAATATGAAACTGTTGTAAACAATGCCGAATTAACAATTGCGTGTTTTCGTGGTCTTAAGCTGCAATATTATTAAGAAGCTTACTGGCACGCTTACGTACAGTAATTCAATTTTTATTTACTACTCTTTGACTGATTGACACATAAGGTGCACATTCTCGACTGAAACTTGGAAGAAATTTCAGAATAACTTTCAAATGTTGGTAATAAATTTCTTACAAATATATTGCGTTTCCCTTTGTAAAGCGGATAAAACACATATTACAGTTGCAAAAGTTAAGAGTTGCCACCTAAAAAAACACTTATTTGAAAAAGCGCAGTTTTACGGAGACACAACCTTTTTATAAAATGAAAAGGTGGAAACAAAGGAATGCATAAAAAATAAACACACTTAGAAGTTTTCCTTAAATTTTTTTAAAACTGAAAAAAAATCAAATAGAAATTCGTATTTAATTTTTTGGCAAATCTTATATCCTGTCGTTACTGTACTTTGCTATTAAGTTATGTATCAACGAAGCGAAAAATCCTAGAATTTTAAAAACAAATAAGTAAATGTAAAAGTATTTGGAAAATATTTGTAAATTTATTTGTTTTAATTTATTTGTAATTTATTTGTAAATTTATTTGTTTTAATAACTTGAAGCAAAACAAAAAAGCAAACAAATAGACATACCCACAGACAGACCGACACACAGACTTCTAAACAGACATTAACCGCTTCAATTGAACAGCATTTTATGTAAAAAGTTATTACTTTTTCTTAAACTTTTAGCATAGTCTTAAACAAATATCAAATACTTTTTTGTTTGTTTTTTTTTTGTGTTAAAATATAGATTTAAGGATTATTTTCCTTTTTTTTTCTTAATTCTTTTGTTTCAAGTTTTTCTTGTAGTTTTTTTTTTCTTTAATTTATTATCTTTTTCTTTTGGTTTTAAAATATAATCTTTATGTTTAGGTTTCTAATATTTTGATAACTTTCTTGCTAATATATTTAAATTCTTAAGATTTTTGCATTAACTTACCACTATAAGATTCCACATTTTTGCGGCTTCAGCAACTGTTGTACAGACGGTACTGCAACCGGCCAACAGCATTAGCTTCTGGGGTTTATTATATAAAAGATTGTACATAACACTGGCACCCAAACCAGGTTCACACTGCAATGGAAAAATTTAAGAAAATTTAAAGGAGAATGTTTTTGATCAAAAAGTATCACTTTTAAAATTAAAGACGAACCCACACATGCGCAGACTCAGAAATACCTTTTAATTCGGATGAATGATTTTCTTTGCATACATCGTGAATGATATAAAAAAGATATTTGCCCTATTCACTAGCTTCGCCTATCGTACTATTGTGCTATTTTACTATTTAAATACAATATTTAATTTTTCTTTTGGTGATTTTCATGTAAGATTTTGGTTTAAATATGCAAAATAATTTCATACGTTTTTGAAAAATTGTATTGAGACTACAACTCGGATCGTTCAGTTTTTCTATACTAATTTTGTAGATCCTTCTTCTTTGTAGTCATCCATAAGTTTTGCACAAAATTGCAATGAAAAAGAATTTTGAAAACAATTAATATTTCAACGCGACTACTTTAATATTCGATAGAACTTTACAGAGACCTTAAAATGTTTTCCTCTTAGTTTTTTGTTTAAAATAAAACTCTTCCAATAACTTTTGTTTCGTGTTTCTTAATAATAAAACTAAAGAAAGGAAGGTGTCAAAAGGTCCTTTAGCATAAATGCTTTAGATTTTGAACATAAAATCTTTTTCCCAAAAAACACAAATATTTTCAAGCTAATTTCCCCCTAAAATTGTTGTATTAAACTCAAACAAATCAGTTTTAAGAAAACAACAAACCTCTTTCTTAGTCTTAAATTCCTGAAGGCTCTTAGTCACCAATTTTCTATTCAAATAATAAAAAGAAAACAAAAAAAAAACCAAAAAAATTTCCATAAATTTATTAAAAGTTAAATCATGTATTTGTTTGTTTTCTTCCTTGTCCTTTAGAGTTTGCATGTCATGTCATGCTATTTATGTCCATGTTAACGTTCTGCATGTTCATGCATTTACATTTTTATTATGTTGTTTACTACAATTTGCTTTTTTATGTACAATTTTTTGTTCAATAGTTTTTGATTCGCGTGTGCCCTTGCCTCACCTTGACACTGTTAACGACTGTGACCTTAGGTTGAATGGTTTCGTATTTAATATGAATTTTGTTTTTTGCTTTAAATCAGTTCTCAACATTAAATGTTAAACTTTCAATGAAAATTAACTGATTTTTAGCATGTGTTGCTTTAAAAGGCCAACGTTTAACAGTTGTTAGTGTTAAAGGAAATTCCCAATAAATCATAGGCATTAATGAGTAGGGAAAACATTGAAAACCAGGGAAAACTTTTTTTTGCCTAAAACACTTTTTGAAAATTATTTAAATAGTTGAGTTTGAAAATAAGAAAAATTCTTAAGACTTGGCTTAAGATAATCTCACTAACTGAAGAACGAGCTAAAGTCAGCTTTGGTATTAAAAACCAGGGGCTTACTAGTTGGGGGGGGGGGGATCTAAAAATAAAATATTTTAAACAAATATCGGGATCCTTTCCAACACCTAAGCTGCCATTAGAACTTTTACTGATGTATACAGTGCATCACAATTTTTTCATTCTTACTTTACTTTCATATGGGTACGGCGACAAGGACTGCGGACAAACAGGCGTAAGATGGCATGAAACTTAAAAATGCAATGATTGGCTTCTATTGAATGTATATGCGAGATTACAAAAAAAACACAGCCCAGGTTGGTTCCAAGATATTTTAAATATCTTGTGTGTCTAGATAGACAAAGTTCGAGGAATCACAGTGCATTCAGTGTCCGATTCAGGAGAACAAGTCTGTCTTATCGATTTTTATAAAAGTTGCGAAGACGCAGAGGACATTTGTACCCTTTTTCCCTCTACCCGACAATATAAAATGTTGATGTCAGGATTTTTAGAATCAGCAGACTGAAGAGTTCGCTAGACATGGCAAACATAAGCTTATCGGATCTATTTTCCTTTCATAAGGTTAGTGTTTGATTTTAATCCTATAAAGGAAGTTATAAAAGTTACAAATTAATTCTTCTACTAGCATAGCAAGCTTTTTAATCAAACGTCTGAACAAGAGCGTCAAAAGAGTAAATATAAAGGACATTGGTAGTACTGGTCTTAACTTATGATTCCGAAGTATGGAGATTACAAGAAACTTAAATCCTTTAAACAACAATTCCTCAGGAAAATATTTGGGCCCCTATGAAATAATGACCGTATAGATTTCTTATTCGATCGTAGAAGCCATTCATCTCCAAACCAAGTACTCTTTTTGTCCCGTCTTTTGTCAAACACCTGGTACAATTTTTTTTAAGGGTTCATTTTAGACCAAATGGGTTTGCAAGACACAATCCTTAGCCAAGCAATGGTTTGAACAAAATTGTCCGCAGGCCAGTGCTGCCAACGGTCTGACAATATTGTTTTTTGCTTAAAGCACCCTTAAGAACCAACCATGTCCATTACAAAAATAGCCAGGAATATTGAACTCGAAAAACTAACACAGATTACAATACGGTACGGTTACACCCAAAGTATCCGATGGTTTGGTAATTTCTTTCAAATTCCAGCTTAATCATGAAACACTTAAGAGGTAAAAAATGTATGACTACCAGGGCAGTCGAGCTAATTGTAGACCTAAAAGGTATAAAAAAGCGCAGTCATAGCTAATTTAAGACATCTAAATATCAACGATCATGGAACCCTGGCAAATGACCGAGTTGCTGGAAGGTGAGCTGTGAAAGAACATATGGCCCACACTGCCATCTTCAATGAAGACTGCATGATAGCAAATATTGTTCATCATCTCCTTTAAACTTTTAAGCCCCTTAGATCTATACTTTTCTTTTTTTTCTCTCTCTCTCTCTTTTACAGTTACCACACAGGGGCCAAGATAGTGGAGCCGCTTGAGCTGCACCTTGCTCTACTTCATTTCCATTGCTGCTTGTTATACAATATCTTAACTTAAACAGGACGCCGCTGTTATCATCGTTGGTATATTTTTTTAATATTTTTTTAATTGAAAAAAATATAAATAAAAATAAAAAAAAAATATAAAAAAATATTAAGAGAATGAAGAGGTACTGCTAGTTGTATGCTCATCTTATCAATGTTAAAAGCGAAAACTTTCAAACAGTTTGTGAAACGACTAAAATCGGTCATTAAAATTAGGAGATCATAAGATCAAATAGTTTTTAAATAAAAAACCATATTACTTAACTATGACGTACTTGTCCGAGTTTTTTTGAAAACAAAGTAATTTTTAGAAGTCGTATAACTCTAACCGCATTGGTAGACACTTATGCATTATGTCGCACATGAGTCCCCCTACACCCTCGGCGACACATGTGCGACATCTTTTTAAAAAAGTTTTTATTTGTTTTTTTAGGTAGCAGCTTTCATCAGCCACCCTGTATATTACTATTAATTTATAAATAAGTCTATTTTTTTAAGCTTTAGGTCTATTTTTATGTTTATTTTTTTGCAAATTTTTCAATATTTCGCCACTCCGTTGTGTGGCATCATCAGGAGGTTATTTCAGTTAAATATTAAATTTGTTATTTTGGTTTTAAAATTAGCTTTTGGCTTTTCAAATAACGATTATAATATTAACAAATTTTTAATATAAACTTCAAAATATTTTGTTAAAGAAAATTTCCAAAAATGTACTAAAACTAAAATATTTGAAAATTTAAAAAATGTGTTATTACAAAATTTTATACTATTAAAAAATGTATCCATATACCAATATAAGTGTGTATGTTAATTTCACTCTATTCTAATATAAAAAATTCTAATATTAAGAATAATAGTGTTATTAAAAAGTAATAATATTAAGTGTTATACAGAGAAACAACATATAAATATAAACAAAAACCACAATACAAGCATAAAAAAGTTTTGAAGAATCTAATTAGGACAATAGTTACAAAAAATAGACTATTAATTTATCCAATTGTTATTTTATAAACTTTTAATGCAGAAATTAAGTTGTTAATTGAATACGAAATAAAAAGGGAGTTAAAAATATATTTAAATAAAATAGTTTACCCAAAAGCACTTCGAATATTAATAAAAACAATAAATTGTTTAATACTTTTAAAGTTCTTTGATCTTTTGTTAATTGCTCTAAGTAAATAAGCATTCACTTTATATTTTCTCTTACTTATTATTTGCTACTTTGTTATACATTCCCCTTTACTTTCCTGTACCTTAAATTTTGACAAATTTCCCTTTACCCTTTTCAGGGGTTTAAAGCATAATTACCCACTAAATATTTAATATTTACTACTCCATTTATAAAGATAAATTACCTTAAAACCATTTATTTCAACTACAATTAAGTCGTTAAATAATTTCGGGGTCCTTTCTTATCATTATTAGCGTAATTTGGTTGTCTTTATTGTACTTTTATGAAAAATAATAACAATAATAAATGGATAAAGAAATTATATTAATTGCTAAGTTATAAACACATGTGTATGTGTGTAAGAATAATAATAAGAGGTACATATATACACACAATCTACTTTTGCAGTAAAATAAAGCAGGCCAGTATTCTAATGTCCTTGGAAATATGTACCTTTTTTTAATTCTTAAACCACTGATTTCTTTAGGTTTTCAATATTTCTTTTTTAAAATACAATTGCCTTTTTATGCTTTATTGTTAAGGTCACCCAGTTCTCTGCAGAAATTTGTACAGAAGTGTTTTTGTACACAATTAAATATCTAGAATTTATGTTGTCGATTTATATCAAAAAGGCCCTCAAGAAGGCGTTATTTAATACCTTTACTGTTGGGATTCTTAGATCAATCCCTGTTCAATAAGACACTTAAGTGTAATAAAAAAGAATTTAAACGTACATATATAACATGAACATAAGTTTTTAGTAAATGAAAGAATTATTGCTTCAGCAAAAAAATTTTAGAAGTGCAATAGAGTGAGTGGTTAGAAAAGTCGACAGCTTAACATATGTTGACAATATTTCTAAGACTGTAAGTGTGTATCCCAGCAGCAGATTTTGAGAGCACTTAGCACACATTTAATGCTTTGCTGCTTTATTTTTTTGTAGAGCTAGCAGGTTTAAATAATACGCCGAAAGGATTTGGTTCCCTAGTCAGCATACAAAACAGTATTTTAGCATATCTGAAAGTGAATATGGATTATGTTGATAAAAACGTTCTTAATGCTTTACACAAAGTGTCAGAAATTCATACTGAAAAAAAAATATCATACCTTTCCTTTGTGTACGTTTTTAAACCCAAAAGGTAAAATTAAGGGTTACAGAAAGCTTAAAATTTATATTTGGGTACTTTCTATGTATTTTGGGTAACGACCAAACCAATAAGGAAAAAAAAAGAAAATGAAACTGTTAAAAAAAAAAATAATAAAAATATTTTTGAACCTTAGGGTCGAGGCAGGGTAAAACTATGTTTTAATATTTTTTTGGGGCCATTTGGAACCAGTAATAAAAGAAATCTTTATTAAATTTTAAGTTCGACAGGTCCAGACAGGTACATTTTTAAAATTTTTTCCTTTAAGAAATAGAAAAAAGACTTAAAATTACAACTTGGTACTTTTAAAGTACTTTTTGTAATCTTTTAATCAATAAAAGTAGAAAAATAGTTCAAAATTACGATTGGTTAATACAAATGTATATTTGGTATTTTTTTAAATTTTATATCGCTTAGGGCCCGAATAGGGTAAATAATATATTGCGGTACCTTTAAGCACTTTTTTTATTTTTTTTTTTATAGATTTTAAAGTTAAGGCCCAAACTCACCTAAATGGGCAAAAAATAATTGTCAAAATTCGTTTTTCCCCCTTTTTGGGCTTATGAGTACACAAGTATTTAATTATTAACCTTTGAGCCAGATTAAAGGTCAATTAGGCTGCGTAATAGTTATATGTTTATGTTTTTTATACATTTTTTGTGTTTTTTTTATCATATCCTCACAAGGCTTAGAGCCCCGGCTTGGGCTGAAAATTTTTATTTATTTTTTTATAAAAATAAAATTAACAACTATTGATCCAAATCAATTTTGAAAGAAAATTTAATGGTTGAAATTAATATTTTTGAATTTTTAAAATTATGAGTCTAAAAATATGAAATTAAGTTAAATTTTTTTAACAGTTTTAATATTTGTATGCTTAAAGTACACTTTTCCATTTAGCTTTTAAGTTAAGATATAAAACCACCCTTACGAAGTAGCGGGTTAACTGCTAGTTTTAATTAAATTCCTACCATGACCAATAATAATTCCGTTTTTAAGTTTGTGCTGTCAAATGTTATAATGCCATGTCCTTTTACAAAATTGCAGTTTAGGTCATAATTACAGTAATTAAAATGATAAAATTATTTCAATTTAAAAAATTATTTCCTGAAGGGTGTGCTAATGAATTGTAGAGATTTTTTAAAAAGAATAAAAAACGCGATAAGCAAAAATTTTTTAAATTGACACGAAGAGCATTCTTATCTTTAAGAGGACTTTTAAATAAATTTTATTGGTTCAGTGTTGTATTATTTTCTTTTATGAAATCACAAAAATTAAGTTAAAAAATCTAGATAATTTTTATATTAACAATTGATAGTAGTTAAATGAAAAAAAAAATATTTAAATATTTTGATTTTCTTTAAAAACTTCTGTTTGTAAGTTTTTCGCCATTAGAGAGCATGAAAGCATGCTGGACAATTGAAAGCTTTGACAATAAAAAGGGTTGCGCCATCTATTGCAGATTTTTTTTGTCTTAAATCGATCCTTTAAAAAAAATTGTAAAATCAGATAAACAATTTCATTATAATTTTGAAAAAAAATTTTGGGAAAAAATTACCTCTTTTTTTTAATAAAAAGATTTGTGCTGTTGGAAAAATATTTGAAAATTTTGGATTTTTTTTGTTTGGGAATAAAAATTTGGGAAGTTTTTTTCACGTATCAATTCAGCTTTTAACAAGTAAGAGCGCTATATTCGGCTGTGCCGAATCTTATATACCCTTCACATTGGTCTTTAAATATACCCAGCCGAGTAATTTTGTACTGCAAATAATATAATAAAAAACCTTGTGCGAGTTTTAAAGTCCATAGAAAAAATAACAAAATTTTAACGTTCGTATGAATAATAGAAATAGATGAAGAAGATTCGAGGTCGAGAGTTTTAAAAGTTTTCGACATTATTCATATTTTAGGGTTAATAAAACTTGTTAAATGTTCTAGTCGACCTGCTCTTCTCCAACTTTTTCTCCAAAATGTATGAATTATTTGATCGAAGTCGATAGCTGTAATAGTTTTCCAGAAGTAGTGTATCAAAAATTTTATAAAAATAGTTAATTTGTATGGGAGCTACTCCTTCTTCACCCCCCATCTGAAAATTCTTTTTCTTCAGAGCGTAACCCTTGATGTCCAATCACTTTTTGTAGAACATTTGATTTCGATATCTGTTATAGTTTCCGAGTTATAGCGTATCGAATATTTCATAAAAATCGTTAATTTGTATGGGAGCTACCCCTATTTTTGCCCCCACTCAAAAAATTTTTTCTCTAAATAGTAGGTCTTTGCGTACAATTACTTTTTGTAGAACATTTTAAGTCGATAGCTGTTAAAATCTGAAAAACTTTTTTCATTATTTAGGTCCCTTCTTTAGGAGTGTCCGTGCCAAGTTTTTTGGCAAGAGTGACTATACTTACTGAGATATATAGGGATATATGCACGGATTTTGTCCTAAAAAAATGGGGTACTCTGGGTTTTCGCTTATATCTCGGTCAATAGTGAACCGATTTTGCTGATTTTAAAAAGCGATTGTCTCCAGGATATTTCTAACAGTTTGACACCATTAACTGGTCTGTATCTTTTTATTTGACTCCGGAAACTTGATTTCAACAGACGGACAGACGGACATCGCTAAATCGGCTTCCCTATCTATAAGGATCCAGAATATATACTTTATGGGGTCGCAAATTAATAATAAAGAAATTACAAAGGGAATGACAAAGTGATATATACCCTTATCACTATGTGAAGGGTATAAAAACAAAAAAATTTTCAATAAATTTTCTTTATTTATTATTAATTTCTATTGCAAAGTCACCCAAATCACTTAATTATTCCCAAACTGCACACTTAGTCCTCACGAAATAAATTAGTTAAATGAACATATCTCAATCAAAAAGAAATGGCCTTTAAATAGCTGAAATTAACTTCCTTTTTTATTTGACCAGCCAAAAAATTAAGAATTTACTCGCACGCAGTCACATGCAAAGGATAAAACAACAGCAGCAGTTCAAACAAAATGCCAATTAAATAAACACTTTAAGCAGGAAGTTTTAGTAAAATATATGTTTTGGATTTACACACATAAAGAAAGGAGGTGAAAGAAGGAAATAAAACTGAAATAAAATATTAAAATAAATATTTCATGGTGGCAAAGAATGTTGTTTATGCCCATAAAACTATAAACCAAAACCATAAGAAAGAAACCCAAAAAGAGGGGGCAGCATATGTGCGTGAATTAGAGAAACATTGGTAAAGCAATTAAAGATTTTATCTGCGTAAGAAGTGGAGGCAATCTATTATGGGCGAATTGTGTTTGGAATATAAAACAAATATTTTGTGATTAAAAAAGGAAGGAAAAGCTTTAACAAAATAATTAGCTTTGAGATTATCGTATTTGATTATTTTAAAGGGGATCTTATTTCAATATATATTACATATTCCATTTCCTTATGTCGTAAAAAGAATAATTTAAACCATATTTTTAATTGGTATTTTACCCCCAAATAATAAACGTCCTTCAAATTATGTATCCAATAAACTTTTCATTAACGTTTTCAAGTTAAAACATTGCCCTCTCTCAAGTTTTTCCTTTTATACTTGCCTTAACAGTACACCACAAATTAACCTTCTCTTAATATAATTATGAACTTGATTTCACTTTGCCAGTAATATTTGTGTTGTATTTGATTTTCTTTCTTTGGCTTATAAAAAACTATGTTTGAATTTCTTTTATTGTATTTCTCCTCAAACTTGAACCTTGCATGTTTCATTGTAACCAAAGTACAAACAATAGGAAAAGCAACAACGGAATTACAAAAACATTAGTAGAATAAAAAAGAATTTTAAGTTTTTGTTTTATTTGTCTTAACTTCTTCTTTCTACAACTTAAGGAATTCAATTTTATTTTTCCTGCTTTAAGCTGGAAAACACTTAGGCATTTATGACCCTGTCCCAAGGACTTTGAAATAAACCTTTAACATGCAATTATACAAATACATACAAACAGTAATGAAAATAATATTGAGTAAATGTTAGTGTATTTGTAAGAGGCATTACCCTACAGATAAAATAACTAGTATGTACTTACAAATAAAAAAGTTGCCTATCACTTCAAACTGGTTGCATATCTGACCTTCTTTTATAGATCAAACTATCGATTTTAACATTTGGTTGTCATAGGAGCCCTACTAGTTCAGTCCTGGTTGCAACTACTACACAATTAGTCTACAACGTTACTTGTTTCATTTTAAGCTGCAGGGTAGTTTAAAAGCTTTTTAATTGTTGTTGTTGTTTTGTTTTTATTTATTAACCATGAACTCTTATAATAAATCAAACTAAATACCTTTACTCCCACCAATATTCGCACAGTTAATAACAAAGTGTTATTGTGTTTTGCAAAAACAACAACAGACACAGATATCTCTCCACAAGATTTGAAATATAAGTATGTAAGAATTGTATATAAAGAGAAAATAAAGCTCAGTAAATATATATCATTGACATTGGTAATGGTTTAGAATAGAATGTATTAATCAATAGACCTTGATTTATTATTTATAAAAATTATTAAGTGGAAACATGATATTATAGGCTGACTTGCTATTACACCATTTAAACTAATGTTTCGATTGTTTTATTCCATAAAAGTAAAGCAGTATTTATAGAACTAAAATTAAATTTTTTTTTTTAAAAAATTAAGTGCTAAAGAGGAGTTGTAGTGGGGTCCGATAAATGCATTTTAGCCACTTGGCTAATGTCGAAAAAATAAACTTTTACAGGAAAATTTTTAGTAAAAATTTTATTACAATAAAATTAAACCAATTAGCTGGATTAGTAATAATGAAAATTTAAATTGTCACTGTTATAACTAAATCGTAAGTAATTATCAAAAGCTTTTGTTAGCACAAACCTGTAAATTAAATTTTCAAAAATTTTTTTGTAACATGAAAAATAATACTTTTTACATTTAACAAAAAACTTTATAAATTCAAAGTATAAGTTAATGCACTGGGATATCTTTTAACAAATGTCATACGGACAACGTAGACATCGTCCTTTTCGATAAAATAACAAATTTTTAACAAAAAGCAATTGTCTTCGTAATCTATAAAAATATATATCCAGGCTAACGCAATATGTTCTCTGCTTAAGTGTCAGCAATGATAAACAACAAAAGAATTTTTCTCAATCACCTCAACGCTATCAAAAGCTCATAGTGATCAAAAACGAGATATTTTAAACAAGGATTTGAAAAATAGTTTGCTGGACACGTACTCACTTTTGCTGGACAGTGTATGCAAAAGCTTGGAATACGTGAAATGTTAGTAAAAGTTTTATTTCAGTTTGAGTTGTATTGTTGACCATAGTTGCCCTCGTAGGATATGCATTCAATAGTCTACCTTTATCTATGACAAAGGATCAAAGTGCTTGAACGATTGTATTGTCCATTTCCGAACAAGATCAGAAGAGTTGCTAGATATTTCTGCATCATAACAATGGCCACAAAAACCATTTAAAGTAGCATATTTCTCCTGGAGTAATTTTTAAATCAGCAATTACAAATAATTGCAGCCACAGCGAATCTCGGTCTTTACTTGTATATACTCTCGAGGCAATTGAACAACCTTTAACCCAACCTTGACCATGTTATCCTTACAGTTTCAGTTAACTTGACTATATTACCCAGCTGGTCTCGTTTGTTTACCCCAATTTGTTATAATACATCGTTTTCCAGTTCAAAGGTGTCCAGCATTCGTTGGCAATTTAAGATGTAGGATAAACACCAGTGATGGACTTGGCCTGACTTGACGGCTTGACTGTCAGTTAAGACTCCAACGTTCCCGATAAACATTTAAAGGTACCTCAACTAGCTAGCAACTAGTTGGTTAAAATGGATTCATTTTTGTGTAATGAATATGCCACCTCTAACACCAGTCGTCTTCTTAGTTCGGTTCATATACACTTTTGGATCTTAAAGTCATGCTTGTACCTCTCAGATATTAAAAATACAAATTCCTCCGGGGTGCAGTTTAGATCCGAAAAAAATAAAGATCCTTTGTAGCTTTTAGAAGTATTCAGTGCCAGTTTTTTACGATGAGATCTGCCGGTAGCCAGCTTACTAGAACGAAAAGTCCCTTAGTTGCGGTCGTACTGCACTCGTTATTAAGTGGCCGAATTGCGCAACCTCTTTTTAATGCATGAACGATCCATTGGAAAGCCTTTTGCCAGCCTGTAACTCTTAGAAAAGAGTCTTCTGAGATTCCAATTAATATTGCCCTCCCCTCTATGTTTCAGGAAAATTTTTTTATTTAAAATGACTTTAAGATTCTTGGCACTGTCCGATTAAGATAGTGCTAATCCGTTTAGCGCCACTGGATTAAAAGAAGGAATTTGTTCCTCAATAGCATCAACGCCGTTTAAGAAGGGTTAATAAAAAATGCATTCCTTTTGCTTTACCCACTGAATGTCCTTAGAGTCAGCTCCATTTCATTAGAGATAATATCAAGCTACACACCACAGGCAGCCACTGCCACAACATTGGCGTAGGTGATCATCTTCAAACCCATAATTTATAACCGTAAGCAACGCACTGGGAGCTCCGTAAGGATTTTCTTTGTTGCTGACCTGTAGTGCGATTCAGTAACTTTTAACGATTCGACGATCGTCATATTTAACGACAGAAATTATTGTTTGCTGCTACGGTTAAGTGATTCACTAAGAAGTTTTTAACGATAGTGGACAAGTTGATTTTTGTTTGTATTTTATTAGTTGTAAAATAAATTTTAACAAAGCGAAAATCATAAGCATAGTAAAAATAATATACAATAAACCAAATAACCTTTTGTCGATACAACTAACAACACAAAAATTATTGCCGTTAAATTATTAAGTATAACGATTGTAAAAATTGCTAAAAAGTTTTGCTGTTTACTTAACAATAACAGCTGACTTTAACGAAAGTGAATATCGTAAAAATAAGTTACTGAATCGCACTACTGGTGATGTCAGTTTGTCCCAGAGTAGAGCGCGTTATCCTGTCCTACAGTGATTTAAATATATTTCCCATGAAAAAACTTTCTATTCTTATCTCACGTGAGAACCTTGTGATAGACGGTGGCTAAAGCTGTTAAGAGTAGCAATGTAGCTCTTTAGCTCAAAAGTGGGCTTTCTATAGAAAATTATGAATATTTTCAAATATCTTTTTGCGCTTTTATTTTCAAATATAAAATCCAGCCCGTTTTTTTATAGTATCAAAATTTATAAAACTGTTTTTAAAACGTAAGTCCTTTTAAGACATTGTTTTTAATAAAAAAAGTTTAAGTTTTAAAATGAATGCCCGTAACAAACAATTTGTCAACATAGAAATTTGTTCTATCCATAGCAAATTCTATTCATGGTTAATATTGGGTAACATTTAATTTATCGTTTAACTGAAGAAAAATGTTTGTTGAGTAAAAGGCAATAATTTATTAGCGTAATTGTGACCAACTGCTTACCTTGAATGTCAGAGTTTGCCGCAGCAGTAAAGCTGTGGTTACAATGGTTACCACAACACTGTGGCCAGTTAATTGTTTTTATACCCTTCACATAGTGATAGGGTATATATCACTTTGTCATTCCGTTTGTAATTTCTTCATTATTCATTTGCGACCCCATAAAGTATATATATTCTGGATCCTTATAGATAGGGAAGTTGAAATCAAGTTTCCGGAGTCAAATAAAAAGATACAGACCAGCTATTGGTGTCAAACTGTTAGAAATATCCCGCTAACAGTCGCTATTTAAAATCAGCAAAATCGGTTTACTATTAATTGAGTTATAAGCGAAAACCCAAAACAACCCATTTTTTAGGACAAAATCCGTGCATATATCCCTATATATCTCAGTAAGTATAGTCACTCTTGCCACAAAACTTGGCACGGATACTCCTAAAGAAGGGAACTAAATAATGGAAAAAGTTTTTTCAGATAGGACCAGGGGAAGGGGTATTTTTCCTACAATTGCACAAATTTGGTGAAATATTTTATGCGCTATATCTCGGAAACTATCACAGCTATCGACACAAAATGTTCTAAAAAAAGTAATTGTACGCAAAGATCTACACTTTAAAGAAAAAATTTTTGAGTGGGGGCAAAAAAATAGCTCCCATACAAATCGACAATTATTATAAAATATTCGATACGCTATATCTCGGAAACTATAAAAGATATCGAAATGAAATGTTATACAAAAAGTAATTGGACAAGAAGGCCTACGCTTTAAAGAAAAATATTTTTGAGTGGGGCAAAAAAGGGGTAGCTCCCATACCAATTAACGATTTGTATGAAATTTTCGATACGCAATAACTCGGAAACTGTAACAGATATCGAAATCAAATGTTCTACAAAAAGTGATTGGACATCAAGGGCTACGCTCTGAAGAAAAAAATTTTCGGAGCGGGGGTGAAGAAGGGGTAGCTCTCATACAAATTAACAATTTTTATAAAATTTTCGATACGCTACTTCTGGAAAACTATTACAGCTATCGACTTCGAATATTCTACAAAAAGTAATAATCAAATAATTCATACATTTTGGAGAAAAAGTTGGAGAAGAGCAGGGGGACTAGAACATTTAACAAGTTTTATTAACCTTTAAATATGAATAATGTCGAAAACTTTTAAAACTCTCGACCTCAAATCTTCTTCTTTATCTATTTCTATTATTTATACGAACGTTAAAATTTTGTTATTTTTTCTATGGGCTTTAAAACTCGCACAAGGTTTTTTGTTATATTATTTGCAGTACAAAATTACTCGGCTGGGTATATTTAAAGACCAATGTGAAGGGTATATAAGATTCGGCACAGCCGAATATAGCGCTCTTACTTTTTTTTTTATTTTGAAAAAAGTTTAAAACTAATAGATATTTTTATTTTATTTATTGGATCATGTTCCTTTTAGAGTTTTTTGCAGATATAAAGAAATCTCGAAATCCCTTCTGGAATTACTATTTGTGTCTGCAGTTTAAAGGAAAAACTGAAAGCAACCAGGTGGTTTTCCTAAGGTTGACTTCTAACTTAAACAAGTAGAATTAATTTAAATTTTTTTTTGTAAAAGTCATTTCACATCTATAAAATTTTCTTTATAATTTATTTAAGAAAAATTGTCAATTTTTTAGTTTTTCAAAGACAATTTGGAGAAAAAAATTAGGGTGTCCTTTGCACCAATTGTTAGAAATTTCAATTTAAATTGAGTTAATTATAAAACTAAAAAAACTTTTGTTTTATTATTATTTAATAACAGGTGTTTCCAACTCTGTAACCCTTAACACTATTTTCTTCTTACAATAATAATCAACAATTCAAGGTTTTTAAAAACTCACTTGTCTATATGTGAATGTGCGCGTGTGTGTTATTATACTGAAAGTAAACAAACCTTTGACAAAAAAACCTTACGGAAGTTAACTGTTTACTTCGAAACAAAACCACATACTAATCATGTTCATGTTTTTCTAAACGGTTTGCTATTGTCGTGGCTGTCTGCACTTAATATTTTCTTTGGCCTTGTGCTTGTCAGTGCTATAGCCGTTCTAGCTTTAGCCATCGTCTACAATTTGCATATGAAAATAGCAGCAATCTGTTAAAACAATAACGTCGTTGTTGTTGTTGTTTGCCTGAGTGGTCTAATAAACAAACTGCCTGCTTTTATTTTTTTTTTATTATTTCTTCCTTTTCTACTTATCTCTTATCCAGTGTATTTAGAATCCCACCATAACTGAATTAATATTTCAATATAAAATGCCACACGGAACTGTACTAAACATATGGTTGGCTAAGCCATCATCATCATCATTATTTAATTTTTTTATTTATTCTGTGCACATTGTTGGGTCTTTTTGTTTATTTTCTTTTTTTTTTGTGTTTTTTTTTTGCTGTTAACAGCAGCATCATCATTGTCCTTATGATTTGTCGTTCAAAGGCCACCATCAAAAATACGACTTTTTATAGGAATTTTTTTTCCTCTACCTGGCAAAACCAACAAGCGTATTGTTAAATAAACTTTTCATTAGCAACAAAATAAAAACTGTGGCCTTATTGTCTAGAGTACAATGAGGTGAATTTTTTATGAACTTTGTGAATATGGAGGTTTAGCTTAATAATGATGACTGAGGGATTTGTGTGTTTTATATATATTTTTTATGATTTTTTTATTTTATCATATAAAGGTAGTTACACAAAAAGATTTTATTAGCTCAAGACTTAAATAAAAGACTCTTTTCTATATATAAGAAGAACTTTAATAGAATTAGATTTATTCATAGATTAAGGCAAACAAAAATGTTAATAAATTTCAAAAGGAAAGTAATAACAAAGCCAAACAATAACTACTAGTTAAACCTAAATTAAAAAGTAACTTTTTTAACCTTTTTTTAAATTGCTTTATATTGTAAACTTCTTTTGAACTTATTGCTTATTATCTACCAATAAACATAAATTGATATTAATCATACGCCCCCATTAGGTAGTTCCTTTAACGTTTAAAAATATTTTTTCTTTTTATATCTTAAAAATTAATTTTTTTAATGATTTTAAAACCCTTTACCCTATAAACCCCTATTTTTTTAAATTCCTGGCTTTTTTACATTTGATTTTTACATTGTCAAGATTTCTTTCCTCAGCCACTTAAATTCCCATTATAATGTCGCCTAAAGCCTTGCGATAATATTTTTTATCTTCATTTTTTTTCTTTTAATATTTAAAATATCATTAATTTTATGTTGTTGCTGTTTTTGGTTGTTATTTTTTTCAGCTGTAAACCTAAAGCAACACAAATCTATTTAATAATATTTAAGAATTTATTTTCAAAATAAAAGTCAAAAACATTAAAAAGGAAGTAAAGCCTATTAGAGATATAAATATTTTAAAGGGTCACCTAAATAGAATTTAATATTGTTTTCTTAGCCCTGTTGATAGCAAATACTTAAGGATATTTATCTGTTTATATGTATGTCCGATAAAATCATAAAAAGGAAGGGATCATGTAGTAACAAATTATGTAAATTGATTTCTTAAAAAAAATGCAAATATTTAAGCTTTTGTTGAAAAGATTTATTTAGAGACAAACAGGAGAGAAAACAAAAAAAATATATAAAATTTTTTTTATTATTTAGGGATGGCAGTTAGGAAAAATATTTAAGTAAAGCTGTTTTTTAATGACAAGTATTTTGTCAGTGGCTGTTTTATAGAAAATTGTCACCCTCGTAATTTTTGAAGTGCTTTAAGTTAATTGTATTCACATGTTCTTAATAAAGTTTACTTTATACTTCTTAATTGCCTTTTAAAATTTTAATTTTCTGTGATATATCCATTAAAGGACACAATCTTTTCATGTTGTAACAATAACGAAATTATGCTGATTTTGAAACATTTTTCATAACAACAATAACAAATTTAACCCATTTAATTTATTTCTGTAATTTTTAAAATACAAAATAAGACAAACAGAAAAGCTCATAAATTGTTCAAATGGCAACATTATCTACAGTAAAGAGCTGACCTGGTGACCCCTGTTGATACATAGAAGGCTCTGATATATTCCGGGTTTCTGGTACGTTAGCAGCTTTAATACCAAGATTGGGTAGAAAAGCAAAATAAGCTACAACTATGATAAACAGATCTACATGGACAATTTTTTCCCTTTGCTTAAAGCTTGTTGCTAAAAGTTCTTTGGATTATATTGCTTTGATTACAGATATTTTTTTAACCTGCATTTTTTTTAAGTGCAATAAATCATGTAAAATATTTTATTTGTTTTATTAAAATTGGAAATTTTTTAACAAAAGATTTGATGAGGATCTTTAAAATTGTCTACAAATACAGTTCTTCTAGATGGGCCTACAGTACGTATGATTAAAAATAATTTAAAAAGGAATAATAACTCTTACGAATAACTCTAAGGCTATTCCCTAAACTTTAACGAAAAGCAAAAGAACGATTAAATTTTTTCAAGAGATAAGAAAAGCATTTTTTTAAATGAAATATTTAAAAAAAAATTAAAATTTTTTTTCTAGTTAATGTAGACAAATCAAAACCTTCAACCGAGGTTTTCTCAAAATGGTATAATTTTTTATATATGACGTTTTGTAAACAAATAAATAAAATATAGAAATCAAAAATTTTGATAAAAAGTGCTACAAAAATAAAGCAAGGCGACAAAGTTTCATCCAAATTAATGCAAATATTGATCTTTTATAAAGCAGCAGCTTTAAAAAAAACAAACAGCTGCATCAATACATCAAAGATACATTTATTGCAAGAAAAAATTCTCCAGTTAGATGACACAAATATGCAGCATAAGCACAAAGTACATGTACATTAAAAGATACAAAGTGCATGCAAACACTTAGAAAATAAAGATCTTTAACATTTTATAAAAAGCAGGAACCTTTTACTAGATTTAATATTTACCTTTGCTTCTTGAATGTATGTCATAAAAAAAATATTTTAAAAAGAACAAAAAAACTTGCTCCCAAAAGTATGTTGTCTGCTTTTACAAATATTTGCTTAAACTAAATGTTGTATTAAAAACTAGAGCAAAACTGGAAAAAAAGATTTTTCTCCCAGAACCATTTGTAATCATTGTAACATGAACTCGATTTAAGAAAAAAACTTAAAAAAGAAATATCTTTTTGTCCAGCAATATTTTATACTTAAGCAAAGAACTAAACTAAGGCGCCTAGAAGTACGCAAATGTAAAAAAAAAGTAAACGGTATTAAAAACTTTTAAAACGTAGAAAATGTACGTCTTCTTCTTTATTTTTAATGCATTTATCAAGATAAATAAATTTTCTTTACCTATATCAACCCAAAGCATTTGAAAGGAATAGAAAATATTTGATTCATATGTTATATTTCTCTTCCTTTTTTCTTTGTATTTCTCTTACAACTATTATCAATTCACCATGACTATCACATGTGTCAATGAATACTTTCTAAGTGTGGCCAAATGAATTGAGAAGAACATTATAAGAAAAAAATGGTTTTTAATATAAAAGTCAAGTGCATTGAACTGTTTGTAACCCGAATGGCCAAATGACTTGAAGATAAATAATTTGTTCTTATATTAATTCAAGAAAAACTATTAACATTAAAGGGGGAAAAATTGTGACCTGGGGAAAAACAAGAAAATTGTGTAAAGAAGAATGAATTTATATATATTTTTTAGCTGAAAAAATATAAGTAAAATAGTAACATCCGTTACAATTAAATTGCCCATATGTAGACATGGGGGGCTTATTTCTTTTTCATAGGGGCCTTGAATATACCCAAAAATGTCAGTTTTTTTAAAAGTAAAACAATTAAATAAAAATTGAGTTTAATTGAATTTAAAATAAATATTAACGGCCTTTTTTGCTTAAACTAAATGCTATCTTTAAATAAGCAAAAGTAAATGTTTTAAAAAATCTTTTATATAGGTTAGGGGAAGGGGATGCGTATGATTAATATTTATTATATTTAAAAACGCAATAAAAGGGGAAATTAAAAAACGTTTTAATTAACATTAATAAAATAATTGCAAAAAATATTCAACCTTTTTTACAAATGCTTTTATGCAGGGACAAAATGAAAAATTGAAAAAAAATTTATGTTTTTTTTAATGGCTTTAATTGGGGTTTATTTTGCTTTTCATATAAGTTTTGTGTTTTTGTTTTTATTATCTTAACACAAATAACATGAGTTTCTAAAGCAATTTAGCATATAAAGTAAACAGCATTCACTTATGTGGCTAAAAAATATATTTTAAAAATATTTTTTGACACACTTAAACCATTTAGCATGTCAGGCAAGAATGTGTATTTATTTCATAAATATGATGCTTTGACAAACAAAGTATTTATACGTTGGTTTTAAACACACATTCCTTATTTATATTTTTACAAAGTTAGCAAGTAAAAGAATGTTTCATAAAAAATCCACAAAGTTCTTAAAAAAATTGAAAATTAATCCTAAAAATGTTTACTCAACGGCATAAAAGGCTCGTTTAGAAAAACTGAAGTTACAGTACCAATTTCTATCAACAAAAAATTAGTTTTTGACTCAAAAGCGACAGCAAAAGCGATTATTTTAATCGTATGGTACTAAGTGTCGCCAAAGACAAGATTATTATAGAAAATGCTAACTAGGAATGCGTTTCTATACATATACATATGTGTAAGGATATCAATGATATTGAACATAAGGAAATGTTTTTTGTTAAGGAAAAAATCAAGTAAAGTAAGAGTGTAACTAAAATTTTTTTTTTGATAATTTGGTCCAAAAATATTTAAATTTTGTGTTTCCGTGAAAATAAATATACTCTTTCTATCTAGAAAATTTTTTTTGCTTCCATACTTTCCATTTGCTTTAATTCAAAACGATTTTTCTCTTAGAACAAACTTTTTATTATCATTAATTTTTTTATCGTATTTTATTATTTGTTTGACAGTCAAGTATTAAAAAAGACTTGGAAAACAATAAATTTAAAAACGATAAAAAAAAACGAAAAAAGGAAATTAGAGAGAAACTCGTAAAGGATCAAGGGTTAAAAGTCATAGTCAGATAATAAAAAATACATTAATAAATTTTTAAAATATTAAGATTAATTTTATTTTAACAAAAGACAATAAAACTGTATATTTTATTTTAGAAAATAAAATTTTAATTGTATTCAAAAAATATTAAATACCTACGTCTGCTTTAAAATTAAACTGTTTTTAAAACAAAATAATTAAAAGGAATTTATAAAGCAAGCCCAGAGGACTGAAGTTCATTTTTGTTTAAATCATATAGCATTTTCCCAACTACTTTATGAAAGTTTAACAGCCGTAAGATGTTTTATTTTGGAAAATAAAGCAGAAAAATTTTCAAAGACAAACTCTTATTTTTTTTATAAAAAATTTAATTTAATTAAAACAGATTTTGGTAAAAATAATTTACCAAATACGATTAAAAACAATTTAAACTACTATAAAAAAATAACCCCTTTTCAAAAATATTTTGCACATCTCGATGTTAATGTCAAAATTTTCAACAATTTTAAATTGTAAGTTCCTACCCGTCACAGTCTTCAAGTGGTTATTGTGAGCGGAAATTGTGGTGTATCAATATATTTATTGTCTTTTTAAAATTAAAATTTTTATCTGTATGAGCTATAGGCAAAAATGTAAGCAGAATGGTCGCAATCGCCACAACGGAATTTCCTAGTTTTTAGTAATTATTAGAATTAAAAATTTAAATAATGTTAAAACCATTTTAATTTAATTTTTTTAAATTCTTATGTTGATACAAATCTTTGCCACCGCTTGCAGAGTGATCCTAGAGAGTGTATGCCGACTTCTATTAACTTTTTAATCTCAACCTTTTTCTTGAAACAAATCTATTTCGAAGCCCCAAGGCAACTTATATTCAAAACTATTTTTTTATTTAATCAAAAAATATTTTTCTTCCAGGGCAACTTTAAAGGGTTGAAATCAATAAAAATCTGCCCTTATGTTTTACTCTCAACATATTTTCGGAACAAGCCTACTTCCACCAAGGGCCAAATAATAGTTTTTAAATGAAAAGTATTTACATAAATGTGTATATGTGTGTTTTTATTAAAACAAATTATTTATAGTGGCTTAAAACATGAAGTTCTAGATGTAAAAGTATGCGTTTTATTGGAATCTTCGTGCCCACACTATCCCAAAGCCTTGCAGTCAAGTTCATTATAAATGCATGACCTTTTTCAAATGAAAAATTCCTGAAGCTCAGTTGTAAATCTGAAACTGCTATGAAATAAATTTTGTCAAAAATGTTTAAAAAACACATAAAAAAACACTGGGTTTTAGAAATCAAAGACTAGACACTTGAATTCAATTAAAACTAACAAAAAAAAATACAAAATTATGAAAATAAATTGCAACATTTCATAATAATAAAAAAACTAAAGTTCTTTTGGTACCTTAACAACAAGTAAATAAATTTTACTTTATTAGAAATTCCTTCGGCTTATTGTTTCATGTCAGTTTCGTATGTTCATGTTACCGTCACAATTAAACTGTAGTTTAACATAGAAATTTTTGATTTGTTGTGCACTTGAAACTGTTTCTAATTTTTTTGTAATTTTTAACAACCATTCGCCCTTAAGTATACAATTTCAAAACAATAAACATTAAATGTAGTTTTTTAATTTGAAATTACTTTAACATTGTCCTTTGTAAAGGATATATATAAAAGTTTATAAAAATAATAGACAACATGGACATGTATGTGTTAATGTGCTATCAAATTACTTTAAATTTAAATTAATATAATGATTTGATTTTCTAATTCCAGACTTATGCAAGTTGTAAGAGTGTTGTTGGTTTTAAACTGTTAAGCTGATTTGACTTCCATAGTCAATCAAGAAAGTGAGAGGGGGGGGGGGGGGGGGGGCATGTCCACATAACAATATTAAGAGTGGTTTTGTCCACAATCATATGACGCAGCCTCGTCTACAAAAAACATCATACACCATTTTTAGGTATGTGGTTTTGACGTTAAAATAGGAGACGCTGTATATGTCATGTCCATACTTCATTAGCACCCGTAGCGTATGATTAACATTAAATGTTGACTTCTGTTAATAAACTTTACAAAAATTAAAAATGTTTAAAAAAAAAAAGACACAAAGATGAGGTTTTTAAATTCCTAATTTTGGCAGCCTCAAAAGCCTAAAAAGTCTTAGCTTTTTAAAGAAGAAGCTTAACAATAAAATGATTTGAGACTATTCCCCCATCCTCTATCATAAATAATCCAAAGTAGATTTATTTGTCTCTGACTGTTTTAAATTTATAAATGTCGGTAACTTATACGTGTAAAGGCACTAGAACGTTTTTGTATGTTTTTTTGTGTGTAAGTACTTAAGTTATGTGTTGAAAACCGGCATTTGGGCTTTTTCAAAAAATAAATGAAAGTTAAGTAGGTCAACGTTATAAAATGATTTAATATAAACGGGCAAAGGTTATTACAACAAATAATATCAAATACACAAAAATGTTAAAGTAAAAATAAAAAATGGTTTATTTGTGGGTAAGACTAGATAAAGCTTTTGTAATTTTTTAAGACATTCATTTTAACAAAAAAAAATTAAATAAAAACACATTTAGGAGACAATCAAGCAAACAACAAGGTTAACTTAATTTATGGAATTTAAAATACTTAGTTGTCTAGGCAGCCATTTTTAATTTAAGCAGGGAAAGTAAAATACACCATAAATATTTAAAGGCAGTTTATTACTTAAAATTCAGTTTTTTATATAATTTTATTTTTTTAATATAATGAGGCATGATTAATATTAAATGTTCCTCCTTTATATAACCAGGGTTAAGCTCAAATATTTTTTAAGAAGAAAATTTAAAACTCTTGTTTTAAAAAGAACAACGAATAAACTGAAATTTAATGGATTTTTTTAAAGGTTTTTTTTAATAAATAATTACAACGCAGATCACACCCACACCCGAAACGTTTCCCATAAATTTAATTGTTAAATTTATATTTTGTATAATGAATAAAAAAATAAAACATTTGCAAAATTTGTCTTGTCTTTCGATAAAAAATGTGGTGTAAATTACATTAATCTTTTAAACTTAAAGGTTTCAAATACACATCAGTAGAAGATATTTTCTCTTGTGTGGTAATAAATACTACAACTTTTACATTTTTAATGTCATTTGGGACATGTAGAGAATATTTATTCAAAGATTAAAGGCATTAAACTTATGTTAAAATTTATATTTTTTTTCAATAAAATATGTTTGGCAGCCAAAAAAATTTATTACATGGAAGTGTTTGACTTAAAGTGTATTAGTTTTTTTATTAACAGAATTTTTTATTAAATGAAACAGTAATTTTTCTAATAAAATTATTGAATTTCATTTCATATATTTTAAATTTCACTCTTTCTGCAAAAAAACGGAAATTCTGTAAATTCTTAACAGGGAAATACATTTTTTCACAAAAATGAGCTGTTGCGTATGATTAATATTAATATGGATTTAGCGAAGTTATTTTTAATTATTGAAAGTGTTTGTTAGTTTTTTTAAGATTAAATTTAGAAGACTATAAAATTTTCTATTGAAAACAATTGTTTTCATTTAAAGAAGCAATTTTAATTTTTGTGGCCAGATCAAATTCATCAAAATTTTACACTACGGTTTTCCTTTCAAAGTGTTTTTATAAATTTTTTCTACGCATTTACAGGTGACAACATTTTTTTTTTGTCAGCTTAGGCACATATTAGCACATTTCGTTTGTCTCCTTTTTTTTCTATGATTTCAAAGGAAGGATTGTAGGTTGAAATTAGTTTTTTGTGTTTGTAGCTGTGCGTGCTTATATAGCTTCGGCTGAATACAACGTCGTGTTTTGGGTATTGCTTGAATGTTTCGTTATTTACTGTGGTTTTATGGGTTGAAAAACAAAACATTTTTAAAAAGCAATCATGTATTGGACCTTTCTCAAAAACAATCACCTTGGCCGGCAATAATCTTCAATCAAGTTAAAAAAAAACAAATACCTGTATTTTTTTTGAATTTATGAATAAATTATTTGTATTTAAAAGGTATGAAAGTAGAAAATGTATGGAAAAACTGAAAGAACGCCTTTGCATATGAGCAATAGTACGGCAATCTTGCCATACTAAAAAGGCTTTCAAATTTATAAAAGAAATTTGATAAAGGCCTTGAGAAAGAATCTAAAACTTTATTTCAAATATTTTTTTTAACTAAAAATGTTGTGAAAATACACGTGTCGTCTGGTGTTTGAGGGGCCTATGAGCTGGTTGCCAGCATTGGCATAGTTACGTGTATTAAAATTTACAGTTTATATGGGCTAAGTAAGGCTATGAAAACAAATAAAGATAATTTAGCTTAAAAGTCATTCGAGTGTGAATCTGGTGTTGGATCACGCAGAAGGGGAAGACCGAAACTCGGACGGAAAGATGAATTAGAGGAAGACCCCGAAACTTGGTGTCAGAAATTGGAGAATAAGCGCAGAAAATCTAAACACCTGGAAATCGATTCTACGTTCGGCTAGTGAAACGAGCATTGTGTAATGGCCCCCTAAGTAGGTAAATGTTTTTATAAAAAACAAATTTTTTTTATCGAAAGAAAAATGCATTTCCAGTCTGTTTTAAAAAATTTGCATCTTTAATACATAAATGTCGTTAAAAAAAATAAAAATTTAAAAATGTTTTGTCATATAAATTTTGCGTTTGCATGAAAACATTAAAACGATTTTTGGGTACTTTGTTTAAAAAGAATTATGTTTAAAAAAAATTAAATATATTAAATTTAAAAGCAAATGAAAAAAATCTTTTTTTTATTAAAAAAAATCTTTAAAATGTTTTGGTTTTTGTTTTAATTATTTTAAAAATATTATTTTAAATATTCCCGTATACTGCAATGCTATTTTTTTACTGTTTTATTTTTGATTTTGATTAAATTAATTAAGTCTGTGGTTTTACATATGTTTTATATTTTCTAATTTGTTACATTAAAGCCCAAGGCCAAACATATGCAAAATTTAAATGAAGTTTTTCTAAAAAAATCCTTATGAAATTACATTTCATTTTTGTTTGGTGCAGTTATGCAAATTAAAAAAATTAAATTCATTAAGCTATAAAATTTGATTTCTAAACATACAAGAAATTTCATTTAAAACTAAATTAAATAATTTTTTATTTTAATATTTATATGACCAAAAAATTTTAGTTCTTAAACCTACAAAATATTTTCATTCAATCTTCCCATGAACTTCACTCTAAACAAGAAATCAACTGAATATTTATTTTAATAAGACTATTATTAAAGACATATTAACAGCTTAAATGAAATATATATTGTCTTTATTTTTAGCTTTGTAAGTAGGTTTTTTGTTAACTTAACCTTAAGAAATTAATAAATTTCTTTTACTAATGATACGTATGGATTAGTGTGAGAAAAGCTAAAGGTAAAGTCACATTTGTTAATACCAATGTCAGCCAAAGTGTTTAAGGTTAATTAATTTTTGAACATAAAAGATAAACGAAGAGAAGACATTTGGGGCGAAATAATATTTATTTTTTTTGTATCTTAATGATGATAATTAATGTGAAGGCTTAAGTTCAACACATAAAGATAGTGATTACGTTTTTCTTTCACTTCTTTTATTTAATGATTTAGTTAATTATAAAAAATATTTATTCTAAAAAAAATTCCCAACAGAGGAAAGCTTTAAAAGGTAGTTTTTTTGTGACATTGTTTCTCAATGGCTGAGAAGAATCCCGGTTGAGGGATGCATAATATTAAGAGCTTTTTAAAATCTTTTGAAATTTAAACAAAAAAATTTAATTAAACTAATTTTGAATTTTTCATTCTTAAGTCATGACAATATGTGAATAAAGTATCACAGCAGCGATGGTGTTAGAAACACTATTAAACAAAACTTTTTGAAAAATCATTATTAAATCTTCTAAGTTCTTTGTAGTCATTCAGTCAACTTAAAGTTTTGATATTTTTATTACATTAAGCATGACTTGGATCTGTTTGATGATTCTATGCTTAAGCACAAGTCTAAATTGACTATCATGTTACCTTTGGTAAGTAAATTAACACTTTGCAAATCACAATAATATAAACAAGGTTGAGCTTTTGAGTAACAATTATATTTAAAAACATAAAGAATTTTAAAGAAATTTAACAAAAGTGCCAAACAAATACAACAAAAATATCTAGAAAAAATTTTTAAAATAAATTAAGAAGTTAAAGTGTTATCATACTTACTATCCTTTACAGGACACACGATAATAACAACAACAATATGAGAAAAAATAACATGAGACATTTATACCAACAAAAAAACTTTTTTCAAGGGAAACCAACATTGATCCTTAATTACCAGTAACTTTGACCATTTAAAACAGTTCATGTGGGTCATTGGCTAAACAAAAAACAAATTTTAAAAAACTTCGGCTTTATGAGCTCTTTTCCAACTTCTGACATTGATTTTGAAAAGCCTTTCTTAGCTTTGGTCTTTCCAACGGAGTTTCGGTTGTCCCCCTTTGCATCTTAACTCGGAATCATATTCAAACACCTTCTTTGGGGCAGCCAGCTTAATCTTTTAACTTTTACCCTCTTGTCTACATCGGTATTGGCATATTTCTCATACAGCTCTTGGTTCGCATAAACTGATATTCCCCGCCTACATAGGTTTGTCCATATATCTTGTGAAGTGTTTTTTCTCAAACACTCCAAGAACACCTTCATCAGCTTGAGAAAGTTACCATGTCTCCTCACCGTATAGCAGAACAGTAAGAAGGAGTCTATAGTTTGAGCTTTGTCCGCCGAGAAAGGGTCTTGTTCTTAGTTACTATTTATCCCAAAATAGCAGATATGGGCAAGTATAATTCTTCGCTTTATTTACAATTTTATATCATTTGTTTTAATTATGGCGGCTCTTAGGCACACGAATTTCTACTAACTTGATGTTACACACACACGTTTATAGATTGTCTTAATCTGATGGATTCTCTATTCATTGAAACCGTTAACTTATATTTGTCTTCGTTAACTGTCAAAACCAACTTTAGCCGATTCTTTTTCTATATAACCAAACACTGCAATGACGTCTCAGCAATTGCCCCATGATGTCGATATCATCTAATAATATTTAAAAAGGCCGTATGACAGGCTATCACTTGGTTTTAATCCCCCTTGGGTGGTAAATGACTCAGAGAAGCCTTTTCCAATCTACACGGATTATTTTGCATCTGCTAAGGTAATTCTGCACAATCTGATGAGCTTTGCTGGTATGACAAAAGTAGAAAAGACCTCAAACACCCTTTTACGAATTGATCTATAAAACACGGCTTTGTAAGAAATAAAAAGTTGGCACCTGTCGGTATTATTCTCATCGATTTTCTTCAAGATTTGACGCAGTGTGAATATCTGATCGTTGGTGGAGTTACCAGGTTGCAATTTTAGTTTTTAATTTTGTACAGAGTATAATTGACAGCATCTTGTACGAGATGGGTAGGATACTAATGTCCTTTTAAATGGCACAGATAGTTTTTTCTCTTTTTGAAATAAGGGGGGCATAGCTGAGTGAGATTCGATTCATCGGACTTACCTTTCTCCAGCCAAATCCTGCAGACAAGTCAATGCATATTTCTGACTAACTCATTGCTCTCAATCCTAAACAACTCCGCCGTTAAGCAAAATGCGTACATTCTGCCAATCTATTGTAACGTCTTCACCTGTTTTTGACTTAGGGGCTTGCACTCTGCATTTTCATTGCTGATTAAATAGTGGGTGTCTTTAAGCCGCTGTCATTGGATATCAACCATTTGAAAATGGGTTCCCTCTAGATTTTTTAAACCCCATCCTTATCTGCACCAGACTGTCTAGTTGGTCCTTGCAGCTGAAGATACCATTAACAATTTTTCTGATAAGCACTGCCATAGAAACCCACGTTACAGTAATCCCTCTCTAAAAAATGTAGGTTTAGAACAGTTAAAATTTAAACCAGATTTCTATTCATGGCTAACTTTATAATCAAAAATTTATTAAATGTTTTTGATAAAGAACTACAAAAATTTTTAGGAGAGAACAGCTTTACTTTTTCGCTTACTTAAGCTGTTCAAAACTAGCTTTTCCATAAAATAAATTTTTATTTGATTTTTACACATATTTTTAACCAAACATTACTAACATCTGGAAAGATTAGGTTAGGTAGAACAGGCAGCCGTTGAAAGAAAGAATACAGCTTAATTCGATCCCTTATTGTTACCTGGAGAGTCAGATAGGTTGAGACGTAAGGAAAAAAGAAGTTTAGAGAAGGATAGATTAGAAAGAAAGAAAGCAAAAAAGAATGAAGCAGACTAACCGGGGTCTCTGGTGGAAATCAAAACCACAACCCCCGGACTGGTAGACTGATGCTCTTACCACTGACCTACCGGGGTACCCCTGAACTACCGGGGCATCCTGGAAAACTCGCTCAATAACTTTACTTTTGGCTTAAAAGCTTTAAGAAATTTTAAAAATTATTTATACAGTTAAGCAGGCATTATAACATATATTCTTCAATCTTCAATATTAAAAAATCTCTACTTGTTTTTTTTTTGTCTATACCTAACGTTTCAAAACAAATTTTTGAAATTCTTCAAACAAAACCACAAAAAAAATCAATAAAAAGATTTTTAACATAAAAAAAAACTTTCTAACAGATAAAAAAAACATTATTGTTTGCTTAAATTCAATACAACAATAACAAAAACGTATAAATTTAACTTAAAAAAAGAAATCAATTAAAGTTTCAATCCAACTTTTTTTTTGTTCACACAAAAATTTATTTCCTTTTCAATCACTTGCCATTAACAAAATTTATTGTTGTTGTTGTTGTAACCAAAAACATTTACTGTTAATAGATATTTTTATAATAAATTCTGTTTTTTAAAAGTTTTTTATATTCTTTAATGTGCTGAAAAAAGTTGTTATCAGGGGTAAAAGGAATTTAAAAGTTTTAATTTTTTGTCCAAGGGTTTTACAAAATCTTTGGGTCTTTTGAAATTAACGATGTTATTTAGGAGATTAGAGCCTACTTGAAGCCAAAGTAAGAAAACTATTTCTAAATAAATTAAATTTTTATATTAAAACAGACGTATAACTTTTTAAAGATTAAATAACAATCAGGTATTTTTCAGCAGTATAAAGTTTTGACATTTTTACATAAAAATCAAAAGATAAAATTAACATGTGTATAACCCCGTCGAAATAATTAAATATACAAATTAACAACGCTAACGGCTGGCCAACTGAGTGACTGACTAACTCATTTACGCTTAAAGCTAGAGAATTGAAATTTTGGACTGCGGTTGCCTCTAACGATGTGTAGGTCCACTAAGAATTGATGCTGCTCATGTCCGGGAGCGGAGTTCAAATATTGTTTGACAGATTTTAAAAAAATATTAATACTTTTCGATACTTTTATAAGGAGTAAAAATATGAAAGAAAGGTGAAAGTAAATATTGGTACCTTTTAGGTACTTTTTGTAAATTTTAAACCAAAAAAGGGAAAAACAATATTCAAAGTGCGTTCGACAGGCCTCTACAAAATATAAATATAAAGATTCGGATTTTAGAAATATGAAATTAAAGATTGTTGATACTCTGCAGAGTGGACAATAAGTACTTTTTCACATTTTTGGTACTTTTTAAATTTTTTTCTTAAAATTATGAGTCTGGAAATATGAAATTGAGGACAGATTGAGGTTGAAGGTCAGCAAAGTGGTTAAAAAATAATTTTTCACATTTTTGGCACTTTTTGGGTTCTTATTGAAATTTTATTAAAATTGAGAACAGATTAAGATCAGAAGTCGCATTTTTAGAAACTCTTGCATTTCTTCTTAAAATTATGGGTCTTGAAATATTAAATTGAAAACAGATTTATATAGGAAATCAGCAAAGTGGACAATAAGTCCTTTTTTCACATTTTTAGTACTTTTTGCAATTCTTGAAGTTATGAGTCTTGAAATATAAGAATTCACAATTACCTTTTTCGCTTTATTGATACTTCTTGTAAATTTTCTTTTTTTCTCTTTGAGTTTGATACATAAAATTGAGGCCAGATTGAGGTCGGAAGTCAGCAAAGTGAACAAAAATTCTTATTTTATATTTTCACATTTTTTTAAAATTATGAAACTTGAACTATAAATTGAAATTTCCAACTCAGATAGGTCAAAAATAAGCAAAAATTTCTTTGAAATTTTTTGATACGAAAACAAAGGTCTGTTTGCCCCAATTGAGTCCAACCTCCATCTTAGTGGTTAAAAAGTACTTCTTCGACATTTTGTTACCTTTTGAGTTGTGGGGATAAATATTAAATTAATGTCTACTAACCCAGACTAAAATCGATTTTTGGTACTTTTTTTTAATTTTCCGGATTGCAGTTCCACTTATATATAAATCTAGCGACATTTGCCCCAGATATAGGGTGAAAAGTAATTTAATGCAGTCACAGGTAATCTTTATTCCAGCATTTGAAATGGTATTTGTGCTGATGAGGCTATTTTACATTGACGTTAGTGTAACTTAAATAAATTTTTGGTCCTGTGTTAACACGTACGAAAGTTAAGAGGAAACATAAGGGCGCGATGCCCAGCGTTTGCCTTTAGCTGATTAAATGGTCAAATAGTACTTTTAATGTCTAGGCTTGAAATCAGAAGCTTTACAAATGAAAACTAAAATGCAGTTTTTAATTTAAAAGTGTTTTTTTAATTTATTTTATTTAAAGTTTTAGCTCTTGCTAAAGCAACATTATACCACGAACTTTCAATAAATTGCACTGAATTGTTTCTTTTTTAGTGACATTGTAACATAACAACTTGACACAATATCCTGCCTTAAAAAATATAATAAATGGACGAAATTAAAAAAAAAATATTAATTTTGAAAAACCAAAATGTTTTTAATATTTTAAAGAAGTTTTGAAAAGAGTGGAAAAGTCGCAGTAGTCATAAGTACAAGAAAATTGATTGCTTAAACCATATTAAATTTTTTTTAATCAAATGTTTAAAACGCATTTGAAGAGGAATTGCTTTTCACAAACACCTGTAACGAAACATCAAAAAAATTATATATTTTCCTGTAAACATTTTCGACTACAACAGAACACACAGAACGCACACTTAACATATAAACACTTAACATTGATTAAACCTCCTCTATAATTGATAATAATTAATTTTTCTAGAAATTTCCTCTGCCCTTTTATAAGGTGTGACAACAGGTGCATGTTGTGCGTAGTAAATGCAAAATGTCTTGTCAAATTTAACACTAGATGTTTCTCAATATATTTAATATTGATATGTATAATCTATTAAAATGATGAGAAGTTTTCCATTAGAGAAGATTAAAAAAGGACATCAATAAGGTTTTTCTTTGACAGATAAAATCTTGTTAAATTGAAGAAAAATGAACAAATTGGAAATCGAAAAGTAGGTTGTGAAAGTTTTAAGTAAAAAATTTTTTTTATTTATTAAAAATATATTTAATTTACTGTTCAATAAAAATCACTCAGAAAACATTAGGCTTTCACTAATTATTAAAATTTTTTTGTCTTACTCGGTAAGTGGTAAATATATGAAACTAAGGTGCAAATAAGTGTTTTTGGAACAAATTATTTAGAGGATTAAAGTTCAAAGATAAAACACACACACGCACACATACATTATTTAACATTTGTACATATATTTCTAAAACATTTTTAAAAAAAACTGTTACAAGAAAACTTAGACTTGTGAGTTGTTTAAAGCACGTCTTTATAATAAAAAATTTTGTTTTTAATGTCGTTCATATTTTTGTTGTTTTTTCTTCAAGCCTTTTTGTTGAAAGTAAAATGTTTTTTGAAATTTAAATATTCTATAAGTTGAAATTTGTATGCCAACTCAAATGTCAATTGAAAATGTCAAATATATGTTTGTGTACCATGTACCTTCTGCATACACATTTATACAAAAAGTTAGAGGAAAATGAGAATATTTTTAACTAGAAGTTTAAGGGTAAAGTGGTTAAATTTTGAATAAATAATATGGCGGCTGTTTTGTTTTTTTATCTGTATGTCTGTCTTTCTGCTTGTTTTATTTTCTAACAATTTTAATAATTTTCTTTTCCTCTTTTCATTTCCAAAAAATAAAACTTGTTTTCAAATACTTTTGCATAAGAGTTTTATTAATTTGTTTTCTAGAGGCTATAGGGCCTCATAATTTTAAAAGTTTTAATATAATAATTTAATTAATTGATATGATTGAGTTTTTAAAAATTTTTAAAAAATCCAATCCAATCCAATCCCTTAGGAAATGCAACGCAAGTTTTGTTTCAAAGGTGCTTCAAGCTATGTCTGAGCTTGGTATCCCTGCAAAACTAGTATGATTCTGTAGTATGATTTTTATTGATACATAATCCTCAGTTAAGATAAGCAGGCATATTTCTAAGCCCTTCAGTACCAAACAATATTTCAGACAGGAGACAGCATTTCGTCTGATCTTTTAACATCCTTTTAGAAAAGATTGGAACACAAAACAGCACATTGCAAGCAGTATCTTTTACCTTTGAAAAAATCAATAAAGAATCATTTAAAGTGGGTTGGGCAGCAAATGTAAGTAATTTCAGCTAAACACTTAAAGACTAAAAGCAGCAATAATGTGGATGTGGTGCAATGATAATCCATTAATCGACCGTTACTTTGTTTAGAAAAAAACAAGTTACACGCTAGTTTGATCTGTTGTGTAATGTATTGGAATTAAAAACAAAAGTGTCATTGCTTTTTCTTCTGAAAATAACTTTTTGCCAAGAAAAGAGGTTGAATGCCTAATATGAGTTATAAGAAAAAGTACAAAAGTAAAAAATTTAATTTCACTGTGAATTAGAAAAGATCTTAACATTTTGGACTTGGACACAAAATAATATAACTTCCAAACGACACTTCATTTAGGGTTAAAAACCACTATCAGTAACTTAAACAATCGAAAGCAAGTAAAATCTTCACTTTGCTATGAGCTTTTCTTGGATGTGCTTCATAAATAGCCTTTGGGGGGAAACAAGCAATTCGCATTACATAAAATAAATTACTTTTTTTCATTTTCACTTTTTTACCAAACTATTTGTTGTCTTATCATTGTCAAGGCTACTTATGGTGTAGTCATTAGATATTTCATTTGTTTTTAGGTTAAAGTTCCACAGGGAAATATTAAAAATACGTGTTGTCAAACAACCACTTAGATATAAACATAATTTTTTGTGTTAAATTCGTAAATCGTGTTATATTTAGTTTGGAAATAACATATGACATCAAATGTCATAAACTAATAGAAGTTATGTCAAAAGTAATAACATATGAAAGTGTTTATTAAAGGAAAAAATCTAAAATTACAATATAACAGACAGACAGATAGACAGGCAGACAGACAGACACATAGAAGTATTTATGAGCTGAAAATATGATAAGTAATATTAAATGTATAATCAGTCAAATGTATTTTTTGTGATTAAATTATTTAATTGCTGGAAACACATCCAAACCCGCTCGATCGAAGTATCTTGCAACATATTGCGCTTAGATGAAGATAACTATTTATATTATGAGAACTTAAATTTTAGACTGGCCTTAAGATTTGAAAACTTATTGTTAGTTTTCAATAATAAAAAATATGCAAAAAAAAAAAAAATATTTAATTGTTTTAATAGTAGCAATGAACATACTAAGATACAGCAGAGTTTTATCAGCCGATTTAGAGAAGATTTTATTTGAAAAAAGCGCCCAAAGAGAACGGTATAGGCATAGATCAGCCCAGCCTCAAACTAAGCTGAAAAATTTAAAAACCAATTAACTGTTAAGATTAATTATTGTTTATGACGATCATCCAAACGTCTTAAAAGACCTGTTATCGTAAAACTACCACTGCGTAATCAAAAAGGGTCTTTGGCAAGTAATGACCAACAAAAATGTGAAAAACGTATTCATTCACTCCCAATTAATGTACTGAGAAAGGTGGATTACAATCTGGGCTTGCTAGATATCCTTCAGAAATATCTTTCCATTTACTAGCTCTCGTAGAGGCTTTTGATTATTTAGAAGCTAGAAAAGGTTCCAGCTTTCATAAATAATCAAAAAATACTTTAGCTTTAAAAGCCCTTGTACAGCAAATACTTAAATTTTTTTTTATTTTAAAGGTCATATTACGCCATTAAACTTTAACACTTTATACGTTAAGAAACGTGCTTCCCAATCCTTATTAAAAAACATATGGAGCTTTAACAATTTGAGGCTACGCAAACAGGCGAGATCTTCGTGTGCCAAAGTAATCAGGCGCAAAAGGGCTTTGTTTGAACAGCGTCTGCGTGCTAGGGTTCTTGATGCCCCCAAAGGCAGCAGGAACTTTTGGTCATTCGTTAAGAGAGTAAGAAAAAAGGCTGGTTCTTCAATTCCTGCTCTGTTAAAAAATGACATATGAGTCACCGACCCGGTTGAAAAAACTAAACTTTTGGCTTAAATATTTGCAGCAAATTCACATTTGCCGGAAAGCAACCAACCACTGCCCGAGCTTGAGCGGTTGTCTGGAACTATGCCAGACATATTCTTTCGAACTCGTGCAGTTAAAAGGGTTCTTTTGGATCTCAACACTAGTAAGTCCCCTGGGCCGGACGGTATACCAGCACAGGTTTTAAAAGAATGCTCTTCGACGCTGACGCGTCCATTAGCTAACCTTTTCAGCGGTATTTATCATGCCAGAGTATTTCCGATGTGCTGGAAAGTAGCTAATGTTACGCCTATCCCCAAAAAGGGGAAGGCTGAAAACCCTGAAAATTACCGACCAATAGCAATTTGTTCAGCGATCTCAAAGGTTATGGAGAGTATGGTTAACTACGGCCTGGTTAACTATCTGGAGATAAACGATTTATTAAGCGATCGCCAGTATGGCTTTGGTAGAGGACGGTCTACGGGGAACATACTGGCCTTTCTGACAGAAAAATGGTGTACCTCAATTGATAATTTTGGCGAAAGTAAAGTGGTGGCTCTGGACATATCTAAGGCGTTTGGTAGGGTCTGGCACTGAGCGCTTTTATCTAAACTTGTTGCTTTTGGTGTCGATGAAAAATTTTCTCGATTTATATAGAGTTATCTCAGAGATCGCACTATGCGTGTTGTTATAGATGGGATATCTTCCAATGAGTTCAAAATCAATTCAGGGGTACCGCAAGGCTCCGTCCTCTCTCCCACTTTATTTTTTATCTTTTTGAATGGATTTCTATGTCAAACTTCGAATCCTATTTATTCCTTTCCAGCATATGCCATTCGTACTCGTTTAACCATAGAAGAATTTACTCTTCGGTCGCACAGTTGGTATGTGGAACAAACTTTCTAGTGAAGTCTTTCCTGTCACAGTAAGTATTGAGAAATTTAAATTAAATATCCACAAATACTACTTCTTTTATTCTTCTTCCCATAACCTATTTTCCTGATGCCAACACAATGCAATGCATGTATAGGGGCTATCCCCTGGGTGCTGGTTATTATTAAAAAAAATCTTAGTATTCAACTTGATCATCCCCTCATGGAAGTTACATTTAAATGCCAAGTGTACACAAATGAAACTTAAAGCTTTCCAAGTTCATTTGCTAATTGGTAGAAACTCTGTGTCTCGTCTGAATTGTAAACTTTTGCTCTACGACTCAGTTTTGAACGAAGTTCGGTACAACAAGGCACTGCTTTCGCCTCTAACATAAACAAAATTCAACGCCTCAAAATAAAATCCTAAGAATGATAGCTCTTTGATATATATGAAAAACAGCAACATCGACAAGGATCTACATGATTTAATAGTCAAATGCGAAAACCTGAACCAAGAAGTACTTCGATAAGTTAGAAACACTTTCGAATCCACCTGAAACATCTTACAACATGAGAGACACGCTTGTTCGAAGAAAATCCTGTTGCCTCAGACAGAATTACTAGAATTGGTTTATTCTCTATTAAAAAACTTAAATTTAACACCCTTATTTCCTAAAGAGCAACGCCCTAGAACAAAAACGAAATGTATGGAAAAGTTTTTTAAATTTTGATTTTTTCCATGCAATTGTTTGCGTTATAATGCGTTGCGTTTAACGTAATTAGGCCCTAAGTCTTGCGATTGCTGGACTAATATTTATTATTTAGTTTTTAAGATCTGAGTACCTATTTTAATTTTGGAGAAGCGATGATTTACTAATTCAAAATAAGAAAAAAGATCAAAAATTTTTACTTTAAGAATATTTTTCATTAAGTTAATATTTAAAAGTTATCTTGAGGGAAATTTTAAATAATTGAATTTTAGGTTATTTAAATTTTTTCAATTCAATCGTTTTAATTGTTTTTTATTGAAAAATCTTTGCTTAATTTTTTTTCACAATGATTTTCTAGAAGCCTTACGCTTAATTATTCCATTAAGAAAACCTTGTATGTCAATTAAAAATTTGTTCGTTTAATCTTATATTTAGTTCCTTCTGGTATGGATTTTACTTATTAAAAAGAAAAAAACATTTATTTTCATTATGGAGTAAAATTTTTTAATTAAAATATTTAAATTTGAATAAATATTTATTCCTGTAGAAAAATTGTTAAAGCAATTAAAATATTTTGGGAAACTTTCTTTTCTGTCACTTGTTTGCGGAATTTAAACCTTAGTTTCAGGGACAGCATAAAAATGGCGACAGAATAAAAGCTTTCTTCCACAAAGAGAAAAGCTGTCGTTCACTTGTCACTTTGCGTATTTTCTTGAACAACAAGGCAACAGTAGTAAAAACATCATTAATTCAATTTTCAGTAATTATTTAACGATTTTATTTTCAACAATTTTATTTTCATGTATATATGAATATGTGCATGTATGAGTGTCTTGTATATTTTCTTCTTTTTTCTTTGTAAAATGATAATTTGATTTGTTTTTTATTTACCAAAAGAAATTTTAGCAGGAATTTCAAATATGTATGAATGGCTGTTTTCAATTTGATGATTTATGTATGTATGTGAAAAACATAAACAACAACATAAATAAATGTAAATTTAATTATAACATTTTCTTTGTTTTTCTTTTCATTTCTTATTGTGCCCTTCACATAGTGAATAGGGTATATGTAAATTTAACATTACGTTTGTAATTTATTTATTATTCATTTGTGATCGCAGACAAGAGATGCACATTGTATCATATGTTGGGTACAAACTTTGCAACATGTTTATGCAACCAGACATGTTTCATTATTGGTTGCATCGTTTGTAGTTATGTTTATGGTTTCATTTAATTTTGAATTCGAGGTTTCAAAAAAATTAAAACTTTCAGATACTTAGAGGTAGCATTGATGTTGGTTGCATAGTGTGAATCATTATATATGGTTGGCATGAAACATTAATGATTAACGTGTTACATAAACATGTTGCAATGTTTGTACCTAGCAATACGGGTATATTGTTTTGCTTAATTTTATTTCTTTTCTTAAGGGCCATTGTGTGTGTGTTCAGTGTTCATGTGATTGTTGTTATTCCCTTTACATATTGGTAAGGGTATATACATATCAGTTTGTCACTTTGTTTTTAATATTTTTAATCCATTTGCGACCCCATAAAGTATTTACATTCTGGATCCTTAAACATAGGGAAGTAGATAGAATTATAAAACTGTCGTGGGTTTTCTGTTTCTAAACTATGAAAGCTATGTACTTTAAACCCACCTTAATTTATTATAATATTAATGTTTCAAAACAACTTTCCTAGATCAGGTGACTTGGTGAACAAAAAGACAAATGTGGAGGGTTTATTTAATTCGTTACAACCGCATATAGCGCTCTTACTTGTTTTATTTTTTTTTTCAATTAAGGCGACTATTGCATTTGTTTAAAAGTAAGTATGGTTTAATGTACATACATACGCACAGTATGTTTGTGTATTTACAAGTAAAATTTGCTTTGGGAAATATTTTCAATTAAGTTTTTATTTTTTTAACATTTTTAGTAGCTGCCATATAAAAGTACGTGTTTAATTATTCTATGTCCGGGTGATGAGAAAATACAGATGCTTTCTTAAATTAAAAAGATGTTTATGTTAATGTTAGATACTTGGGAAAATTTATGATTTGTAATAAGGTGAGTAGGTAAACACGTTACATTTCACTACACGTTTTGTGCTTGGTTGGATCTTAGAAAAGAAGTTTAATTTAGATTTGGGCAAATGGTTGCACTTCAAATAAAATCAGCTTTTTCCATTAGCCAAGCAAAGCTAAGTTCCGTGGTGGCACTTGGTGCTTGGTAAAGGACACGCTGAACTAACAGCGACAAGGTTAAGAACACGTATGGCTATTGTGCCATGTTTGTGCGTCAATTCCTAATTTGATTTTGGCCTAAATTTGGGTACCTTGCTGACAGTGCATGGCTCTCTCAGTGAATTTTGTATCGGAGGATCCTGCCCAGGACTTCGGCGTAATTTTTTTACTTTTTCGGAGCAACTTTAAATGTTGTTCCTGATTTTATTTGCTGGCCCGCACCATGCGGCCAAAGCGATGCTCATAGGGACCGCTTTTGAAGTTTGTCGGTTTTGTCTGCTTTTTGTTATTTCATGATGTTTGATTAGTGCTAGACTTTATTACAACTGAAAGTAGTTTTAGCTGCAGTTCCTAAACTGTTTTAAGTTCCACTAAATATAGCTTTAGCTACAACGCCTAATCAGAGGCTTAATACAAAGTTTTACCATGAATGTCATATACCTTAGAGTTTCGGTGATAATAAATCATTAGCAATTTTGGGCATTTGGCAAAGACATGCGGAAGAAGTAACCTTTTTGGTCACTACTCTATTGCTTTATCCTAGGGCATAATAAAACAAATAGACAAGAACGGGTTAAATTCTAGAGCAAGATATTTGTATGGCTTATAGCAGAGCTTTCTCAACAATCCAGGATGCTTGCTTAACGCAATATAAATCATTAAATAGGAATATTCTTGCGCTTTCCAAAAGTACTCTCGTATTTTTTTCGATGAACATATACCTGAGAATCTATGTAGTTTAAAAATCAGTGCTTTGTTCATAAAATTTAATTGTTAATGATAATTTGGTTACAACTTCGGTACGTAAACTGTTTTGGTTAAAGGCTCGGCTTATTGCAGACTCTACCCCTATTAAAGGCTTTTACATGTTAATATAACTCGAGATCCATTTCGAGGTTCCCTTCTTTAAAAAAAACCCAGAAAATTCAAATTTAATGGTGGATGTTCATTATCATTTGAAAGAACATTATTTGACATTTATTTTTTGAAGATTATGTCCATCAAATGTTGGCCTTTGCTACGTTGCAAGTGGTCCATCCGTTGAGTCAAATTTTCAATGACTCGTTAGATCATTTCGATAAGTAACTGGCCAATGACACGCATGATGTGTTCCTTCAAGGCCTGAATCGAAGCGGGTTTATCCGCATAAACTTTTGATTTTACATGTCCCCTCAGGAAAAAGTCTAACGCTGTGATATCACACGATCTTGTTGGCCAATCGACCGGCTCAAAACGTGAAATTATGTGCTTACTGAAGTATTCTCTTAATAAATCTATTAATTGGTGCGATGTGTGAAAAGTGGCGCCATCTGGCTGAAACCAAATGTCGTCGAGATCACGAGGTTCAATTTCAGTCATCAAATTGTCAGTCGCCATTAATGGTTACGTTCGCACTGGCATCATTTTTAAATAAATATGGACCAATGATTCTATCGGTTTACAAACACACAGCGTGCTAGACCTGGTCTGTTCAATCATATATTTTTCAATAATGAATGCTGAGTGTCAAAATGGGTGCGATGTGGCGAAGACTACACTCAAAAAATTATTACAGCAACTGACTGTAAGTTGTATTCCGTTAAGTTGTTTTTAAATGCAAAAACAGTTAAATTTCAATATAATATTTGTTTTTAACTGATTTAAAGGGTTATTCGAAGCCTTAAATAAACAAAAATACTGATTTTCAGTTGAAGTTAATTTTGTCAGTTATTTTTTTAGTAATATTTAATTTTGTTATTTTTTTTCTGATACTTTGTGTTTTGCTGTAAATGACAAAAAATCTAGTTAATTGTAGACGAAAATGTCAGTTAATTTTTTGATGTCTGAATTTAAATGAAATATTTTGTTAATTTTAATGAATATCTTGTTGGACGGTTTTTAAATGAATATCCAATTATTTTAAATAGATTTCCAGTTGATTTTACCTTAATCATTTTTTCAGTGTACACTCAGTAGGCCGATTATGTTGACCATAAGTTGAGCGAAGTGCAAGAAAAACATTCCCACAGAACGATTTGTAAACGTTGTTCAGACGTAAGTCTTTCCATAATAAAATGCCAAAAACTACTTAACAAAAATAACATGACAGCGTGATATGACTCACACGTGATCTGTCAAAAAAAAAGGCAATAGAAAAAAGTATCTCTATTTAAATCACCCGTAATACTTTAAAATACACTTTTTTAAGACAATTTCTAATATAAAACCTTTTAAAGGAAAATCTGGCCTGCGGGAAATGGGAGTCAATTGTTTGGCCTACTTGTCCTGTAACAGGCACAACATATGAATTGGACAAAAACTGCTTAAAAGGTGTTAAAGAAGTTAAGGGAAAAACAGAAATACTGGTCCTTATACATAAAGATAGATCTGTTTTAAATATATACACACACACACGCTCGTAAAAGCACAAACAAAGTAGCTTGAACAGGGTCTTCAACAATAAATTCTTAAGTTGCTCATATAGGATTGGCCTGCAACTCGTCCGGAGGTATCAGCTTTGAACCAATTGCCACCTCCAATGGCAACGCAATGTAAAAGTGGCAGGTTCTCTTCATATTCTTGGACCAGTCCACTTCCCCGTAGGGTGCCTATTAAACAAATTGCTGGTTTAAATGAAAACTGTAAAGATAATACAATTATCGGTTTTTTTTTATAAAAAAATCAATTTTTCATCATAATCCTTTTTTGCGGATTTTTTTAGCATTTTGATTGATAAAGATTTCTTTTATTGCCCACAATACCGATTTCATTTTAATCACGGCAACTTATAACAGATCCGTTTGTAACTTTTTCTTTTACTGCCAACAACTTTTATACAAATAACAAATTACAATTCTTTATTAAACACTTCATTGTGTTGTGCTTATATGAAATAAAACAATGTTCTTTAAATATGTTAAGCAAAAAGAAAATAAATTGATTTTTAATACTTTCAATACCTTTGGCAGGATATGCCAATGATAAAATGGGAAAAAAGAAAGAAATTTATATATATAAAGAATGAGAAAAAATTCGGAAAAACAAATTACCAGTCATAAGTATCAAATGCGTCAAAAAAAATAAGAAAAATCTATTTCTCGCCATGACTACTTTCATGCGTACATATGTATATGTATGTGCATGCGTATGTATATCTCTATGTATCAATGAAACAAGTTATTGTTTTGCTACTTTTAAGAGTTAAACCAAATATTTGTATGTGTAATAGATACCAAAAAGACAGACAAAATAAAAAAAAAACAATATTGTTAGTATCAACTTAATATCCAGATTAGGCTCAAGATCCAACTAAATAATAAAAAACAATTTTTCAAATATTCAAACTTTGACTACAATAGCATCTCTTATTTCCCTCAAGAAATAGAAAAAAAGAGAAATGTTTTGAAACAAATTATGGTGATGATGGTCGCTTGTCTCTCTTTCTAACTATTGATGACGTAAAAACATATAAAATTCTAGTTTATGTTGGGGAATTCGGTGCAAATAAGTAAAAGTATAAAGTTAAAAGTTTAGTCTGTGGCAAAGAAAAACTATTTTTTTCTTCCTTTTTCTTTCCACTTTAAGACTTAACGGGGTCAAAATGAAGGAAAGAAAACCAGCATAAATAAACATTAAATAAGTTTTAAATTATAGTAATGGGAATATTTAAGTGATTGTGTGTGTGTGTGTATAATATTTATGTATATGTGTATGTAATATACACATTTGTACTTTCATATATAATTTTTACTAAATTTATAAATTAAGAAATTATATAGAAAAACATCTGAAGATATTAAATAAAAACAAGAATAAAAGAATCATCTATTTTATTCTGGTTATTTTGAAAGTAGCAGTACAAAAAGGCAAAAACAAAACAATAATTGTAAGTAAAACCAAGTAAAAGGTCAAGTAAACATTTGTCTACAGTAAACCTACTTGATGAAGAAAAAGAAAAGAAATGAAAATAAAACAAACAAAAAATTAAGTGAAAAAAAATAAACCTTAAGCTCTAACTTATATAACACAAGAACACTTCAGTAAGCGTAAAAGGGTCAATTAAAACAAACAGAAATTAATTTGCAGGATGATGAAATTTTAACATATTCTTGCAGAAAACAAAAAACATCCTCGAGAAGTTAAAAAATCATTGATTTTTCATATAAAGATTTTGCCCGAATTTTAAATTGAACTCCTTTTTTATTTTGCAATTTTAATCATGTTAGTAGATTGCTTTGGTAAATTCCTTTTATCAGCGAAATTCCTTTTATCAACAAAATAAAATATCTCTTTTCTTATAAAAAAAACGTGACAAACTAGCATTCGTACATTCTACATAAATTGTAGCTGAAAATAAGCATGAAAAACATATTTAATAAATAATTATATTTTGCGAAATTTTAAGGATTCTCCTAAGCAGGACTCTGGTATTTCTTTGATGGAAGCAAAATTTGAAATGCATCATATTTTTCGTTTAAAAAATTATAAAACCATGTCTAGAGCCTTTTTTTTAAATTTTAAACTCTTAGTAATAGATAACGTTTTCAATATTAGGAGAGCCCAGGTCAATTTTGAAACTTCTAATCAAAATAAAAATATAATTTTAACTGCATCCGACAGACTTAAAGAATATATGAATATGATTCGCCACTTTTTGTAATTTGAATTCTATGAAACTAAAAAGGATTAACAAAATATCTAAAACGCTAATTAAGTACTTTCTATGCACTTTTTGTAACCTCTTATCCAATAGAGAAAGAAACAAAATTGAAAATTGCATTACAAAAGTCTCCAAAATAATATTGAAATGTTTTAGTCTTTTATTTTTTGAAATTTTGGCATCAAACGGGATAAAAAAGGTCCCAAGCTATAGTTTGGTACTTTTTCTAAGTACCTTTAAACATTTTCTTGGGGATTTTGGGTATAGAAATATAAAACAAAAGTTTTGGATGACGTTTAAGACCAAATGTCAAAGAAGTGAGCAAAAAGTACTTTTTTTAAATTTTTTGGTACTTTTAAGGTATATATTGAGGTTATGATTATTATTACTATTATAAGGTTTTTTTTTAATTGTGGTTCTAAAAATATAAAAAAAGGCCTAAAGATCGATTGAGGCCAGAACTCAACTTTTTCACATTTTTGGTAGTTTTTGGCATTTTTTTGAGATTTTTTTCTTGAAAGAAAAATAATTATTAGGACAGTTTTGAAACTTTAAAAATATAAAATCAAAAATTCTAAATTAGACTTGTAAAAAAAATTATGCAAATTTTTCTTTTGTATGATCATATCTACTATGATTTAAAACTGCGCTTACGAAGTAGCGGGTTAATTACTTAAAGCGTTTGCAGCGGGTGTGTATGACAACTACAAACTACAATATAGTATTTACAAAATAATAGATAATTATCTAAGGGATAGATTATGTCATGGCATTAAATTAAAAAAATTATTTCCATCATACTTCGCCATTGCTTCAAGCTAAATGGTCCGTTCGATCATATCAAATCCTGCATACGTGCATGCATAGCCTAGTCTCATTATTTGCAGGGTAATTGCAAAATACTATCAATTTTAGAAGAACAATATTTTGTCAACCATTGCCCGATATGGCCAGATTTATTGGAAAAAGTGTCCAGGAATTTAAATGATCGAATAGACCATATAGTTTGTAGCAATAGCGAAGTATGACAAAAAACTATTCCGTTAGTAATCCAATTGCTTGTAAAAAAAATTTATTTATTTTACATTATTATATCCTAGGGCTAGACCATTTAACCCATCTTTACATTACACTGGGATAATTTCAAAGCCACTCTATGGTATACCATAGGTGACGAGTTTTACAATAATGACTACTCAATAGGCAATCGTTGTCATTGGAGGGGGAAATTTGTTCAAAATTACACCTCAGAACGGGTTACAGGCCAATCCTATATAAGCAAATTTTGCATTAATTGTTTAAGATCCTGTTCAATCTACTTTGTTTGTATTTACGCTTGTGTATGTGTTTATATAAACAGATGTATGTTTATGTGTAGGGAGCAGTATTTTTATTTTATTCCCAAACCTCTTTAACACCATTTAACCAGTTACTTAATGTCTGCCTTTTTAACCGATCACGACCAATAACTTTTGTCCAATTCATGTTTTGTACCTGTAACAGGGCGGGTACGCCGACCAATTGACACCAATTTCCCGCAGGGAAGTTTTTGAATAGCTTCTAAATACTTATAAATATTAAAAAAAATATTTCCCTACCGTTGACAAAATTTTTTCCCTAATTAATTGTCTGCATTTTAAACAAAATCGGACAAATAACTCTCAAGTTATGATTAAATCAATCAGCACAAGCGCTATACCTTGGGAAAAATATCCGTAGAGCCCACTCTAACAAACTAAAAGCAGAATTTTGTTAACCACTTTGAGATCTTTGTAGTTAACGTATATTTATTCAAATGCGATTTTGGCACAGACCAGTGTTATTTACCGTAAAATAGTCCTCACGGACAAGGCAGTTTCTTACTAGACCATCTTCCACTGATTTTTGTTAAATCACATTAAAATCCAACATGTTGTACTGTACTTCTGAAAGGATTAACAACTCATTTAGACTTTAACAGTTTTGTAATCAAATATAAAAGGTCAAATCAAAGCCAGGCTTGACCATTTGCAACTCTTTTTCAGATTTTTAATTGTTTTTATTTATTAAAAAAAAAATGTTTTTGTTGCAAAATGGTTATTCTTTTTAAAACAGTAGTACTAGGGATTTCCTTTCTTATTTTTAGTCATTGAAAAACTTTACATAAAACTCAACGCATAAGAACAAAACAAACATTGCGTCTTTAAAAAAAAGGTGTAAGTTTTCAGTTAAGCTGCTTTGGTTTTATTTTTTTAATTTTAGAATGATTGCATGTGATTAACTAATTAAAATTTACTTTACAAATCAAATTTAATTTCTTTTAAGGACCAGTTTAAATGTTTAAAATATTGTTGATATATTTTGTGATTTCTTTTTTTTAAGCTTTTGTTAATGTATTTCTTTTAAATTAAAACTGTAAACTCAAGAAAAAAAATTAAGGCAATTTTTGCAATTTATCTCTTCATCCCCCTTTTCATTCTGTTTCTTCCTTGGTTGGAATAAAGACTGATTGTGTATATTCATATATTTAGTTAATGATGCCAAATCTTATTAGTTTTAATGATAAGTAATTGGGTGTTGTTAAAAAAAATTAACAACAACAACAAAAAAGGAAAAAGGAAAAACCCTTTCATCACAGATATGCCGGAAGTATAACTTTAAGGGTCATGCTGAACTCTATTGAAGATTTATTTAATGAATTTTTTATTTTTTTTTTTTCTTTTTTTGCTTTTAACATTCTCTTTATTGTCATTAGGAGTTTCCTTGCTTAAACTTTCTTAATGCTTTTTCCGTTCTCCTTAACACAAAAAATAAATACCTAAACATTACGCAATAACAATTTTGCTTTAGGTGTGTATTTTGCTTGGGCAAAAGCTTTAAGTTCGAGAAGGTAGAAGTTTGTTAAGTTGGGGGCCGCAGGAGTAAAATATTTAAATTGGCTGCGTGGGAAACAACATAAAATTAATTGCAAACAATTTATATTGAAATTACAGCTTGAAATTTAATTTAAAATAATGTTAAGGTGAAAATTAGAGAGCAATATGGTTAGTTTACCCAAAGGCGTTGTGCCACTAACAGTAAACTAAGCTATTTGAGGTGTAGATTTTTTGCAAGGGAGTGATTTTCTTTCTAAATCTTAGAATATTAAAGATTACCTTAAAGTAAATTACTTTGTGGTTGAGGAAAATCTTAATAAGTCTTTATTTAACAAATTTTATAAATAGCATATTTAGAAGAGGTTTAGGCCAAAAGGCTGGTAGTTTTGAGAATTAAATTAAAATATTTGATGGGGCGATAAGGATAAGAAAATTTAGGTTACTTTCTGTATGTGCAAATGACAGCTTAAACGCCCAGATATTATTTTATATATGGTAAGTTTGCGAAAAAATTCTTTGAAAATTTACAATCAAACTAAGTTTTTGTTACAATAGAAGGTGTGTTTTAAAAAACAGAAATTTTTCAATGATGCTTTCATATTGGATTTCAAAACCAAAAATTGTTAAAACACAATTAACCCATGCATTTTACAATAATTTTGCTAATAGCTTCTGTTTAAAAATATACAAAATTTAAAACAAAACACTGGGTATCCCCTGAGTATGCTTTTTTACGTTTTCCGTTTAAAAATTCCATTTGGAATAATACAGTATGCAAGACGTTAGTCAACTATAATTTGGCACAATGCCAGCAAAACTCAAGTAATGGAGGAGAAATTAATATTAACTATTATTGCAGTAGTTGGAACAAAATTTTTAATTCTGTAAATAAAAAGTTGGACTTGTGGTGACAAAATAAATTTCTTTTAAAAAACTTTTGGGTCCATATTCCCCAACGGCAACATTTTCTTTTAAATATTTGTAACAAATTTTTTTTGTTTTGAAAATTTGTAAAAAACTTTTTGAAGTAATAAACTTGTACAAAATTCCCCCAAAGGCTAAACTGTCGTACTTTAGGGATTTATGTTTTCTAAATATAAGAGAAATAAAATGTATCCTTAAGATAATAATCACACAGTATTACTTTACCACAGTCGTAAATATTAAAGTTAATACAGTATCTTAACATAAATAAAAAGAAGTAATAAACTCTTTTTACTTATGAAATTAACATCAGGCCTCCCTTAATATTATAATTGTTTGTACTTTAGAGGATTTTTATAATCAGCTGCTGCGCGTATGATGAATATACTTTTAACCCTATTTTTACAAACAAATATTGCTCATACGCAGTGGTAAATCTTTTTTACTTCATAAGCAAGAAACTAACGGGCAAAACTTTAAACCAGTTATTAAAGAATTTGTGTTTTTTAAAAGCTTAACACTTAAATATATTTTATCTTATTTTAAAATGCTTAACATTAAAAAGGGAGAAACAATAAAAACTACCAAAACACAAGAATGATTTTTGAAAACTTAATAACCACTAAACAAAAGTCATGTCAAACTACAACAAAGAAAACAAACAGAGGGTAAATATTTTTTAATGAGATTAAAATCAAACGTTCTGTGACAAGAGTCAAAACATAGCAACGTATTAAATTGCCAAAAGGCTTAAAAAGGTTTTAAATATTAAAGCAAAGAAAACATAATACGCAGACACACAACCGCACACACGCTTAAAATTCTTGCACATTTACATAAACATTTATAAACTTATCTAAGCTTAAATATTATACATATATCAGCTCTTATATGTTCACTGCTCCACAGAAATACTAACAAAAATTACTCTCGCATGATTTCAAACAGCTAGAACATTACACCAAAGGACTACCCTTCCATAATCACGTTAATATACAAATACATAGAACATACACACATGCACACTTATAAACGTCAACTAACTTGCGTTCATAAGCCAAACAAGTTAAATGCCAATATGGAAATAAACATGCTTAGAATAAGGCAAATTTTCAATAGAGTAAAATAAGGAGTTTTATTTTGTTGTTGTCATTTAAATGCCTGTTTATATCGACGTTAATGCTAATGCATAGGTATGTGGGTGCTAAAATACTTTTAAAAGTAAAAATGTAAATGAAATAACGTCAATTTGAATTGAAAAATTAAGAAGATATTATTAAGTTAAAAATATTTGTTTTTTAAGATATAAAATCAATAACGAAAGTACTAATAATTTTTATTATCTTCCAAAGGAATTGCGAGAGGGGTTAAAGCATTGCATATTCCTTAGTACATCAGCACTTAGATAATTATGGGCTCCATTTAGCGCCTCTAAAAAAAAAATAGGAAAATTTAGGCAAGTAATGGAGGAACAAAGTTTTAGGTTAACAGGAAGAAAAAAATTGTTTTAGACAAAAAAAAAATCACTTTAATTACTTGTGAAGAAACCCCGTCTTGCTTGCCCCTCCTTTAGCCCCCTGACTAACATGATAAACCCAATTATATTTTTCAGTTTACATTTAGAAACATTATTAAGTTATAAGATTTTTGTTTAAATTACATGATTTTTGGCATCTGTAATCCCTGCCACTGCCAGGTAATGGGCAACATCCATTGTAATTCTTTGAGTGCATGAATTCCATTGGCTTGTCACAGATTTTACTGTAAAAGGTTTTGCTGCAACCCCAACAAAATTCCTAAGATCCATTCTCTCAAAGTGCTTGAGGCACTGTCTGTTCTTTTAGCTTAGACCACATAGCATAAGCTATTCTACACCTGTTTTTGTATTGAAAGTTCATCTTGTTAAGCGCACGTATTCTAATCTTTCAAAAAAACTAACCTCAGGAAATACTAGCTATCTGTAGGCCCAAGATCTACTTTGAGTATAGAGATCGTTCATTTTGCTATTAATGGCAAAAACCACGATTGAAAGACGAATTGGAGGAATGTTAGGTTAGGTTACGAAGGGTAGTGGCGAGTCCAAAAAGCCACCACCTCCACTCGGAGGCCCTTAGGCCCATTGTGAATCCCTTCAGAAGAGTCGAGAAGAAAAGAAAACAGTAGGTCAAGCGATTCATAGGTAAGAAAAAGGATAAAGAAGCAAAAACCGTCCGCAAGGTGTCTAAGAGAGTCAGTAGTCCTAGGCTCTGAATCACCTGGCTGCCCAGCCACCCAACCTCCTTAACGTAGCCTATGATGCTCCCCAGCCCACTGCCAGGGACCTCACCAAGTTCATCTAAGAAGCGTCCCCCAAACCACCATTGTCGGCGAATCTATAGCCCAGGGCAGTGGCAGAGAAGATGTTCCACCGTCTCTATCTCCTCCTCGTCCCCGCATACCCTGCGGAAATCTGGAGAGTTCCTGTCCAATTTGTTCTTCCTGTATCTCACATCGCAGTGCCCGGTGAGAGTCCCGAAAATGCACCTCAGAAACCCCCTGCTCTCTGCCAGCCTGGGCCATAAAAGCCCAAATTGGAGGAAAATATCTGCAAATCGGAGCAGGAACGCATAAAACTGGGGCGCTTGAAAATCGCTTCTGTTTTCGATTGAAAAAGCAAACGATCTTAAATAAAAACATTTTTTTAGGCTTAAATCTTTAATATTTTTATACCAATTGCTACCATTTTAACTGCCGTAGATAATTTGAAAAAATTCAATTTAAAAAAGGCCAGTTTAAACTAAAAATATTAAAATCAGTTTAAATTAAAAAAACTTTTCTTTTAAAAATAACAAAAAAATATTTAACTTTTAAAATCAACTGCGTAATTTACACCAAAGTTCTACAATCTTTAATTTCTGTCTGCTTTCTGCTCCCCAGACACTCGTATTCATTTATCAAAAGTCATTTTTTAGTATGTCATATTGTCATATCTTAAATATAAATAATTATTTTTCCTTTGCGACTACGCAACTGTCATATTTGTGTCACATAGCACCAAATAGAATGACAAATTAAATAGGAAAATGAAAAATTTATTAATAAATTCTGTCTAGAGTTTCTGTTAAATGTTAGAAAATTACTAAAATAGCAAAAAGGATAAAACCTTAAAAAAGTTTTAATATAAACACAAGTGTATTTAGTGTTTATAAAATTTTTATTTAAAAAAAGAAAAATATCGTATATTTAATGCTTTTATATATTAAAGTAAAAAAAAAACGTCTAACAGTTACTTTTAAATAAAATTAACTAAAACCTTTTAGTTAATTTCCCCAAAGTATTGCATGATGTTTGGTCACTTATTGTTATTGCTGTTGTTTTAGGGTTCACTTGTGTGAATTATTGTCATTCATTCTCTTTATTTAATTGTTTGTGCCTGACGTGTACGCTGTTATATTTAAATTGTTTCAACTAATAAATTAAAAATACATTAATCATCTGTGAGCTGTGAAGGCATATGGATTAGCTTGGCTTATTACTGCTGAAATTAATAAATTTTGCTTTTGCTTAGAAGGGTATGTTTCAAGTGGCGGTTTGAAACAAACATTTTTGGCATATCTTGATTGATTTGTTTAAAGTTGTTTAACAAATTTTATTTAAGAAAAGAATTTTAAATACAAAAATTTTTAAACAAATTTAAAAACGGAATTTTGTATTTTGAGCCATAAAAGCAGCAGACTGCTAAATAGATGGTGCGCTAGTGCTGAAAGGTTATATACTTAAACAGTTTTTAAGTTTACACTAAACAGCCTTTTTTATATTGAATTTACCCTTAAGCTGTAAACCGTTCCTGTATATACTTAACGATTTAAAATTTATTTGTTTTGACGGCTTAAAACATTTCTTGGCGAAAAAATAGCCTGATTTTCCAAACAAACCCTTTAAATTTTTTTTTTAAATACCAAAAGTAACCTGAAATTCTTTTTGAAGCATAATTTATCTCTTTAAAATATCCCTATACTTTTCTTTAACCTTTAATTCAAACTGACTTACATACATATTTTAAATCAATTTTTTGCGTGTTTAGCTTTTAAAAAATGATCAAAAACGCTACGAAAAGTTTTGTAGCATACCTTCAGGCTATTTAATCAAGATTTATTTGATTAACATTCACTCAACTGCCGCAACAACAATAAATTATTTATATTCAAATAAATACTTACATATGGTATATGTGTAAAAAAATATTGTAAGCGGAAACTGGATACAATTTAATTTTCCACAAAATTTTACTTTAGTCTGTAGAAAGTTTTATTTTTCTGTGTCTGGGTTAGTGTCCTTAAGCAGTGTTGTACATTTTATTTTTTCTGGTTCGTTTCGTAGTCACCTTAAACAGCTCGAGGTTTATTAAATTTTTCATTCCATTAGTAGCAAATCAAATTATTCTACAAAAATGGCTTATATGGTTTTTATGACAATCTGCAATGTGGATACCCATGCCTTTTGTGCAGGTAAGCAATGTTATATTAAATTTTTTTCTTATCGAGAATAGGTGAAGAATTTATTATTTAGCCAACAGAGAATATAGCAAGCTTTTGCACAATATTTATTATGGTTACATATGAGTTGTTTTTTGGATTTTAAATATTAATTAAATTGTATTTTCGACTTTTTTGTCAGGGAGAAATTGATCTCAACGCACCACCAAAACACTATAGCAAATGACATATTTGTAAAATAAATTTTTATTCACCCACTAAGATTTACAATCAAGCATCTGTCTACATGCGGTAGAAAACTAGAACGTAATACAGATTATTATCCTGCATGCTGGAGTTTACCATTTATTCTAAGGGTGCTTTTAAACCAAATTTTAAATATATATATAATTAAAGTATTAAATGCCAAGTAGAACTAATATTGTAAAAATGTTAAATATATATAATTTGTAATAAGTCATGATCCATAATTTTTAACTTAAAAAATCAAAATAGGATACACTTTGCCAAAACTATGAATAAAGTAATTTGTTTAACAAATTGGCTTCCGACTTTAATCATGTGTAGTCCGTGATACCTTAATTTCATATTTCTAGAATCGGAAATCAACAAAAAATTACAAAAACTTTAAAAATATGATATTAAAATAAATTTCCGACTTTAATCTGGACTGATAATACTACTTTCATATATTAAAAATCAATGTCCTAGAAATGCAAAAGGAAGGTCGGAAGCCAGAAAATAGTACTTGTTGGCTCCTCATTTTATATATCAAGACCTATGGTCCCAAAAATTCAAGAGAGTACCAACACCTTAAAAAAGGACTTCGCAACTACTTAATTGACCTTCAAACTCAATCTAGGTAAAAAGCGCTTTCAATACCAAAACATGGAACAACAGAACAAAAATGTTAAAGAAGTATTTTTTGTCCATTAAGTTGATGTGTGACCTCAAAGATTTAATAAAATATTTAGGGACTCATACTCTTAAAAAGTGCAAAAAATTACCCAAATTGTGAATAAAGTCCTTCTTTCTTTTACAGTACTTTTATCCTGAATATACCAGTTTAGACTTCAATCGAGTTACTTAAGTACTTACCTAGTTGGCTATTTATAGCCATATAAGTCATTGGCCAAACGAAGAATTGATTTCCAAGTACAATTTCTTACATTCAACTTCGGAGGGTTTTCCTGGACTTGGTATTTCTAACGGAGTTTCGTTGTTCCCTTTTACGTCTTTCACAGGATCACGGGTTTTTTAAGTGCGGATCGCATTAAACTCAAAGGATAGAAAATAAAATTTTTTACATTTAAAATCTTTAAATGCGATCCATGTCTTCTAAGTGCAGGTCGCTATTAAGGCAATGTTTCTATCTTAAATGATTGAGAAGCTGCAAAATGTCTTTAGCTGAAGGTGCTGCTTTGCAAGAAAATTCATTGCATATAAATTCAAATTAAGGGGCTACACAAAACCTTTAAAAAATTATACTGCAGTACTTTGTAATATTTAAAATACTGATCAGATAATATGCTTACAAACTGATTTTCTGCGCTACGCAAGAGAGCAAACCATAAATTAAATGAAAAGCTTTAAACTGACGACCATGGGAGGCGATCATTTCTGAACTATTTGGAGAACTACTAAGAGTGGTTTTTGCTACGAGGCTTGATCAGAGGCTTAGTGTTGATGCCATGGATATTATAAGCCCCTAAAATATTGATTTCAGTCTGGCTACGTTGAGGCTCTTTTATGTAGCACTGGGGGATATGATTTGTCCCCAAATTATGAACAGAGCTTCTGCTCAGTATGAAATTACAGTACAACAGGTTGGAAGGAATGCTAGATAGTATCCGCTCCTTACCAAGGAGATAAGTTTTACTCAAATGTATGTTTTTAAATTTGTACTCATGGGTGATAACTTTCCAAGTGTTAAAAATTATATCTATAAGGATTCTAGTCAAATTATACTGTAAAGTTAGGCCAATATAGTAGAAGAACATAGAGCCTTTAGTCTTACTTTACGGCGTGTTTCATTATATGTATGTAAAATGAAAAAAAGATTTAGCTGACATGAGGCGATATCTTTGAAAACAGAGGGCAGGTATCACTAGCACACTGACGACTCTATAGGTGTTGTTTGAACCTCTACCTTATACGACTTTTTACGGTAGTAACACTCCCTACAATATCGTCAAGTACCATGTTTAATAAGGGAATAGATAATATGCCCAGAATTCTGTCAAGCACCAGTGACTACGTTAAAACTATAAAAAATTAAAACTTGATTACGATTATTGCTATTATTATCAAACTTTTTTTAAGATCCCATCAGTATTACAAAATATCTTATATGCGTAAGGGACAAGAGGGATAAAATCAAGCCTGGCCAAATACTTCATAATATTTTACCTAAAACCCAACTCATTCTTTTAATCTCTTGTTTCTCAAACAAGCACTTTAGTTTGGTAAAACAAACATAAATCCTCAATATATTTGTGTAACTTTAATATCCCATCAAAATGCCAAAAAACATTTTAAATTTACTTTCAATTTCAATAAATTCCCAATAAATTTGATACAAAAACAAACATTTAAAAGTCATTGAATTTTAGAACATGCGAAAAACCATGTTAAGTACACAAATACCAACAAAATATGTCTACTTTATGTAAACTCGCATTTAAATACAGAAATAATACAAACTTACATACACAAATACACAAAAATCACAAAATGTTGTTAAACAAATCCCCCAAGTTTATTTAAATTTTTTTATTGTTATGTACGCGTCTGCTGTAAATAATGTTTACACAAATCCATCATACATATATGTAAGTATGTATTAAGAGAAAATAAATACATGTGTAAGTAAGAGAATTTGTTTTTCACTATATAAACACAGACGCATACACGAACATAAATATCTTAATATTAATGGTATTTTATTTGTATACGTGTTTGCTTAAAATACTTGTAGGCTCTTAGAGAAGATGTGCAAAAGATTGATTTTTTTTATTATATCCTTCAGACCATAATACGGGTATGTAAGGGCTCGTTTTTCATTTGCAAGGCCTACAATATTTAATAAGAAAGTAATCTTAAATACATTATAATTCTGTAGAAATAGGTACATATGTTCGGTAAGTCTGTTTGTTCGCCCGTTGCCATAGGGTTTCCGAAGCTTATTGATGTATTTTAAAATTTTGCAAAAAAATCAAAAATCACTGCAAACTTTTAGGCGCGTCATGTTTGAAGTAAATCAAAAAGTATAGTAAAAGACTATTTTAAAAAAATTTTAAAAAGAAATATTAATAAAATTCGTTTTTGCCAAGTGTAGCACTAAAAATTTAAATTTTTGGATATGCGTGTGTATGTATGTGTTTATTGAAAAAAATACTTAAATAAGTACATATGTGCTTTATTACGTGGTCAATTATTTTGTTAAAATAAGTGAATTTTATGTTTGGCAATAAATTAAATGAAAATCTTGCAAAAAAAAAAGTTTTGTATGATTTTTTTTCTCCTCTAAAGCACAACCAAAACCACTTCAGGCCATATTTGAGATAAATTTTATTAGTTTTATTGAAGATAATGGGAATTTTAGGTTAAAAAAATAACGTTAAAATTCAGTTATACCCAATTTATTGTTCTTATAAACATAAGGAGCAAATACATACAAACCTTATGTATTTGCTTTTACAAACTTTTAATGGTCATGCAACCTTAAGCCTTAGGCATCCGCTATATAAATAAGCGTTTCAAAAAAGAAGATTTATTTTACCATAAAAAGAATAAAACTTAAAAAATACAAATCATACCTTTTCTTTTAGTGCTTATAAATATTATCACTTGTAATACGCAAAATAAAAAATAAGAATTTTTATTGTTAAAAAAAATAATTCCTTAACCAAAATGCTAATGTCTTTGGAGAGGCATTTTCTTTGGTATAATTTTTTTAATCTAAATTTAAACAATAAATTAAGTTTATTTCTTTTGTTTAGAAATTCTAATTTACATATATCCTTTGTTCCACTTTTTTTAGCATCTTTTTAAATATTAATGATTTTGTTTTTTTGTTGAACTTTATTTAGTGCTTAATTTTTGCCACAATAAGGTAAACAAAAAAAATTATAATAAACCAAAATTGTTTATTCAAAAATATTTCTTCACACCCACCTAAGCAGTGGGGCTTAAATTTTTATAAGAAATTCTTTGTTTATTTATATTTTTCCAAGGTGTGGCTTGCACTGATACTAATAAATTTTAAATATAAAGTATCTTGTAGGCACTAATTCTTTCATAAAAAGGGCACTACAATACCCAAAAAGATTTTTTGTGGCAAAAATATTTATTATTAGTTCATCTAAATTGAATTTTAAATTTAATTTTGTTTACAAAATTTTAATGTTGTGTCTAAGATTGAATGTAATAAAGCAAATGCCAAACAAAAATTTTTAAACAACTAATTTGAGGCAGAATAAAATCACCAGGGTTTTTGTAAATTTTTCATTGAAGCAAAAAACCCATAAAATTTGTACCTTTAACTAGATTTTTTTTTTAATTTATTTTTTTTTTTTTTATAAACAATATGTAAGTATTACAAACCCTTTTAATTACAGCAATAAATATTTTTGTTGAAAAAATTTTTTATGAAACCTTAAAAAAGCTATGGGGTTTTTAAAGATCTCTACTTTTGCACTTTGACTATGAATTCAAAAATTATTTATTAAAGAAATGATGTTATTAGTTTTATTATAAGACCAGAAATAATTGCACATAAAAAAACTATTTTGTCTACAAATTTTATACCCTTCACATAAGGGATATGGGTGTATATAAGTTTGTCATTCCATTTGTAATTTTTTTATTATCCATTTGGGACCCAATTAAGTATATATATATTCTGGATCCTTATATATAGGGAAGCCGATTTAGCGTTGTCCGTCTGTCCATGAAATCAACTTTCTGAAGCCCCCCGATATCGCATAAGTGGTATCAAACTGTCAGAGATAGTCGCGAAAAAATCGGTATTGAAATTCAGCAAAATCTCCCGATAAATGACCAAGATATAAACAAAAAACCAAGCCTACCTCCTTTTTTTTAGTCTACAACAACTTATGCATGTAATAATAAAAAAAACAACAAAAAAAGAAAAAAACAGAATCAGTTATTAGTATTAGTATTCATACATATAACAGGGTTGCCTTACAAAGCTTAATATAAACATTTTTTAAAATCGCTCCTACGGCTTCCGGGGTTCTCCTACAAAGGTAAAATGTAAGACCTGAATTGTTTTATCCATCCAAACATTTTGGTGAAACATACTTACCCTCTATCTCCAGCCCCTAACATGGTTGCCATACAAAATTTTAAAAAATAAGTTAAAACCCGCTACGACTTCCCCGGAGTCGCCCCTAGAGAAAAAAAATGTATCACAGACCCCCATTAGTTTTTCCTCCCAAACATATTCCAAGAGCATACTTACCTCCTATCTCCGTGCCCTAAGGGGGTTGCCATACAAAATTTACAAAAATGATATGAAAATGCCCACAAATTCTTCAGAGTTGGCCTTAGAGCAATAAAGTGTACGACCAACCCCCTTTAATTTGCCCTCCCAAACATATTCCTAGAATATACTTACCCGCTATCTCCACGCCCTAACGGGGTTGCCATACAAAACTTACAAAAATTATATGAAAATGCCCAAAACTTCTTCAGAGTTGGCCTTAGAGAAATAAAGTGTATGACAGACCCCCATTAATTTCTTCTCCCTAACATATTCCTAGAATATACTTGCCCCCTCTCTTCACGCCCTAAGGGTGTTGCTATACAAAATTTACAAAAATGATATGAAAACGCCCACAACTCCTTCAGCGTTGGTCTTAGGGCAAAAAAGTGTACGACCGACCCCCATTAGCTTCTTCTTCCAAACGTATTCCTAGAGTATAGTTACCCCCTATCTCCACGCCCTAGGGGGATTGCCATACAAAATTTACAAAAAGGATATGAAAATGCCCACAACTACTTCAAAGTTGGCTTAAGAGCAATAAAGTGTAAGACTGATCCCCATTAGTTTCTTCTCGCAAACATATTCCTAGAACATACTTGCCCCCTACCTCCACGCCCAAAGGCGGTTGCCATACAAAATTTACAAAAATGATATGAAAACGCCCAAAACTCTTCAGCGTTGGTCTTAGAGCAATAAAGTGTACGACCGACCCCCATTAGTTTCTCCCAAACATATTCCTAGAGCATACTTACCCCTTATCTCCTTATCTCCGCGCCCCACAAAATTTTGAAAAATTAGGCTAAAAACCCCTACAACTTCCCCGTAGTCACCCGTGGAGAGTTAGAAAATGACAACGACCCCTATTTAAAAATAAAAAATATTTCATAAGTAAAAAAATGGATAAAAATAAAAAAAATGTTTGGGATTTCGAAAGGCCAATGTGAAGGGTATATAAGATTCTACAAAGCCGAATATAGCGCTCTTACTTGTTTTAAATATTTTTTTAAGAAAACCAGCAGTAAAACTCTTATTATGCGTGGTAGAACAAGAGACCCATAACCAATTTGCTTTATTTATCACAAAAACATAATTTTTGATTATCCGTGACCAGTTAATAATTATTTAAAGAGTTTTTTAAGTCCTGACATTTTAAAAAAATACCATAAAATTTTCTTTAAAACTTCCTTCCCTTTAACAATATTATATCCCACCACATTAAAATTGTTTTTATTCACCGTTTTTGCTCTTCTTAACATTTCATCATTCAAGTCACTGAATTTCAATAAATAAGTGTTTAATTAAATTCTTTTTCCATTTTACTTTTATTTTTTTTTTGTTTTTATGACAAAGTCTATTGGCTGTTTTAGCATTAAATATTAAAGACATAAAGTAAATATTGCAAAAAGGGAAAAATAAAATAAAAAAAAAATTAGCTTCAGTTAAACAACAAAATTGAAATTATTGTTTGGTATTTATTTTTCCTGTCTCTCGTGCCTTACCACTTTTAAAAATCTCTTATAGTCTTCCTTCCTGCCTTCTATAAAATATCCTTCGTATAACGGCTTGTTTGTTGATGCTTTTTCCATTTCCTCTATTTGTTATATGGCTGCTGTGGCTTAAGGGCTGAATTTCGAATTGTAATTGTTGAATTTATAAGAAGGGTCGTTAAGTTTTGTTTTTCTTTTGCAAATTTTTTATGCAAAGTATATGTTTAATTATTTTTTAACTTTTTTCTTTTGTTTATTTCTTTTTTCTTTTGTTTATTTCTTTTAATTTTATTGGTTTTCTTTTTTGGTTTTAAGGGGACAAATCTGTGCTGCCATTCTAAGAAAAGCATAACAAATAGGCCTTATTACTGCTTTTAGGTAATTTAGAATATTATTTAAAAAATATTTTATTTTGCAATGAAAAACTATTTTTGCCAAAAAAATGCCATGTCATAAAGAAACTTTTCAATTAAATTAAATATGAAAAATTCCGAAAGCCTCTACAAATTTAACAACAAAATTAAAGTTTATGCCAAATTTATTTATTTTTGAATCATTTATTTTTGGTTTAAAAATTTTTATTTTTGCCAGCTTAGGACAAAGTGTGGACCAAAGCATTTTATAAAACATTTTTTTTTAATTTATAGCCAAGTACTATTATCCTTATGATATATATTTTAACTTAAGGACTTTTATTAACTTCTTTATTACAGCTTCTACTGAACTTAAAATAACTGTCACGTAAAACCCTCATTTCAAGATGATTTATTTAGTATTTTACTAAAAAGACACAATCATGTCTGATATGCCCAGTTTCCGGTTTTTAAAAATTACAACATATTTCATATTACCCTTAAAATTAAAGTTACTTTTAAGTTACATATATTTATGGCATAAATAAAATTATGTCCTTAAATAGACTAACAGGATATGTTAAACAAGTAATTTTTCTATACAAATACACACACTATAACACACATACCCTTTCTTTTAAGGAAAACATAAAAAAGAAATAAATTCTACTTTTAAAGGTAATTTTTTAACAGTGTTTTTTATGAGTTATATACTTAAGACTAACTGGTTTCAATTTATTTTAATGCAAATAAATTTATTAAGTTTATATAGTTTCAAAGTTCAAAGTTTTATTATATATTGACCTTAATACTGAAAATTGTATTAAATATTATTAAAGATAAACAAGGAAATTTAAATATGACAAATTTATCAAGTTAAAAAAGGGTTTATGGAAAAATTTTAAGGCTTTCCAAAGTCATTTAAAATAAAAAAGGGTGATGGCTACCACTTTTTATACCTCAACATATATTTTTAAAACTAAAATCTTCAAAATTGTTTCAAGCTATGAACTGCATTGTGATCAATAGAAAAGTTATATTTTTACCATAAAAAACTTTTTAAATTTCTAATTATAAAACACTTTCAAAAGAAAATTGAATTTATTTATGGCAATATTAAAATATTCATTTTGCATCAAAACTTCATTATTTCTCTACCTTTAAGTACATGTTTTCCAAGTAAAAATGTATTTAATACTAAACTTTCGCAAAGCTTTAGCTAATGACTTTTTCTGGGAATTATTTACAAACAATTTACTTTGCTTAAACAACCTTTTGAAAAATTTGCCAAATTAGTGGTGGAAAAAGAAAACCGTAACCATGAATTCTATTTTTAGCAATAAGTGAAAAGAAACGCAAAAAATCAATTGAATAGACGACACCTTTGTGGTAAATGGAACAAATTCAAGGCTTTCGTATAAAATTTTAAACAGAGATGGAACGCAAGAAGGGTAAAACTTTAGGGGTCACAAAGGCAAAACAAAGTCTTATATAAATTTTTTACTCAAAAAACTGTATTGATTTATTACAAAACACAAAAAAAACAACCTCTGGCAATTACCAGTTAATATATTGTTATTAAAAAGAACTAATTTCAGGCTTTTTGATTTATAGGGTTTGCATTATACTTAGAAAGTGGAAGCTAAAAAAAATCTTTATCAAAAACAAAAAATACTATTTAACCTTTAACTTATATCACAATAAATTTTCATGCCTATTAAATTCATATATTTTTGAAAATATATATTTTAAATGAAAAGTTTACCTTAGAAAATAAATATGATTAAATAGAAAGTTACCAAAACTTCATTCTTTTTCTTTAACTTAAATATTATCCTTTAGTTAAAATTTAGCTTTTAAAAAATTTGTTTCACTTACCTCACTATCGTTACTATGTAAGATGAGACGAAAGCTGGGTAATAAATTTTGTTCTTTATTTACATCATCCAATGCCAATCTTGCAGCTGGCATACACGCCTGACCACCCTGCCATCCTCCCTTGCCAGCAATGGGAAATATACCACCTATGTGCAATTCATCGGCACGACCACCATTTGTAATATCAATGTTATTGTAAAAAATCAAAGATAAAAATAAAAATATCCAAAGTGTTAAAACACCATCACATGTCATATCCTAAAAAAGAAACAAAATTTATTGTTGATTTTTAATTTAGGGCATAATAAGCAAAAAAATAATCTAAAAAATATATTTATAAAAATAACTAAATATATGTTTTTATACTTTATTATAAAATTTGTTTACATTATTTACTTATTTTTAATAAACGATACACAAAAAGATTAAGACTCATTAAAAAACCTGTAGAAACTGTAATGTACATGAAGGAGTAAATTTTATTCAAGGCTTAGAATTTTCTTAAATTTTAGGATTTAGAAAATTTTATTTTATTCTTTAAAAAAAATAAATTTTCAATTGGAATATCTTGAAATAGCGGAAAAACAAAATATCTAAAACGAACTATGTAGTAGAATTGTTAAGAAACCCCGATACGTATACGTAATATACACTACACAGGCTGATATGCTTATAACGTATACGTACACAACTTCGTATACAAATATGTTCTCTTGGTCGAATTTACGTTAAACAGCCCAAAATGGGGAAAATAAATTAGTTTTTTCTTAAAAAAATCAACAATGAATTTTCGTCTAAAAGGGAATGAAAAAACAAAATATAAAAAAAGGTCACGCCTGCCATATTTTCTAAAAAAATTTTTTTTAAAAAGATAAGAAAAATATTACAAAACTCATTAAACCACCTTTTAAAGTAAAAAAGGTTTTTTTTAAACAAAAGAAAACAATTTCAAAACACTTTTAACTACCATTCAAATTAAAAAATTATGTACTTTTTTAAAAAAAATTTTACATGTAACACGATCTTAAGCTTAAAATTCTCGTAAATTCAAACCTGTAAGGTCACGCCCGCTAAAGCCTTTTTGTTTTCTAGTGGTTATTATGGGCAAAAACTCTATTTTTCTACTAACTTTAAAACGTTTAAAAACATGCCATTCTTGGAAATCATAGGTTTTTAAAACAAAAACTTTAAAATTTGGAGTTATAAAAAAAACGTAAGTAAATTCATCACACCCGTTACAGTAAAATTAATTAAGAGAATTTCTGTTATAATTTAAAGAGTTTTTTTCCTAAAAAATAAACTGATGTCTAGTTCTCAAATAAAGTACACGACAGAAAGAGTGGCATATAAGCACTTCTTTCAACTAAAATAGAAATAAAATGTCATATTAATAAAAAAAAAATGACAATAACAAAACTAAGAATAGCCTTATAGCAGGCTCCTACTGCAATACGACCCGCTATACTGGCTCTTTTAAGCACGATTCCTAGCCTTTGCCTCTACATGCTTGTTCTTGTTTAATTTTTTTTTTGATTTTTTTTTTGCTAATTTTTTTGTGGCAGTTCGGTACGTATGCGATAGTTTCTTATCAAAATTTTATATACAAGTAATTTTTTCACAAAGCGTGCAAGATTCGAAACAAATGAAGAAGATTTACCCCCAACAGTTTTATGGCTAAGCATGTAGATTAAGTCATGATTGGAGTTTAACCCTCAAAGAAGAGAGCGATACTCGAATTTTGCTGCCTTTTAAGTAACCATTTAGGCCTTAGAAGCTTCCTTATTCGTTTAATGAAAACGGTTTCTTAATGAAAAAGCGTTTTGTAAAAAAAGGAATTGATGTTTTCTTCACATCTTTGCCAATAAAATGGGTAAGACTTTATTCCTAATATTTTTTTCTGCAAATTCTCTTTTACATATTTACTAAAGGGTAGCAAAACTAATTGAATTGATGTGCATAAATTTTTTATATGTTTTTTGTTTGTTGTTTTTAATTTTTTTTTGATTCAACAATGCAATTAATAACAATGCATATAGTTACAAATTGCTTGTACTTTATTTTTAAATTGCATTTAAAATGATTTTTTTAAAGTAAATTTCGAAAAAAAAATATTACCCGTTTTTTCTGAGACTTGGGTGAAGTAAAACCCAGATATTTAAAGACTTTTTTAGCGTAAAATTTTTTTAATTTAAAACTGTTTAAGTAAAATTTCATAAACATTAATGGCTGACAAAATCATTTGATACGGTTATTATAATTTTGTTCTATTTATAAACGTTTTACTGTACTATTGAAAACGTTAAAACATTTTTTTACTCATAATAATTTTTTTAATTATTTATTATTTTAGTTTTGTTTTTATTTTTTTATATGTTTGCCATTGTTTATTTCGATTTTTTATGTATGTAGAGATATTTTACAGTTCTGTTTTATTTTTTATTTGTATAATTTTAATTTTCCAGCATGTTTACTTTTCTTTTTTTTTGTTTTCATTTAAATTGTTAATTAAAAAATTTAGTTATTGTCGCAATTTTGTTTTAGCATAGAAAGCAAATAATAATTTAAATGCAACAAAAAACGCACTTATGCATCAAACTACATCAAATCAAAATATTTAAAAAGCAAAAATTTAAATATGTTTTCCTTAATAAATTTATAAAAAATATTTCTTAATATTTACAATTTCACTTGTGTTTATTATTAGTCTTCTTGTGTCCCTATTTATATTGAATATTTTTAGTCTTTATATGTAAGTAAAGAAAAATTATTTAACTTTGTCTTTGCGAAACGACTTAAAGCTTCTCAAATACAAACATAAATAATGTATTCTGGCTGTAAGTGGGTTTTAGCAAAAGCCCATAGTATGTTAATACAAATTTGTGTTTATATATGTATGTATGTACGCATCCTTGTAAACTTACATATTTGTATATTAACGTCCCATTTAAATACGAATATGTTTTTAGCTTTTTTATGTTCTTTTCTATGATAGTCAAACAAATTTGTAAGAAACTACTTTAAAACAAATGTCGTAGTTAGCAATTTTTTTATTTAAAAAAAAAAATACAAAAACTAATAGATATGCATATCTTTTACATATATACCCAGTTGGCCAAACTGTGTAAGATGGCTTTTTTATGATGTTTTTAAAAGATTGCCAAGTTTTCAATGCTTATCTTTTAAAAAGAAGTTTTTGTTAAAAATGCATTTAATAACGTTACCTTTAAAGTGCTGCCCTGTATTAATTTAATACAAAAGGAAAGAATGATAACGCTTACCAATTGCGGGCTTGTGTTATTTTGCTGTATTTTACGAAAGTTTTATTTTAGACATATTTCAACTATTGTTCTTCACAACTAACTTGGTCTTACAAACCTGGCTAATAGGGTTGTAATAAACATATTCTGTGTTTGCGGGAAAATCATGCAAGCTTTTAAGCAATTTGCAATTTTAACTTAATGTCTCTGCCTAAATGCTGTCGTCAAATATTGTTGTTTAATATCTCTTGCCTTTGTTTATAAAAAGTTTTATTTAAGTTAGTGATGAAACGCATAACTCAAGGAGACAATTTTTACTCACGAATTAAAAATATGCATATTATTTTGAATTTTTAATAAGAAATTATTTGAAATAAAATTACGCACAACAGATTCTTCAACAGCAATCATTATTTATTCAAAATTATTTATTTTAACCTTTCAATGTCTTATAGTATTTTCTTTTTACTCTGAAATAAAAAACCTTGTACAAAATGAAGAAACTCCAGTACTTTCCGAGGGCAAAGCATTTTCTAAACCTGATTTGTATTAAAATTGTAGTAGAAATTAGTTTAAAGAGAACAAATATACATATAGCCTAGAGTAGTACCAAACACAAATGCATTACATTTGACCGGAATGGGAATAATTTAATTTAAAAAAAAAATATTCATTCGTGGCTATAACAATTTCAGTAACGAACTTATATCTGAATAAATATAAATTGTTATATTAATTGAAATTTTATCGATAGTTTGTAATCAAATAAAAACAAATATTTTACAAATAATGATTTCTACTTAAATCAAAAAGTATGAGAAATTTCCCAATCAGGGCAAATGGTTTTATTTTAGATTTTTTTTGTTTGTTTTAGAAAATTGTTTGATAAATGTCAAGCCACAAGCGAATTATTAATACAATCCCAATTTAATATTAATCATACGCCACCAGTTATTTAAAAAATATAAATAAACTTTTTAAACAAAAAGTATAAATAAACATACAGACCTAAGTATGTACATATATTAAAATACATTTTAGCGGCTTAACAAAGACAATTTAAGAAAGAAATAATTTGTATAAAGAGATATTTAAAAACTTTCTTTAATTAATATTTTTTAACTCAAACTTTCTTATTTATTTTTGTAGTTAAACAACCTTAGAATTTTCATTTAAATCCTACTATAATAAAAAATCTTAAAGCAAAACAGTTTCTAACTTAAAAAAAAACAATGAATAAACTAGAAAATGCACATTCCCATTAAACTACCTTGAGTAATACCAAGAGCAATAAAATTGCAAAACAATAGAAGAACAAAGAAAATGACACAGTTTCTTCTTTCTATTGTTAGTTAAGAACAAAAAAGTAATTTAGTTTATTACTTGCAGCTGAGTAAACTCTTTACGAATAAATTGCATATTTTATGTTAAATAAAGTGTTTTCTTTAATATTTGTAGAAACTCAATTTTAAACTTTTTTCAATTTTTATATAAATTAAACAAAAGGTATGTAATGTTTCTGTTTTAAATAAAAAAAAAATCAAAACATTTTTTTAACGGGGAAAAAATCAAAAACTTTATAAGATAAAAATATAATTTAAATAAAATATTCTTTTTCAGAGTAATAATATCGTTCTTAACAGCCAAAATGATGCGTATCACAAACAATACAATTGTTACACCAATTCTTGCTTTTTCATACTGGCAGATTTCATAAAATGGCGCTGAAGTCCTGTTTGCAAATATAGTATTGTTTAAACAAGTATCCTTTATAAAATAAAGAAAAAGGATAAATAAGTTAACCATTTAATAAGATATTTATTTGAACCCCCATAAAGTGTTTATATTCTGAATTCTTATAGATAGAATAATCTGCTTAGATATATCCGCCTTTTCGTCTATTTATTTATGAAAAGCATGTCTCCAGGGCCAATTAAGGTTTCACAGAGCACACTTAAGTACCTGACTACCACATAAAATATAAAAACATAATCAGTACTTCTTTTAGTAATTACGGAATATTTGTGCTGGATCACAGAATACGTAGATCCAAAGGATGCGAATGGATGTGCGATAGCCCAACGTCTGTAAGGCAGGTATATCTGCAAACACCGCATCTAGGACGATGTTACAGAGCAAAGGGGTATTAGATGAGGATTTAGAAGATGCACAGATATGTATAGTATGGATGTTTGGAAAATGAACAGACAAGTGATATGGTGATTGTAGGTAGCTTGAAAGTGACAGGAGGTTTACCTGGTTAATCCAAAGCTTTTGCTGTAACGAAGGTCAAATTAAAATAGTGAACAGTCATGCCCACAAAGTTCAATGAAACAGTAAAACATTGGAATAAGGGACATTCTGAGAATTGGGAAACCTAAAACGAGGAAAATGATGAATGTACTGACGGGCCATTTAAACTTACGGACACGAATGGTAGTTGTGGAGAACAGCAAGTTCAGAGCATCAGGGAAGACATCGAAAAGATGAAACATTACCTGTGCTTCTGCCCAGTTTCCACACAAGCCAGAGCCCAGTGTTATATGTCTGACGTTTTGCCAAATATGGCTCACTTAGGAGATGTAGCTAGTGGAGGTATCAAGAAATTTAAATTTCGGTAAATTTCTCTTCCGAGTTTTTGCTTCTTACAATAAGCCGTTCACAAGTTAAAGTTTATGTGAAGCAGGATTTTTAATTTTTGTGGTATGTTCAACACTTTTTATAGAAAACTTTAAAATCTAAAGTTATCTCAATTTTTTCCCATATTATTTAACTTAAATGTTGAAATTTAAAGCCCGATATTAATGTTAAGTTTGTCAATTATATTTATTGAAATAACTACCTTATTAATATTGATTTTTTTTAATGAAAACTTCTCAATTACTTATATTGACATAAATACACAGAAAACTTTTTAAATTGGCCAAATGACATAAAATATGTTTCATTCCCTTTAATCTAAACATAAAATTAAAATACATAAATGAAAATTTAATAAAATTTCTGAAACTTTACTGTTCCAACAGATTTTATGTCTCAATTTACTTTTCAACTTTCGTTGTTTTTTGCTTAAGAAGTTACATCCATTAATTATACATTTAAAGGAAAAAAGCTGGATATAAATAGGGCGAAAACTCAATTTAAGTCAAATCAATATTGAAATCATGTTTGTTTGTTTGCTTGTTTTGCGAATGTCACCCTCCTATGTTGAAGCTTAATGACAGCAAAATTGTGTTGAAGTTGTAGCTGCTGTTGATTTGTATATTTTTTTTTTTGCTTCATTCCACCTCGACAAATTTCCAAAATTAGTTTTTTATTTTTTTTTTTTCTTAATCTTTTTTTAATCTTATTTATTTGTTTGCTTTTGTTTTAAAAAGAATAAAATTTTTAAAGTAAAAAAATAATGAAGTCTTTAATTGGGGCATTTAAAATAATTGTCTTTGTTCGGAGCTGTGTGCATTTAATATTTTTTTTTAAATCGTATTTTTTACCAATAAAAACTAATTTTTTATTGTGGTTTTAGACATGTTGCAATATCTAGATGATAAATACTGAAGCAATGAATAAAAAGCAACTAACTTAGTGTTTTTAAAAAGCAATACGTATACATACATTTACACATTTATGGTTAATATGTATGTGTGTGTATAAATAAAATTTGGCAAATATTTCTCCCCCAATTTTCTAGCAGCACTCTTTTAAATTATTATTTTCTTTTACATCATTTTTATCTAACAGACAAATGTTGCGGCAAATATTGCTTTTTAACTAAATATCTAGTTAATAACAACAAAAGCAACAACAACTACAAAAAAGCAAACACTTATTACAGTCTTATGGTAGTAACGGAAATGGTAGAGTAAAAAAACGTTTCATAAAAAATTAATATTTGCTTCTAGTTTTAATACACGAACTAAAGATTATTTTAAACTAGAAAACAATTTTAATAAGGATAAAAAAAATTTATTTGTTTCTCTAATGGTCCATAAATGTAATTGTAAATTTACAAAAAATTTAACAATTTGTTCTTCTGTTTTCTTTTTTGTTGTTGGTATTAATTCTTAAAATGAACTTTAATAAAAATAAACTTAAACACATTCTCAGTTTAGTGAACTTTCCATTTGCTTGTGACTATATATGTATGACAGTAGGTCCACATGTGATAAAAAAAAAGGGACGCATTTAAACTTCATCGATTGGAAAGATAAAGGAAACCCCATAAAGTTAAATATTTTAGAAAAAAGTTAAAAAGATGATGGAGTTTTAATTTCACAAATTAGTTTCAAATAAACCCCCCCCCCCCCCTTAACTAACTCAGTGTATTTACAAGCAATCTGATAAGATTGAAAAACTATTTTTTTATAGAATTTTTTTAAGGTTATTTTTTTATATAATAAGCAGGACTCAGGAAATGGTCCCTTTAAACGCATTGCATTGTCTTGTTATCAGAAAAATAGGCAAAGGGATGAAAAATAGAAGGAAGAGTTCAAATGTACATTTGATTTAAATTTCTCGATATTAACTGCGACAGGAAAAATATCTCTAAGAAGTATATTCCACATACAATCCGTGCGACTAAAGAATGAGTTTTCTTTGTAACTCAAACTGCAATCAGGTTACAAAAAGAGGCTTTCAGAAAGCTTGCCGCGAGTCCTGAAATACATTCACTTAAGCCGATAATGGGATTTTAGTATGATCTTAGAAATAAAAGAAAAGAATTTTGGGAAAAAAAAGGGTCCTATGACCCTGGATTTTATAACGCGGATGAATTTTATTTGCGTTTTTCATTTTACACCTAATAAGTGGATTCCGATGGCTTAACATCAGACACAAAAGATTGGGCTCTGGTCTATATGGAAGCTGGGCAGTAACACAGAATACGACTAATTGATCCAGTGTCTTGCTTGCGCGTTCTGTAATCACTGTCTCCCGAACCCCCTTATGCTTGTCGGTTTAAGTAACCGCCCCAGAAATTTATCAATTTGTTTATTTTAAGATTTTTTTATTTCAGGAGTTCCCTGGTTCAATTCCTATTTGGGTTTACAAACTGTTTTATTATTTCACAGCACCCTGTGAGCCATTTTTACCCATTTCTTCAACACAGCTTTTATTTGAACGAAATGTTTTGTGTTTCTCCTTGCTATGATGCGTTTAGATATCTACCTCAAAGGCTCAGCCAGATAGCAGAACTGAATAAATATCCACACAGTCCAGTTAACCTCCAACTTTATTTAAATTAAACAAACGGAGAGCCCAACTGTATCAGTATAACCTTCCAGTGCCTTTAAAGGGCTTTGATGTTCAAACTTGAGATCCCATGAAGGTCAAATAATTCTTAGTTACATTAAATCATTAGTAAAGATAACAAATGATCTCTCCAAACCGTTCACTTCTACAACAGGATTTAGCAAAATATCGTGCAACTTCTTCATTACACTGACTAAGAAAATACTAAAAAAGCAGAACTAAGAAGGAATCGGCAAAGGATAAGACTAAACTCATAATGGGCAAACCCAGCAAAAACTGTGAAGTCTGGCAATTGCAATGTCGAGGTGGTAAAGGACATCGGCTCCTCCCTTAATATAAATAGCTTAGTTAGGGATCTTGCTGAAAAATTGATGCCTTTTTAAGGTTAATAGACTATTCAAGACTGCTAAAAAGCTATTGAAGCGTTGCTAAGAGAGAACAATTCTCTTAAAAAATCTTTGATCCAGTCTGTGTTAACGATGACAAAAATCTTCAAACAAACCGTGAGCTGTTTAAGCTATATTCCGATAAAAACGTAGTCAGAAACTCAAAGTACAATGATAGATTTGGTGGGTCGAATGGATACAAATGCTCCAGCCAATCTTAAGATTCTCTTTTTAAGAAAACTTTAAGCCTTTTTTCTTTCTCTTTGACTATTCCATGCATCAGTTAACAAATGAGCGATTATACTAGGTAGGCTTTACGGTCCCATACACCTTCTCGGAACAGACCTTAAATTGTCAAAATAATATTTGCTTAAAGTTGCAATTTTCGAATAAAAACTTTTTACACACAATTAAATCTATAACTTAATTAAGAAGATAAATCAGCCAAAATAATTAAATCTCTTTAAGCTATAATCTGTAGCATTAAAACATCAATAAAATGTTTATTTTATTACTTACAATAAATCAAAACCATAAAGATAAAAATGGTATTAAAAAATTTAATCATTGTATGTACAACACATACACACATAAGTATGTTGAAAAGGAATTAAAAGAAATTACAAGTTTTCTTTTTCTACAACTTTAATCGTTTAAACGTCAGTCTGTCTGTGCTCCTAATCTTTTTCACATTTAACTTGACATGAAGCCAAGTATCACAGCACACATCCTGTTAGTTGGCAAAGCTTTAACTGTGTCAAAAGTAAAAGCAGTCCAGTCAGTAAAGCTGGAAGGGTATGAGAGATAATAATGAGACACATTAAAAGAAAATAATAAAAGTAAGAAAGTTATGTATTGACGACATAAAAACTAAGGGCAAAGAAGCACAATTTTAGTTCAATTTTCTTTTAAATAAAAAAAAACCCTAAAAGAAAGTTTAAATTATTTCTGGGAAATAAAGTTGCCAAAGATAAACGTTGTTTGTACTTTATGATATTAATTGGTCCAGAGAGTTTTTTATGTATGACATAAGACATGTAAAACCATTTTAGCAACTAAGAAGTGAAGAGAGATAAGGTTATTGGTATATGGGATTTTTGAAACAATTTTGTTTGACTGTTTTGGTTTTTGCCCTCATCAAGGCTCTTAAAAACCTAAATGTAAGACATTTTCAGATTTTTACAATCTCGCTTTAATGCTATTAAATTTCAAAAAATTAAACTATGATTTGTGCATATTTGATATAAAAACAACCAATGAATAAGGAAAATAAAAATTAATTTGAAAAAAAGGCATCAGAAATTACATTATTAAACAACTTGAAAACATGGCTAATATTTTGATTAAGCAAAATAGTTTAAAAGCCCCTAAAACAGGCGAAGAAATAATAAATTAAGTAGAAGAGTTATAATCTGTCAGGTTTGGCCAATTTCTTATATATTAGGTACCGTATTCATGCTTTTCAGGTAAAGACCTACTACGGGAGAAGTGGTTGTCTAACTTCTATTAAAAAAAGTCTTGCGCATGTGCTAATATGTTTAATATTATTCATTCGCAATATATCAAATTTATGGTAAAATTTTAATTGTTTATTACAGAGGTTGATAAGTGTTTGAACACAAGTGCCTAAGTCTACCTCCAAGTGGTATCAACAACTTTCGGAATAGTGACCGAAAGGCTAACAGACATGGCTAAGAGAAAACAATCTGTCTTGGGCTAAAAGGGATCCAATACCTTAACTTTGTAAATTGAAAATTGGTAGGAATAAAACGGATGTAGATTTCCGAGGCTGACCAGAGTCCTATCTGGTACCACGGGAATCAGTTGGCCCCAGGTGCCCACGAGTGTATGAACTGACTGACGGTGAGGTCTCCTACGGGAGTTCACGTGGTGGCTGGGGTTATCCCCAAGCGGGGCAACTGTAGAACGAAAGTTGATATACTGGGGTCCGTCCTGTACGGGCCCCAGAGTGACCGTGTAAGCGGTCTTATGTGAACTTAAGGTTCAACAAGAAAAAGTTTCTGGTTTTGGCGGATCTACCCAGGCACATGAGCAACTGTGGAAGTAGGCTATTAGCGGAAAAGGTGAAGGTGTGTCTGGAAGTAGGTGAATAGGGGAACTGGCTACGGCTGGGGTACCTAGGATCTAAAACAAGATCCCGCCAAAGTAGTAGCAAGTAAATGAGAAGGCCGGCATGGCATTTCGAAGCATGTGCGTGATTCGGTCCTGACTGGCGATAAGAAGATTATGGAGTGTTGATGATGTCGAATATAATTGACCCTAAGTTGGAATGAATAAAATAAAAGATCCTTTTAACAGAGCTGGGGGTCGCATCCGTATTGGGTGCGGCTGGGAATCATAAATTTTCTTGCTTAAGGTTGGGTGCTGTTTCACAAGTGTGTGGAGAGATGTCTTGCCGGCGCGGATCTGTTTTGATAATGAAGAAGCGAGATCAAAACAAGAAACGCAACAAAAACGGGTTTAGATAGCCCAACTCCTCACCAAAGGGGTCTGTTGTGGCTACACATAGTCATAGCAGAGAATTGGTACCTAGGTGGCTTAGCCGAGCCATTCTAGGGGCGTTGGTGGACGCTTTGTATTCACCAATGTTGAGAGCACCGTGGGTTATGCCTAACGGCAGTACCACGTAAAACCCTTATCGTCTGTTTATTATAGAACTCTATTAGAGATTTGGTGGTATTAAGTTATAGATTTATGCAAAATCTTTGAAGATAGGTATAACTATATAGAGAAATTTATATTCCAAAATTTTTATTCCGGAGGAAATTTTTATGGGAACTCTCTTAAAAAATGGAACAATCATAGCCATTTTCAATGTGCATTTAGAAATATCAAGCTAATTTTATGTGTAAATTTTTGAGTGATATCTGAGCCAGTTTTGAGTAGCATGAAATGCCTATTCCGGCAGGACATTTGAACGAAGGCCACTTGAAAACATTTGAATCGATCATCATCATTCACGGTAGACTTCTTATCTATGCTAAAAAAGTTATATGCTCCCAATTTTATTAAAACATCCTTAAAAATGCAATCCCTACAAGCAATCCTTGATCAAAGGAATACAAAGACAAATGGACGGACGGATGAACAGACGCCATGTAGTAGATGTATATTAAAATTAAAATTTTTTTACTATAAAACATCTAAAATAATTTACTTTAAGGCCTTGTAAAGCAAAACGGTGGCTGTCTTACAACAAAGCCAAGGTGTCACCAAAAAAAAGGATAAGACAAAGACTGCCTAAATCATAAAAATTACCTACAAAATGGTGGCGATGGTAGAAGATAAACGTTCAAGTTAGGTTTTGTTAGATAAAACAGGTAGCTACAAAAGTATTATCAGATTTAAGTGCAGCTCATTTGAGTTGGTAAATTTGGTTTCATTTTAAGGCCTTTAAAAGAAAAGAGGAGAAAGAGAGAGAAAACAAAAGTTGAAATTGGGAGATGTTCATAAGTCGTCACTTTTTTGTTTCAATAACGCAAACCAACTAATTTCCCTGTTTAAGACGATAGTCATGAAAGACTTATGTCTGCCACATCTGACAAAGGTATCTTTCACTATTGAATGAATTTATAAATGTATTCTGAAGTGTATTCCGCCTCTAAACTTTAAAATCTCCTACAAGGACTCTGGAAAAGTATATCCAATCTACGGGGTAGCAAATCGACAGTAGCCTATCAAAGCAGCTAAAGTTTGTCTTAATCCCACCCCACCTCACCCAATTTCTCTTCTGAGTGATGAGACATCTGGCTTTAGCGAGTCTGCCAAGGTATGCATCTAATCGAAGTTTGAAGGAAGAGAAGGGAATACCGCAAATTTTATCAGATGTCCCATTTTCCAAATTCATATCAACCTTTGTAATACATTAGAAAAGGAATTGCTTAATTGGGTCCTGTGTCTTCGCTTCCATTCAAAAGTGGCAGTAAGTGAACTGGCATCAAAGTTCAAAGATGTCCAGTATTCGCAAACAGGTAATAAAGTGGAGTATGCAGCAGGAACATCTCGACATTGCTATATAATAAAGAAGTAAACTTTGTGACCTATTGGGAACACATTGCCAGCTAATTTTTGCCCAGCAATAAAAAGGTTAACTGAGCAGCTTTCTGAATAAATAAGTTAAATATTCTAGAATTTTGAAGGGGCAAGCTCAAAGCAAAAGAATGGGATCTAATAATGACCCTTTATTTTATCCAATATATGTCGTCTATGCTCTTTTAATGTTGTTGGCTTAACTGAACCCTTCATATCTCACCTCAGATGGATAACAGCAAGTAGAAAAGTTAGACAACATCCAAACTAAATTAAAAATCTATCTGAAACGCATGATTTGAAGATAAAATCACCCAAACCCTAATGCTTCTACTTATTTCCAAAAAGTTAAATTTTTTTTTGTTTTAAGGACATTCCTTTTTTAAAACCATTAAAAGAAAAAAAATTCTACTTGAGATACATTTAAAAATTTTATTTGAAAAATATTTGCTTTTCCAATACCTTCTCCCTCTCAGTAACGAATAAAATAAATAAAAATAAAATTAATGAAAGGAGGAAGAAATATTTAATACAAATTTATTAACAATAAAATAAAAAGCAAATAAACGAACAATTTTAATTAAAATGTCCCCCAACCCCCCTCCCCCACCACCCTTTTCAAGCCCTCAATTACGTGTAAATTTGTTAATACTTTTTCCACTTCATTTTTTATTTTTTTTTTATATTTTCCCATTTAAAGATTATTTTTTTTTTTAAGTATACAATGGCATTAAAGACTGACAGACAAAGTGCGAATTCTTATTGTATTTCTAATGTAAGAAAGCAACAACAACAACAAATAGCAATTGAAAAAGAGGACCCTGAAATAAAATAAAATTCTTAAAAATTTATTTATTTTCCTTTTTTGTTGCTGTTTAGCGCATAAAATCAATAGAAATAAAATGTTTTTGGTGGAACCTTTTTAAGGAAAGAGGGGGAGGTAAAAGCTTTACTAAAACAAGTTCACAGGTTTAATGGCAAATATTGCTGCCCTTATGCTAAGCCTTGGAGTTTCTTTTTCTATTTTTTTTTTTAAACTAAGAAAAAAGTATGAACTTGAGTGTGACAACTAAACCTGCAGCATTTGCCTGGCGTCCATTACTTTTTACGATAAGAAAGTAAAACGTTTTCTGTATTCCATAAGGTAAGAGACATAAACACAAGTTTTAAAGAACTTTAAGGAAACAGGTGTGTTTTCGATTTTTTAAATTCTCTATAGAAGAGAAAATTACTAACTTTTAAAGCCAATAAGTGCTTTTTTATTGCACAATAAAGGATGTTTATGTTAAATTGTTTTATTTTTTTATATATTTTTTTGTAAAACCTGTAATTAAATATTAAGAGTCCAGTGTTTGGTGCCATAACCTCTTCTAAGTGTTATAAGTATGATTTTGTGATGGCAAGTTTAAAAGTTTTATGAGTGGCATGATAATTTTGCTCATAAAATGTTTTTCTTTGTCCTAAAATTTAGTATTTTTGGTCAAATCAGCTTTGCAATATTTTAATTTCCTGTATTTCGTTCCTGTTTATTTATTTATTTATTTCCCTCCCAAAAAAAAAAAAAACAACTTAGTTTGTGGCTTTTCACTTCTACACATTGGCTTTTAAAATAACAACAACAAATAATTTATAATAGAAAAATAACCATTTTTTATATATTTGAAAAAGTTTTATATAAAACTCCATTCTCCCTCTGCAGCAAACAAATTCCTATGACCACCACAAAATCAACAACAAAACTTAACACTCTTCTACAAAAACAATACATTCAAATAAATAATAAAAAAGCCCCTTAAAGTATGTTTTGTTTATTTTTTGCTTCTGCTAAAAAGTACGTGTAATTTCCGTTATGGTGAAAAAAAAACAAACTCAACAAAACTAAAAGTGAATCTTGATTACAAAGTGAATTCTCTTTAACTTTTTTTTTCTAATTCGCGTGTCAAGCTAATGTTTTCAAAACAAATAAACAAACAAACTGACAGCAAGTTCAACAAATAGTACATTAAATAACAGAAAAGTCAGCAAATTAATATAGTTTTTTGGGGGGAAGAAGACACTCTATGTTTTCTTTTTGGCTTATTTTCTTGTTTCAACTTAATAAAAATGGTTTTCTATTATTCTTTCAATGTCTTCTACTAAACTGATGCTTTACTGAAATGGAAAACGAAATCGTAAAAACCATTACTTTTATTTGAAATCTAACAAGAGAATGGGGCAATTGGATGGTCAAATTGAAATTAGTATATTGGCTTTAAATGTGGTTTAGACAATAACTGATAGAAAAATATATACAAAGCTAACATCTTTTGACTTTTGTAATTTTTTCTTAAACCTTAAGGAATATATATAAACGTACATACACATACGCAAACTATTTTTATATGCGTACAACGTTTACCTATTTGCACCTAATAAAAACATATGATCCATATAACAAGTGATACAACTAACCATTTCAAATATATATTTAATTATGTTGAGTAAAATGCAAAAAAAAATCTAAATAAGGATAAGGAAACAAAATAAAAATTCTGTGGAGACACAAATTGAATAGTTAAGTTACTGAAATCTGCATCTTGTATTGTTTTCTAGCTTGCATTTTCGAAATTTCTCTTAGTTTTTTGCGAAAACTTTTTCCCAAATACTAAATTCTATATTTCGGTAATTTTTGACACTCATGAACAAACTTGTTTTCCTTTCTCATACATCCATCAGAATTCCAAAGCTCAGCGATCCCACTTCATCGTCCCAGCCTAAGTAAACAGTTTACAGTAATTAGCTTAAGCATGATTTTCATCCCCATTTTTCTAAATTCCTGAGCATCCTAATTTTTGCTAAGATCACTCCTGGCCATACTATTAGTGTTAGAAAACCTACAGACACTCCTGTCTTCATAATGGTATGTAAACATATTTAAAATTTTTCACAATCCTGACCCATTGGGAGCTTTGTAGTTCCAATTTCATTTGTCAACTCAAGGCCACACCCCGGAGAGAGAGCTTGTTAGCAATTTCATAGTTAACCTTTGGTTCAGTACTACAGAAACCAAAACACTATGGCATTAAAAAGGGATATAGTACCACCAAGGACCCTTCAACAATCAGTTACCAACCTAGACCTCTGACAATGCAGTTTGTAAGCCGTAAAAGTTGCCTTTTAGTCACATTAATAATTATTCCACTATCCCTTACATCGGCTAATATCTCCTTCTGATATTCAATACAGTCCTTAGACAATATATAGGTTAGTAAGCCGCCTTCAGCTCCATCTCAGATTCGCCATTGAAAACTGCACCCCAGTAAACCAAAAAGATTATCAAATTTCGGCCAAGCAGTCCATCTTAGAGCTTATGCAGGTAGGGCTTTTTGAGCCCAATCGCCGTAATCAAATATTTCGTCCTTGATCACAGGTTGGTACTAAGATCCCCACAATCAATTTTATAGAATCTGTATTGTGGCCAAAATTAGGAAAATTGGCTAATCCCTACTCTTCTAGTCTGACTAAGATTCTTGTTTTCAGTTCCATTCACCTGAATTTAATTTTAATCATATTTAGATTAAAGCCTGTCGTAAGTAATATAGAACTTGCCGATCTGGCAGGTTCCAGCCACTACGTCTGTAGTGCCACCAAATAAGAAAAAATGTTAAAATTTAAGATTTTCCGCACTCTTTCTTGGCAATTTCTGGCAGTTTTTTCTTACCAGGTTTTGCATTTTTAAGAACATATGAGACCATAGACAGTTTGATCCAGGGCGTTGGATAGGTAATTCTTTGCCCAGTACATCCAAAAAGTTGCAATCATAGCTGGTCAGCTATCCTGTTCTTTTAGCAAAAACCATTTTAAAAACAAGGACCTTTTAGCATCCCCACTAGGGACCTGCAATCGCTTCTTTGCAAAAGTAAAAAAAAAAACTCTTTGACTATATTTCACAAGATTTACACGTAACCCCTTAGAGTTTACCTGAAATTGTATTTACCCCGAACTCAATGGATGTGATACTTACAGCAGGTTATAGGCCCCCATTTTATAACTGCAGTAAAGTAGGTAGGCTCATCTATTGCTTTTACTATAAGCATATGTCCCCTTGACCTCGCCAGTTTATCCACCATCTCGTTACCTTGTGTTTGCAGGCTCTGTTAGTATTCACCTGTCTTCCGGGATACAACTGGATTCCTTGCACGCTTAAACAATTGAGTAGCAGGAGAGTTTTGCAGAGACTACTTTGATCGCCGCCTGACTAACAATAATAATTTTTTTCTAAGATTTCTTAGTTTAGCCCAGTAAAAGATCAGGAACTTGTTTGTCTACCAAAATATAGATATCTTAAGGATACTGCAAATATTGGAAAGTTTGTGGGACTCTTAATATTCTGCTCTTTACAGCAGATTATTTCCACCACCTTACTTCCTCTATCTTGGTTTCATCCGTAAAGATGCAGTAGCTCCTGTGGTTTCAGTCAAGCCGCATCATATAGACGTATTTTTCCATTCACATTCCTCCCAATAAGGCTTGGTATCAGAGAAAACCTTGTCACAATCATATAGCGCCTGTTTTTTATGTTTTGCTGACACCAGTTGGTTTTGCATACCTTTTACTTTTGCAACCAGATTAATTTATTTTATATAGAAACTCTGTGTTGTTCCCTAGGTATGCGCAGTCCCGCAAGTCTGCTCGAGCTCTTCAGGCAGCTGTGGCTAATTTTGTTTTCCAATGCACTCGACAACACAAATATTACATAAAGTTAGAACGGAACGTAAGTCCAATGAGTTAGATTTTGCATACATAAGGCCCCATGTGTGGCCTAGAATTTTTCTGTATACATTGAGAATGCCTTTTGGAACCACTAGATTTATACTCCTCATGACACCAGTATATCAGCTGCAAAGGATTTTGCAGCCACAGCTTACGTGATTTCTATGATTTTAAAAGCATATTTTTAATAATAAACTTTGACCACAAAACACGTATTCGGCAGTTTAAGTTTTAAAACATGACCCCTAAAAAACATTATTTTAGAGGGCACTAAGTCATATAGGGCCAAAGTCTTGAAAGAAATATAATAACGTAGTTTAGAAACTGCCCTCCTTGCCTACAGCAGCTATAATTTTAAATTTTAACGTTTTTTATAAATATTTCCAAATTCGCTTTAAACTAAGAAAATAAAAAAAAAGTCGAATTGCCTAACAAAATTTCTAACTTCATTTTTAAAAATTTTAATATAAATAATATAAATTTTATTATTAGATTTAAAATGTCAATTTTATAATTGTCAAACACATATTTTTTAGTCTTAAGAATTAAGCTACCTACGTTACGGAAATTTTCTCCAGGCAAATTCACATCTAAATTTCATTAAATTTTTAAATTAAAAAATAATATAAAAAATTGTAATTTTAATAAATTAATTTATGCCAAATTTTATTACCAGATTTGTACAATAAATACCTTTGAAATGATTTTTTAATGAAAATATATGTCTTTGGCTTAAGAAAACACGTTGGCATAAATTTTTATTTTGTGTTTATTTTACCTTCATTACTTGCTTAAATATAATGAATTTTTAAATAGAGTTTGTATGCCAACGTTGTAAGTAATTATTTGTACAATTTTATTTTATTTTTATTTTGAGCTCGAAAGGTTTTTATTTATATTTGGTGCTTGTTTTCCTCTTTTTGAAAACATGCCAACATTATTTCCTTCCGGTTTTTGGCGCGCTTTTATGTGTTTTGAGAGAAAAAAAAACATCATAAAAAACAAGTAAGAATGTTATAGTTGATCAAGACCGACCTTATAATACCCTCCACCATATCTGTATGGGGGCTAAATGAAAATATGGACCGACCCTATTTTTCTTTCAGTGGATTTAGTACGTGATGACATAAAGTAAGACACAAATGCAAGCTTTTGCCAAAGTCGAGTAATTTTCGAGCATTTTATAGCTAAAAATGCTTATTTCGAAAGGACATTTATATGGGGTCAATGTCAAAAATAGACCAGTGCAAGTTTATCTGTTCCAAATTTTATCCAAATATCTTAAAAATTGTGACCTGTACTGTGATCACAAGACGGCCGGATGGACAGATATTCTAAAAAATTGACTTAGGAACTGGTCTCAGACCAATATTTTTGGGCGATGCAAGCATCTGCACAAAGTACCCTGTCGCCTGCATATATGGGTGGTATGGGTATAAATACATATAAAGCTAAAAAGGTAAAACATAAGCATTAAGAGGTATAATATACATAAGCATATATGTATGCATGTGTATATGTGTGTGTTTTCCCCCATTAAAATCTTAGAAATAAGCAAAAGTCAAACAAAAATGCAATCAATTATTTGTGTAAATGTGTTACAGAATGATTGTAAAATAAATGTATATATGCTTGCTTCATGCATATACCCATATAGTACACGCATACATATGTATAAATGTATGTATGTATGTATGAGTATGATACACCATTATAAGTAAGAGCTGATTGTCGTCCTGTATTTTTGTCATCATATTTGTTTTTATAACCATCACTGAGTCTTCAATTAATATTATTTTTTTCACATTTTTTTTTAAGAACAACCTACTTGCATTCGTTCTGTAAAATATAGGATCATTTAAGAGAGAACATATGTATGTTTGTGTTGGTACAAAAGTATGTTGTTGTATTTGAATATGCAATTTGTTTGGCATTTATTTTTTTTCCTACTGCCTATAGATTGTTAGCCCCATGTTTTCTTTGTTGTTGTCATTCTTATCATTTGGTCCTATGTTTGGCTGCATATTTGATTTTGGTGTTGTCAATATTATCATACACGTAAATTGTTATTGTTATTATTGTTGTTATTGTTGCTATTGTTGCTGCTGTATCTTTTGCTTTGGCTGGACACCTATCAGCAAAATTTTTGCAAGAGGCTTCTGTATCATTTGACACCTGAATACGTTTTACTTTGTTTGCAAGTATATTGCCAATATTAATATTCATATGACTTTAGGTGCAGACTCTAATAAAAGGGGGTGGATAAAAGGACCAACAATAGAAATATGTTGTCTTAAATATTTTATCTTTTAGCAAAAAGCAAAAAATTAAAAGCTATTATTTGCAAAGTTGTTAGTTGTGCTTAGAATAATAAATATTTTTAAAACTATTTTAATTTTTTAAATTTTAATTTTGCTTCGTTTAAACTCAAATAAATTATAAATAAAATTAATTTTAGGGTTTGAATTGAATTTCCCTGTTATTTATAGACAAAACCTATAGGATTAAGAAATTCAAATCTAATTTATCTAAATAAAATTTTTACTTTATTTTTTTGAACATTATAAAATCAAATAAAATTATTAGAATTTTTATTCAAGAAAACCCTGAGAAAATACAATTTTTCAATTGAAAAAAATATTCATGAGATTTTTAAGAATTTGGGTTGGAGTCTACTGATGATTTGGTGAAAGAACCAATGAAACTTAACCAATAACTAACCCTATAAATATTTTGAAAAAATCTTAATAGAAAAATATTCAAGTAAATGTTTTAAAATATTTTTATTTCACAAAATTGAAACCAAGTATTTATATTTTAAAAAAAAAATAATTTAATTTTTTTTTCACAAAATGTTTTTCTCTTGCCTTGTTTTTAGCTTTATATTTCTAAAAGTCTTTTAACTTAAACTGTTCCTCAATTCTTATGGTTCTCAATAATTGAATATTCTTAATTGTGCCTGTTTAAGAGATGAATACAAAATGTTTTACAATTATTTTTTTGTTTTAGTTGACATAAGACTTTTCCGCATTCTGTTCTGAAGTAGAAAATCAATTCATATGTATGTTTGTCTTAATCAATACACTTGGAATACAAAATGTACAAATCAAATAATGTTTTCATTTCAAATGGCCTTTACAAATGAAAATTGTTGGCATTTTTTGATTGTCTGTTATTTGCTTTTTTTTTCATTTTTGTTTAATGAATTCATTTTTAGTATATTAAAGAAGATTTCTGCCTATTTTAAAATTGTAAACGCATAATTTTTTCCTTTTATACTGATTATAAAAAGTATGTTAATATTATTGAACTGGAAAAAATAGAATGTTATACATAAATGTATGTATGTGTGTGCGTGTGTATTTTTGTATATTTTATGCAAAAAAAAAAGGACCGCTTGATTAACCGTATGCGAATGTATAAAAATATGGAAAAAAAATTATAAAGAAATGTAAATATAAATTGTGTTGAAAAGGGATTTATTTATTGATTTAAGATTATATTATATTGGTGTTTGTACTCGAATTTCATTGTATATTTTTAGGCGTAAGCTTTGGTTTAACAAATTATTATGTGTTGCTTTAAGCAAAAAAGAAACGCATGTCAAAACGTGTTATGATTTTGTATTTGCAATAGGCTTTTAATTCTGCACCACATATTGAAATAAATTTCAATTGGCAGAGATTTTACAGAAGGTAGATTTTTAACGCTTATTTAAACCAAAATATTAAATTGAAGTGAATTTAACTTTAAATGGACTTTTGTTGTAAAAAGGTTTTTTTTACAATTGAAAATTTTTGTACTAAGAAATAACAATACTTTACAGGGCTCTCAATTTAATAGTAAAGATTTAAAATTCTCTTTCAATACCTTCCAAAAAATTTAATATATTTTTGCACGAATTAAGAAGCTATTTTAAGTTTTATAACGTTAAGAGCTCATGTTGAGAAAAATCTTATATGCAGGCCCCAAAAACAAGCAAATTTTTTTTATTAACAAAAGAGTTGGTGAAGCAATTAAAAATTTTTTAGGTAAACAAATGTCAAACTTTAAAGGTGAGATGAATGAATTACCGAATGCGCATTAAATCGAATTTACATGCAGATAAGCCAGATTTTTGTTCAAAATTTATTATCTATCACATTGATTCAAAAAAGCTAGAAAAAATCTACAAGACCTTTAACAAAAAAGATGTTTTCTTTATAAATAATTATTGTCTTTATTTTTGTTTCGCATTTCCCAAAGTTATTTGTTTAGCAAAAGAAAAACAAAGTCATAACGCATACAGTTGGCTGGTTTTATTTTATTTATTTATTTATGTTTTCTTTTTTATACATCATAATAAGCAAAAAAAACGTTAAATATCAAACAAAGAATACCATAAAATAGCACAACTAAAAGCAAATGAAAATATATAAAAAAAATGTTTTTTATGTTTAACAGTAAACATGACCAAAGAGTTTTAAAATAAATTCTTTATACTGTTAAAATCCTTTTCTTCATAAACAATATTTAAGCTGCTCAGAGACAACACTAAAAAAGAGCTAGACGAAAATATCAAATGGCTTTGTTGTTACATATAAAACAAATAAAGAAAAAAGCTTTTTATGCCTTCATTGCGAAATACATTAAAGCGCCTTTAAATAGGCTTCACTGGTTTAGTGTAATTTTATTAAAAGAATTTTTGCCAATTTTTGTTCTTTTTTTTGATGTGCATGATCTTAAATACTAATTATATTGTATTTTTTATAACAGCATTACGTTGCCTTTAGCGCCATAATATGAGACTAACGAGCAGGATAATAATAAAAATCACTTATGCGTGCTCTGTATATTAAGCAACAACAAACTCTAAAAAACAAGTTTAATGATAGAGAAACTAACATACTTAATGTCACAAATGTTGTTTAACCATATACACACATACAAACATATATATATGTACATACATCGTATATGCGCCTGTTTAATATATTCTCCAAAAAGAGATTTTAACAGCTTTAAGTCTTAAAAGTAAATTTATATTTTCAATGTGTAATTAATTTAATGTAAAGCAATTATTTGTTTTATTTTATTATAAAATTTTCATTATTTATTTTTTTCTTTAATTAAAATATTTTGTGCGCTTCTTCCCTTTTATATATTTCTAATAATTGAAATTAAATTTAAACAAAAAAACCTTTGTAAATAGTCCAACTATAGGGCTGGTATAGCTCTGTATGCAGTTACTACTAAATACCTTTAGCAAATCAGTAAACCTGAACAGCCAGTTGACTGCTTTAAAACCAGGATGAAACGTTCTAGGTGTTTCGCTTTAAAAGCCCTAAATACCAAAATGCAAATTTTCGTTTGTATTTCAAATACATATTCTCACATATTCGTTTAAGTTTTACTGGCATAAAGAGCAAGTTTATTAAAACCCAAGAAGCACAGTAAAGGCCTTAAAAAAAGTACAAAAATGCTTCTAATTATTTACAAATAATTGCTACAACAGTTGCTTTCTTTAAAAGCCCTTTTAGTATATTTTTATTAAAGACCACATCCATTTCCTTTGAAAATATCTTTCTTTAAAAATTTTATACACGGATTATTAAAAGCATAGCAATTCAAAATAAGAATTTACTTTCAAACTTTCGAAAAGTATGTTAGAAAATTTACTTACAGAAAAAGAAAATTCCCCTTAAATAAAGTTATATAAAAAATCCTTTAAACGTTCCAAAATAAACTTTGTGGTCAAAAAAGGAGAAACTTTTAAACTTTTTCATGTCTGTTGTGTTTCAATAACTTTTTAATTAAACAAACCTTTTGTAAACTCTTAAAAAATTTTAATTAATTTTTTTTTTTTTGTTATTTATTTAGTTTTATTTTTAAGGAGTAAACTTTAAACAGTTTTGCTTTGTAAAAAATTTTGAAGAATAGTTTATACGGATGCGTATGATTAATATTAAATAGAAAAGTAAATAAAAGCCTTAATCCAATTAAAAGAAATTTATAAAAATATTTAAGGAATTTTTTTAAAACATTACTAAAGTTTTATTTTACTGGACCTTTTTATTTAAAGAAATTTCTTGCACCAATAATTTTTCTGTTCTTTAGCATGTGCTACAAAATAAAAAAAAGTAACTTTTTGTTAAGGATTTAAAAAAAAATTTGTTGGTTTTGTAAGGATTCTCAGCTTAAATTTTTTAAAACTTTCAAGCATAACTGTTAACAATAATTAATTTCTTAAAAACTTTAACATCTACCAAAGATTCGGTATAATCAAACCATAAAGCACTAAAGACAAGCTTACACCACGTTATACGTTGAAATTCCTTTAGTCCACATATTTTTTTTTATTTTATTAATTATTTTTTTAATTTCATATGTTTATTTTTTTAAATTTTAAAAATTATGAAATTAAATCAATTATCTCTAATAACACACTTGACATTTTAAGAGTAAGCAACCTAGGGCGTATGATAAATGCGAAAAACAAGTTTTCAAAGATGTTTCAAAACTATTAAAAAATTGTTTTCAAACTACAGCAAGAAAATAACTCAAATTGATTAGTTTTTTTCCAAATGCAAAAATAAGTCAACCAAAATAAAAAGTAGAAACCTTTTACAAAAAATCATTTTTGTAAAAAAAAAACTTGAATAAGTTTTAAAGATTTCTTTAGCTAACTTTTTTAATAAAATATCTATTATTAATATATTATTACTTAATATCTATATCTCTAGATTTTTTTAAAACTTGTTTTTGTGTTCGTCCCTTATTCATTTTGTTTCGTAAGAAATTCAAAACTTTTGTTAAAGTTGTGTGATGCGTATGATTAATATTAATTATATGTTACAAGAAACTTTGATCTATTATATCTTAAAAACTTTTAGTTCAATGATGGCTTCTAATAAATTATAAAGGTCTAGAAGCAGTGCTTTAAATAACAACAACAATTTATTAAATTTTAAAATATTAAAAAGAAAAGGACTTATGAGTTGAAGTGATGATTTTTTTATTGTAAAAAATATATTAAATAACATTTAAAAGAAATATTTTGCTGTTAAAATCTTTTTTTTTTTAATCTGAAGCAGTATTTTATTTTGTTTTTTTTTAATATTGGTCACCTTACAAAGATGCAATCCTTTATATATTTAGTTTTTGAATCTATTTGTTTTACCTGTCTTTTTCTGTCTGTCTGTCCATCTGTCTTTGTTTTAGTTTCCCCATCAGTCTTTGGCATTTATCATTTCTTTTACTCTAGTTCAGGTTTTGCTTTTAACTTAAACACTCACACACATATGCATAAGACTAACATTAATCAAAACTATTTTCCATTTAAACATTCCTCATTCACTTGCTGTAGTGTGTTTCTGTGTCAAATACATATAAGCTTTAGGAAATAGAAACAAACTACTGGTGTAGGTTGTATAGTTTGAAGTTCTAATGTCATTACACAGTTACATACAAAACACTTTAAAAGTCATTCATCTTTAACGAAAGATTGTGTGATTTAAAAACACAACCTTAAAATTGTCACTAACACCCTCTAATACTTAATGTGCAAGCCAGAGAACAAGTAAGAGTTTAACTAACATTTACTTCTACAGCTACAAAATAAAAATTTATATAAAACCAACTACATTGACTTAAGTACCAGCATACAATGACATTACAAGGCATATGAAAATGCAGAAAATGTAGGCCAAAATTCTTTTAGACATATAAACCCTTTTTGATTCAAAGCAAATGTAAATATATTTTACGTCTCATGCTTTGTACAGTCATTGAGATACTCATGGAAGCAGTAACTCATAAATGTATTCACATTCATTTATTTTGTGCACAGTATGCGTGTGTATGTGTTTGTATGTGAATTTTGCACAATGATACAAAACAACCGATTAAATATACTTTTTTTTATTTGCTTGCATGCCTCTTCGCCTGTGTGTAAGTGTGTAAGTTAAAAACATTTTATATATAAACCTCAAAAAAACATTTTACTTTAATATGTGTTAAGTAAAAAAAATTAACTTAAAAGTATTAAAATAAATCAAGCCTTAGAATTTATCTTTAAAAAGGATTAAAATAAGCAACTCTTTATTACAAGTGACAAAAAGAAACTTTATGCTGGTAACTTAAGAAAAAACATGTAAAAGGAAACCCACAAAGAGACATTATTTGACTGGAAATTAAAAATGACAGGAGGTTTTACTAAAACTGAAAATATGTCAGAGAAACGATTTCGCTAAAGCGAATTGTATGTAACCCAGATGACAAAAACATTTTCTTTGAAAAACTTAAAATTTCTTAAGTATTAGATCATATTTCTAGACTCCTTTTGAAGCCGAATTCAGAATTATTCTATTTACGGTTAAAAAAGATGTCATTTTTATACAATTTTTCCAATTTTAAATTCATTATTTAATCGCGGTTTCTACAGCCGTTATAAAGTATTTGCTAAGCCTTTTACTAAAATTATTGCAAACTTATTTTAGTCTTAAAAAATTAAAAAAAAATTTTTTAATTTTTAAAACCATATTTTTTTAATAAAATATTGTTATAGTGTGCCAGTCAGCTTCAAAAAAATTCTAATTCACAAAATACATACATTCCTCTACTTGTAAATCACTATAAATATGTCGAAACTTTGTAGATGTTTTTTAAGAAGTTCATTTGTTTTTTATGTCTTCTCTTTCGTCTTGTAATATAACTACTGCCACCAAGGATGCCACACATATCCTTTTCTTTTCTAGTCTTAGATAAAATTAAAAAAAGATTGTTACTTAGAATTGAAAAAAATAAAAGAAGAGAGAATGAAAAGGAAAAAAAGAGTTAAGCTTATCAAGTGTAAACTACTACTAGCAAACAGCCAGGCAGTCTTTATGAGCTCGACCTACATTTTTTCGCAAAAAAAAACAAACAAAAAAAATAAAAAAAGGCAAGACATAGATAGTAGTAAAATTATCTAAAATATATTTTGTCTTTAAGTCTTAGACACACGAATAAACAAATGTTAATGTTTAGCTACTATTTTTTGGGTTAAAGGACATTTTCTTAAATATATGTTCAATGTTGTCAATGTTTATTAAATCCGACGTTAACTTAACGAATACAATAAATGTTTTTGCAAACTGTATAACCTGTTAATCATTGTAGGTATTAAATTCGATATTTTGGGAAAAATTTCTAAAATATTTAAGTATTGTAAAATGATAAATATTTACTTAAAATAAAAATCAGTTAAATTTTTTTTCATTTAATATCCCAGTGCTGCTTATCTTTTCAGCACCATAAAAAAGGGAAATTAGCATAAATACGTTTTAGAAAAATTATCAACTTTTTTTAATAACAAAACTCGCTGCATTGGCAACAGTGCTTTGTTTTGCACTCAACGCAATTTCCTTTGCCATTTTTTCTTTACTTTAATTATGTTTAACATAAGTTAAGGTTTTAAGCTCCATTAAGCAGTGTTTATGTGTAGTTCTTACCTAATTGTTGTTGTTTCTGGCAATTTCTTATGAAACTAAACTGTTAAGCATATGAAACCTAAAAGGTCATGATGAGGTATGTTTACAGAAATGTTTACAGAATTGAGTTGATGCTGACGAATTCCCTAAGCGTTTTCGTTTAACACTTCTTAATTGCACTGTATCTGTTACAACATCAGACATAAAACATTAGACTCCGGCCTGTGCAAATATTAGACAGCTACCAAGGAAATTTTTTATTGATTAAATATCCCCCCTGCAGGCCCACGATCTGACATGTATACACTGAAACGTTAAGGCATATCGTAATGACAGTTAATACCTTGCGTTAATTAGGTTTGCTTAAACTTTTAATATTCTTAGTCCTATTATTGTCTTGGTCTCTCTTAAGGATTCTTATCTTTTTTACAAATGTTTTATTATTTTTTTATTTTCATTTAAGCAGCTTAAAGAACAAGGGCCAGAGAGTCGGCAAAGAGCACCCTAGATGCCCTGCTCTAACTGGAAAAAAACCAATCTGCCATCAACTTTTGTCCGCAAAAGGGGGTCTTAGGCCGCACTGTGCAGCGCATGATTAATATTTTTTATAAAGTGCCAGAATATTTCGTTAATTAAACTTATATAAAGAGGGGTCTTAAATGTTTTCAATATAAAATAATTAATGTATTTAAATTATACTTTTGAATTTTTTATTAAATTTTTGTGCATAGGGAGTCAGACAAACGATAATCGCTCGGTATTTGTGTGCTTTGTTGCTTGATTTCAATGTTACAAACATCAGCACATACATATAATACGTATTCTTTCTAATAAAGCAGGTACACTTAGATCTTTTTTGACAGTTATTTCACAGATATTTGCCAACTAAGCCCTTAATAAACCTATTTTAACTATGTATTATGAATACGGGCATAAACCCATAATAGTGCACCAGTACGTATGATCAATATTTAATTCTTTACAAAAGTACACAAAAGCTTTGGAAGTTTTAAAGACAATTTTTGGTTCTATTATTGAATCCAACATTTTGACAAGTAGGAAAATTCCAAAATTAATAAACTTGATATAAAAATTTTTTAAAACCTTCAACCAAACGTCTATAAAATGTTTTTTTTTTTGCTTTAGAAAAATGTTTGGTTTGGAAAAATACTTTTTCTAGACATTTTATTTTAGCGCACGGTCACAAATAAATTTAAGTTTACAAAATTTTTTCCATACCATTTTATTTTTTTCGCCTTGTTTATATTTAAATATATTTGTCCTTCGAAATACTTATGCTTTTTGCAAGTTTTGAATCATAATTATTGCTGGTCAAAAACCTGGGCTGATATAAATAGCAAAAGTTTAGGTAAATACAATTGCACAAAGCATGTGATCACCCACGTCAACCACTCATTAATATGATAAATTACTCTTTTTAAGTGTTTTAATATTTCCATTATTTATAATTTTTGTTTCTTCTTTCTTTTGTTTCATTTTTGTATCAAAAAAAACTTTTTGTTTAACGTGTGTTTTTGTTTTTAAACATCAATTATAGCAACGAAAAACTTTGCCTTTGTTTTGTTGGCCATGTTTGTCACTTACTTTGAACAAAGTTCTGTTCTGATATTGACACTAATATCTAAGAATGAGCAACGATAAGAAGTAGTCAATTTTTAAATGACAAAAATGAAAGAAACTTAAACTTAAAAAGAAAGTTTATGGGTATAAAAATAATTGACAGCATTTTGTAAAGATGATCAAAAGTAAAAGAAAAGTTTCTTTATGGTTGCACTTAAAAGGAATTGTAGTACATATATATGTACTTGTGTACAAACTTATTTTAAGCGAAGCAGAATATTATTACAGTAAGTAATAAAAGTGTGGTTGGGGAGATATGTCTTTGTATAAGTAAAGGTAATGGAAAATTTTAATTATTTGTATGTGAGTACTTTTGAATAGGCAAACAAAAAGGCAGTTTTTTGCCTTAAGCTTTCCTATGCTTCTTATTTTTGCCTTCGAGTTTTTGCCGACCATAACTTTTTATCTAATAATTTTCAAATGTCATTGGAAATAAGAGTATTTTAATAGTTTGCCTAACCAGCAGGTAGGATGGTAGGGTTACAATTTTTAAGAGATGCTTTATCTTTTAAGCCCCACATTTGAATAAAGACTTGAAGTATTGGATTCAAATTATGGCTGGGAGGTTTTTCAGCACATCATTCAATTTGTACCCAATATTCCAATAAGGTCGAACTGCTACCAGTCTACGATTCTTGACAGATAGGGAAAGACATTCACAAAAAAGATTTTCTCGCTTTTAAGCCACTTACGTCTTGCTAAGCTTTCAATAATATTATTTCTTCCAAAAAAGTATATTTAGCCACTTAACTCTATGTTTTTATATAACTTGTTGTTATCCTTACACACCCTACAATAATGAACATAATTACAAGGTCGAAAGATCGAATACGATATAGAGCTTCAAACCTGCATTGCTAAACTAAATCTTACGCCCCTAAATTTCAAAATTTTCCACAGTAAACTTTCACCATAAATATTAATTTCTAAGATGATAAAATTTTATGATTAAAATTTTTCAAGTTTAAGCTAAATAAATGTCAAAAAATATTCTTGACACTTAATCATTTAACACCCAATTAAATTTGGAACCTCATGCCAGCTCACCCTTTGTGATGAAACATTTATAAAACAATTTCATAAAATTTTTTATTTGTTTTATTTTTATTTTAGTTTAACTTAACAGTTCTTTGTAACTACTTTAGCCATAGAAAGTTCTATTTATTACTTACAAGCTATTTTATACGTATGAAAGTGCCCAAGTGAGTGTGTGTGTAAAAAATTATGTTTAATTTTTTCATTTCTTTTTTAGTTTATTGGGTTGGCGTCACAAATTTGTCGGTTACTGGAGCAACCGGCAATGCCTAAGTTTTAGATAAATCTTTTAAACTCACTCTAACATAGCCAATACCAGCACACTTCATACACACACACGCACACTTTTACACATACAATAAAAACAATGCTCATATAACAGCCTAGTTTTCATTTTGCTTTTAAAATATTTTTATACACCCGAAAAAAGCTAAGAATTTTTTACCTAAAAATCGAATCACAGCGGAGTCAATAATACAATGGAAACGGATTATTTAAGGAATTACAAAATTCTTGATTAAAAAAATGCGTCTTTTAAAGAAGGAATAAGGAATTCTTATCCCTATAGATCTACTAAATCATTGAGTTCTGTTAAGTATAATCAGTTCCTTCCTTTCTTTATAAAATCGATTTTAAAAAATGTTGCTCCAAAATTTTGTTGTTGATTTTGTTCTGTGTAGAAACAACTATTTTTATGTTGGTGTGTGCGTAGAAAGGATGGGCAGCTGCTTTAGTTGTGTTAGTAAAACGTTTGTTATATCCTTGGTATTGTAATGCCTCTAAAAGCATAGTATTTTTCAATTTTCTAGCATTTTTTATGCTCAACAACAATAAAAAAATACATTTCTCTTATTTTACAGCAAGTATTTTAGTATGAGTTAACATAATGGGTGTTAGAGGGGGTCTGTGGGTAAATGTTTCTATGTTTTTTGTTGCTACAAAAATTTGTTTATTTATTTCTTTATTGTTTTGTTTTGGAATTGCAGCTTTTTTTATTTTAATTTATCAATTGTTTTGTTTAGTATTTTATAACATACTTTTTTCTATGTTATTTGTACCCAATGTAATGAACATTGGGATGGTGACTGTTTGTATGTGACATTTTGCAAATAGTTTTTTATTGGAAAAGCTCACACAAGATATTAAGTTATGCTTATGTTGTTTTGTTTAGATTTAATTAAAAATAATTTAAGCAAATATTTGTATTAACTTTAAAAGCCACCTACCCGCTGGTATATTTCTCATTGAATTCAAGTAGAGTTTTATATTGCGGCTTCCGTTGTTTCGTTGTTTAATTGATGATACAAACTTGTATTTACATTTTTTATATTTCCAGGATTGTTCCCCTAAAGTTCTTTTAAGATGAACCCATGTTTAAACTTCTTATAAGCGAAATTACATATGGTTGGGTGCCTTTGAACTTAAGTACCTCCCAAATGATTTTATAAGCTGTTAGATGATGATTTTTTGTTAGATGATTTTTATGGAAAATATTCGGTAAACCAACGTGTTTAAATCATTAAAACATTTTAAACAAATTTAAAAAACAAATAGTTTAAGCCAAGATATTCCTTTAACTGAAAATAATTGAAGTATACAAGCTTTTTCCTATGCCCAAGTTCCTATATCTTAAACCTACTTAAAGTTGCTTTTGCTTGACTGTCTTGCCCAAGAACTATCAACACCTTAAGCTACACTCTATACTGTCTTAAAATTTAGTACAATAATTAATATAAATTTTCAAGTAAAACAAATGTAAACAAAATAATAACAATAAAGTTATTTTAACCTTAAGGTATATTAACTTTTTGAAGTTAGACCCTTAAGGTATGCTATAAATATTTATGTGTCATAAAACTCACAAAAATATGCCATAAAATATAAATATTCCTATCAAGCTGTTAACAGCTGCTAAAGCGTTATTACTTTAAACTTAAATACTTTTCACTCTCAGCTTGGTTGTTGAATAAAATGATTTAAATTTTTAATTTCTATGACTTTTAAAAACCTCTTAAAATGTAAATTACCTTGTGGCTTTATTTGTTTTTCTCCACCCTCTATTACTAAAATGTTAGTTTATTGTTTCGCAGCTTTTTGTTTGGCTTTCAAAGCCTTTTAAATTATGATTAAAAATTAATTGTCCACATTTACCTTGATTTTAACCACAAACAGCTGATTCTTCTTTTTTGCTCAAATACTTCTTTACTTACCGTTTGTCACTTGCATTTTAAATGCTTTTTTATGTTTTTTTTATCTGACAATGACTTAATGGTAATTTTTCCACAATTTTCCAATTGGCTGAAATATAAACAATTTAAAACTAAACGAACAGCAATAGCTCTGACTTTTTGCTATTTATCACTTATGAAAAGAATTCTCTATTATGGGTTGCGGCAGCTAAACTACCAGAATCACAAATGAAATTTTTTAAGCATTATAAAAATGCTTGTTCTTTTTGTAAATATTATTCTTCTTCTTGTTTTTTTAAATATAATAAAAAAATACATTTTATAAAATTATGATGATGTTTTTTTCCTAACGAAATACAAAAAAAAAAACATCAAACACAATTGCATTTCGACTGTAAAAGACGTGGCTGACATCATTATTAAATGTGATTTCAATTGTTGTTGATAGTTTCTTCCTTTTTTTGCTTCAACAAAAGAACCATTTGTACACCTAACGGTAGATAGATGATATATCATGCACACACAAGCACACTTAGGAATATTGACTTAAAGAGAGAAATTGTAGAATCAATAATTATTCCTTAAAATTATCCTTAAATGGTTATAAATATTTAATTTTTAAAATCCACTTTTATATTCAAATGAGAAGAGTTTTTTTTATATTTATAAATTATATCCTTGAGCTCGACTCAAACGCCAACGTGGGTTGATCACTGACTTTTCATTAATCAAGTTGCTTGAGATGTCCAGAAGACTGGGCTTTCGCATCCGATCTTTGTGTTAAGGCTACCAGCCAAATTCCAGGTCGGCAAAGGGCCAGATTTTTTTTAAATCTCTCTAACAGCAAACACAAGATTTAAAAAAAAAATCCATTAGAAAAGGATTTGCTGTATATATATTTAAGATTCCCTTACCCTTTAGTAAATATTTCTGCCTTTTGATTATCATTGAGATATTTAAACAATGTTTTCTTTACTTTAATCTATTCCACCTTGCCTTACGTCTACTAGAACACTAATATTATTATTTTATTGATAAATCTCATGCTTTAAAATCTGCTTTGAAGCCACCAAACTAAGACAAAAAGGAAAAAGAATAAATATTTGTTAAATTTTTAAGGCTTAACTGTTTAATTACTTTAATAGACAAAAATTAAACAATTTTTCGGGTATAACGAAACTAATTTATACAATTAATTTCAAGGTCACATCTGTATATTTCAATTTAATAGCCATTAAATACTATTTTTAACACGCTATAAATTAGATCGTAAAACTTTGATAACGAATTTATATTGCTTACGTGCTAAGCTGTTTTATTATAACATATTTATTGCCTAGTTTAAGGGGTCATAAAAACGTATACCTTAATGACATTGATTATGGATTAAAAGCTGTTTTTAATGGCTTAAAACATTTATTCATTACAAAAAAAGATAAAACTTAACAGTGTTAGTAAATAAATATTCATAAAGGATTTTTCTTTACTATAATCTTAGATGTAAAACATAAAAATGTTTAAAATGTAACAAATTTTTTAATATATTTATTTGTTTGTCATAGAATTATTCAAATAAAACTTAATATTGTCTTTTTTGCTTTAAACGTCTTTAAACCTCTTACAACTTATTGAAAGCAAAGCACTGAATTTTAATTTATTTATGTACTTCTAAAGTATAATTTTCTTTAAGTCACTGGCCTTTATTTACTTTTATATACTGCTTTTATCTTTACTAACAACCTTTAACATCACTGATAATGCACAGCTGCTTTCTACAAATTTGTTGTTGCTCTTTTATATATATTTTGTAAAACAACGACGTTTTCTAAGTATTTTCGACAACAAAGAAAATAACAGTTTGTATTTTTTTTTTTCTAAATTTTTTGTGTTTGTTCCAATCAAAAGTTTTTACAACAATTTTTTTATTGTCAGCATTTTGCTTGTCTTCTCTTGAAATGTCCTTAAATGGTGAAGAGTATCAAAAAATTGGTAAGCCAATGTAGACAACAAATGATGCGTCAAATCTATTTCAAGTATAGACGATTTCAACTTACTATTTAAAAGCATTAGTAATGTCGTTTGCCTTCTTAAAGCAGACAGAAAATATATAACTGAACTAGAGAAGAGACAACCACAACAGCAAAAGAAAATTCAAGCAGAAATAAGTGTCAAAATTATGTTTAAGAAAAGTTAAAATTTTTTTATAAAAAACATTTTTATTTTTGTTTACATAAAAAACTATAGCATACATCAAGGGGCAACAAAAGATCTCAATTATGCATAAAGGTATGAAAACTTTAAAATGTGCGTTTAATGTAAGCCGCATAAAAACAAATCTAGTAATCTGTTACAAATCCCTAATACCGAAAATAGTTCATTTATATTTTATTAAAATTTTTAAATTTCTCAGTAAATTTGCTACCTTTTCTACTTAAACATCCTAATTAGCATAATGTCTGTTGTCAGCTATCATAAATCTTGAATTTAAAGAGTTTTCTATTAAATTATATTTTTGTTTTATTAACTTAAACACCAAGTGTTTTTGACTTTCATTTCAATCTTAATTAAAATTTAAGCCAATTGTGGGGCAATGCTATAATTCAGTTGCAAAACCAAATTAAATTAAACATATCGAAATGCAAAAATAAATTTTAAATCTTATTTTGCTTAAGGCCTTGCATAAATAAAGGACAATTGGGCACTGTAGAAGACACTCCGGCATTTAAATGACATCTTATCATGATACATTATTTATTACTGCAACAATAACAATAACAAAAAGTGTAAATTAAAATAAGAGAATCAGAAATTATGGCATAAATATAAACACAAAATTATAATTTCCAGATGAAAAGCTGATAATTTATTTCATTTAATTATAAAATAAATAATAAAATGCAAACAAACATAAACACAAATGAAGCTTATTATGAAATAGTGCAACGAATGGCTTCATCCTTTTAAGCAATTGTAGTTGTAATAAACTACAGACACTTGTTGTGGCACCACTAGAAGGAAATTATCATTCTTTTGGCAATTGAATTAAAAAATTTTTAGTTTTGAGTTATTTTTTTTTTTTTAATTTTAATTTTTTTTAATAAAATTCTGTTCATGTGGCGGAAAATTTTTTTTCTCAGGTTCGAAAGGTTTCTGCTGGAAACTTGTTCTATTAATAAAAATAATGACAAAGACAAACAGGCTAAGGATATATATTTCAGAATCGCTCAGAGAGAGCATATGGTATCGGTTTCCATCATGATATAAAATTTTTCTTAGAGAATCAAACGCGGAAATTGGAAATTGAAATTTACCTAAAAACCAAAAAATAATGTCTTCACGAAAAAAACCTCTCTATAATGGAGGTTAGAAGACTTCTCCAGAATTTTACATTTTAATATACATAAAACTGCAAGGCTGTCTAAAAAAGAGAAAACAGATTAATTATGTTGTAATAGACAAAAGATATTCAACGAATATTTTAGACAAGAGATTGTGCCGAGGAGCAAAAAACGATTGTGGCAACAAAGGTTAGCATCTGTTTAAATAAAGCAAAAAATTTATGATCTACTGCAGCACTGCAGCTTGACGTCAGGAAGCTGCAAACACAACAGACAGTAACGGCTAACTCTGTTCGACTGACCGAATTGTTAAAAAAAGTTCTTCTCGTCTCGAAGCAAAGCACATCGTATTTCACACAGAAGTCGCGTACCCGAAGCCCTTTCCCAAAAGATCATGGTATAACCATGAATGTCATAATGCTGCTAAAGTAAAAAAACCTGCAGTCAGTAGCAACGAGCTTGCAAAGAAAAGCGAAAATAAAAAGGCGTGAGTGTGTAAAGCTTAAGTCCAAAAATTCTACCAAAAGCCAACGTCTTTTTAATTTCTTCATGAAGTAAAAGATTTGCTTAAAATTTAAAGCTGTAACAAATATAATCCAAAACAAAAGATAACATTTTAATTTTATTAAAATCCATTTAGGAGAATCTTGTTCAAAAAGATATACAGAAGAGACAAAAAATGGACAGACGGACAAAAATTCCATATATAATGTTTTTTAATTTTTATCGGCTGCTAAGTAACCGGAAAAAATTTTAAAAATTTTTCCTGCACAAACACAGACTCTTTCAGTTGTATTGTGTACTAGCATGTGACCCGCTTCTTCGTAAGCGCAGTTTTATAAATTTAATAAAGGAAGATGATGTTTTGTGCCTTTATTTCTTAAACTATTACCTGCAAAACGCAATTTAAATGAAGTTTCTACCTTTACTGGTAAAAAAATTACAAAAAGTACCTAAAAAGTACCAAAATGTAATTTTTACCCTTTCTTCTATCCCCTAGGGTCTTCAGTTTTTAAAAAGTATAAAAAAATATTCATATTTTGTCAAGACTTGTCGAACGCAGTTTGAATTATATTTCTATCTTTTTTGGTTCAGATGCTACAAAAAGTACGTAAAAAAGTACCACTTTACAAATTTGTACTCTTTTGTCTGCCCCTTAGGGTCTAGATTTTTAAAAAAGCTTAAAAAATATATTCATATTTTGTCCTGACCTGTCGAACGCAAATTAAAAAATGGTTTTACTTTTATTAGTTAAGAAGTTAAAAAAGTACCTAAAAATTACAAATATGTAATTTGTACCCTTTTTGTGCCTAAGGGTCCAAAATTTTTAAAAAGTATCAAAAACATATTCTAATTTTGTCGATACCTGTCGAACGTAATTTATATTACGTATTTATCTCTATTGGTTCAAAAGTTACAAAAAGTACCAATATAGAATTTTTACCCATTTTTGAACCCCTCAACGTCCAAATTTCAAAAAAGTGGCAAAAACGTATTCATATTTTTTTAGTATCTGTCGATTGCATTTTGAACTATGTCTGTACCTTTACTCGTTTAGAAGTTACAAAGTGGACCTAGGCACTATCAAAATTTAGTTTTTACCCTTTTTTAGCCTTAAGGGTCTAATATTTTGAAAAAATGCCAGACACGGGTCTGCTTATTTTTTGAGTAAAATACGATCTATTTTAAATTTTGTTACTATCGTTTGTAGTTTAGGAGATATTAACTTTCGGATATTTCCATATTTGGCCCATTTTAAGCCCCTTCGGGTCCGAATTTCCCGAAATCCCGTCTTAGTGGATCTAAACATAAGGAAAGGTACCCACAGTCCAAATTTCAGGTCTCTGGCTCTGCGCGTTTGGGCTGTGCGATGATGAATCAGTCAGTAAGTCAGTCAGTCAGTAACGTTATTCCTTTATATATATAGATAGATAGATAGAGATTCTACCTGGTAGCGTATGAGTAATAAAGTAAATTTATTTTATAACAAGCATACGCATTGATTATGTAGCTTTATTGAAAGTTTACGCAATTTTTCATATTTTTTTATTTTCTTAAACAGGCCTTCTAGTTTAATTTATAATGACAATTTTTTTAAATAATAATACTAAAAACATTATTTATTTTGACATCATCCGAGTGGAACGCATCTTTGAGACCCGCTTCAGTTCCTCTTCAGTACTTGTTTGTTGGTAAGGAATATCTAGAATTTTGTTAAAAACAAAACTAAACTTTTCATATAAACTTATACAAATTAGAATAAGGCCAACACCTTTTATTGTGGGTAATAGTGTCCCTGGTCTTATTAAAAATATTTTGGAAACAAGGGGACAAGACTAAAGATGTAACTATAAGTAAGTTTGCTAATTTCGGCCTATATTCAAGAAAAATGAAAAAAAATACAATTTTAAGGTTATGAAAGAAGTATGAACTAACTGGCTTAATTTTTAAAATTTTTTTGTTTGAAAATCTATCAACTCTATCTTCTTTCTTTCAAATAATGTTTTAGTGTCAATAATTAATTCTTTAAATGGGCGCAACAAAAAAACAACGAAAAATATTTTCTGTTTTAATAAAAAACATTTTTATACAGTTCCACATTTCCTATGTTTTTTTTAAATTTATTTTTTTACTATTTACTTGTGTAAGCTTTTTGTGTTCTTGAACTTGTGCTGTAGGTAAAACTTTTAGAAAAAATTAAATCTAATTAAATGCCCCTTCTGCTTCTTTTAATATAAGTTTAATACATTATGTGTCCCCAAAATACTGATTTTATTTTAAATATTTTTTTACTAAATAGGACCCAACCCCCTTTTAGTACTAAATATTGATTTAATAATGTTCTATTTCCCACAATACAATCTAAAACTTAACTCATTTAATTTTTCTCTCCCCACATTATCCATTATCTAATAGTAACCCAAAAGTAATTCATTGGCAATTTCCTTCTTATTTTTATTTTAATGTAATTGAGAAAAAAAAAGGTTTTTTTGTGCAATTTTGCTTTTGTTAGCAGCAAATTTTCTTTGCGTCATGTTTTGCATACAAATTGCCACAACAACTAAATTTTACTTGGCCTAAGGATGGTCGAGTTTAAGTGGCCACCAGAAAACTACAGAAAGTTGATTTGGCAAAGGGAAAGAAAGTAACGGAAAAAGTGGAAAAACGTGCTTGGTATCTTTTTTAAAAGGGAAACTAATATTTTAAAAAAACAATTTGACTGTTTTTAGTACTAGTACCAGGGTTGGAAAAGTTAATTTTAAAATAAAATAAAGAACTTTAAATAAAGTGCACAATAAATGCAAAGAACATTCTTTATGGCTTTAATTTAATTATCAAGAAAATAAAAGATTAAATAAACCTTAGTTCCAAAGCCTAAAATTTTAAATAATTAGCAATTTTAAAAAAAAATTATTTAAAACATGAACAGCGTTAGTTTTAAAACTGCAAAAAATCTTTTTTTATATTTTACTATTAAAATAAGGAAAAGTGTATGAGTATTTTACCCTTCAAAGATTGTTAACGATACATTAAATAAATTAAAGCTTTTTAAACATAAATTTAAAATAATTTATTTTTGTTTATAAAAAGCAATAAATTAAGTTTTAAAAAACTTTGTTTAATATTTAAAATTAGTCTTCATTTCGAAAAAATTTCATTTATCATAAACTCAAATACATGGACACAAATACACATACAAGAAATGGAAACATAATTTTATATCAAAAAACATACCCATCAAATTTCAAGTGGGCATCTACTTAATAATTTAATACGTTTTTTGTTTTTATAAATAACAATGTCTTCGTAAACATTATATTTATAATACTTGAATTTCCATTGCTTGTTGAACTGTTTGTTTGTGCGTTTTTCAAATCAATCAAAATCTATCTACTTATGAAATTGTACATACCCTGACTGCTGATGCGGAATAAGGGGCGAAGAAAATTACAAACTAGCAGCAATCCATCAAATAAGAGACGGAAATCATTTTTTAAGAAAACTTTATTTATAAAAATGTAAAAACGTTTATATTATTATGGGGTTGGTGTACAATACACATGATTTGTGTTATAAAATGTTTGTTGGTGTTTTAAGGGGATTTATTAAGCAATCAAAATACACACACACACACTTACACACCTATAAACGAATAAGCACCGACAAACAAAGCTTATTATTAACTAAAAATATTTAAAATTTTTTTTACGCTTTTAACTCAACACTAAGTATACAAATGACTTTCATGGCTATTTGATTACTTACTTCACTAACTTACGCATTAAGCCGAAAAGAAACTCTTTCAACTTTTATCTAATAAATTTTTTAAGTCTTACGTTGTAAGTTTGAAGGTCTGTGTTATGTTTCGGAGCCCAATATTTTCTTAGAAAAAGGTGTTTTATTAGAAAACTTATTTTAACACTTTTAATGGGAGGTGGTCGATATGTAGGTTTAATGTATTTCGTAAAGTTTTTTAAATTACAAAACAGTATGACCTGGACATAATTTATAATTGGATTTGTTTTCTGGTTTAGTCTAAAAATAATTTATTATAAATGTACTATTGCAGCTGACAGATCAAAAAAGTGCTGTTTTTCTTCTATTCAATGATTAGAAAAAATTAAAAAAATTTTCCAAGTAACCCTTGGTTAGCAGTTAAGGAAATAAATTTTTTTTGTAAAAAAAACAGACCCTCGTTTATTTCGATAAATAATCTGCCAAGAAAATCTCTATTAAATAAATATGAGCCAGGGCCTTTTTATATTAGGGCAACCACATGATTATTTTACGTTAAAAAATTCTTTAAAAAAATGGGTTAATCTTGTTTTCAAACGAAAGAAGAAGGAGCTTACATTAATTATTATGCGACTACTGTATGAAAAAGCTTCTGAACAAATTAATTTTAAAATAATTTTTCATAGCAGGTAAGTGACAAATATTATTAAATTATAGCAAAGCTTAAAAGAGTTTTTTTCTAACTAAAAACTGAGCTGGAAAAAATTTTATTTTACTTAAACTTGTATTTAGAGTTATAACTTCCTTTTAAGCATCACAGACATCAGCACAAACATACATACAGTATATAATACAATTGACTTTAACATAAAAACACAAAAACATTAATGGAGGCAACTTCTTAAAATTCCTATCAAATTTAAATATTTAACACATTTTTAAAAAAGAATGTGTAATTCAACTCATCTCTTTACATATTAAAAACTTTATATAAAATAAACATACATACACATAACTGAAATTCGACAAACCAAATACACTTGCACAGGCACTCAGTATTCATTAACAAAAATAATACTTAAACTCATAAAAAATCGTTGAACGAGCAGAGAGAAAGTGTGTATAAGAAACAACAACAAAAACAACAGCATCTTATCTCTTGACGACAGGGCAAAGTGGATGCCAAAAAAAATTAACACCAGCAATACATACATACATCCCTAAATAAATTCAAGTGATAGTATACAGATGTACTTATAAATGTTTAAAATATTGTTTTCATACCGCAGGTTTATGTTGTTTTTTTTTTTGCTTTTTTGTATATAAACCGATAATGAGTACAAGTACAATACATACACATAAATACAAGTAACACAACTACTTTTTTGTACACATTCAAACGAACGTGCAAAATCAGAAAACATTGACAAAATGGCTTTATAAGCTGCACAGTGGGATCTCTATATGTATACAATTAAATATGAAAACTACCCAACACAGGAAAACAATATATTTTCCGAATCAATGAACTTAAATATAAAAAAAGTATTCTATTTTTTCTAGTTTTTTGACCTTTTTAATGTTAATAAATAAGACTATTTTTTTAAGCTTTAGGTCTATTTTTTCGTTTATTTTTTTGCAAATTTTTTCAATATTTCGCCACTCCGTTGTGTGGCATCATCAGGAGATTATTTTAGTTAAATATTAAAGTTGTTATTTTGGTTTTAAAATTAGCTTTTGGCTTTTCGAATAACGATTATAATATTAACAAATTTTTAATATAAACTTCAAAATATTTTGTTAAAGAAAATTTACAAAAATGTACTAAAACTAAAATATTCGAAAATTTAAAAAATGTGTTATTACAAAATTTATACTATTAAAAAATGTATCCATATACCAATATAAGTGTGAATGTCAATTTCAATCTTTTCTAATATACAAAATCCTAATATTAAGAATAATAGTGTTACCAAAAAAGTAATAATATTATTAAGTGTTATACAGAGAAACAACATACAAAAATAAACAAAAAACCACAATACATGCATAAAAGAGTTTTGAAGAATCTAGTTAGTACAATAGTTACAAAATTTTAATATTAGTGTGTATATTAATTTAAGCTGTTCTAATATAAAAGTGTAATGGTAAGAATGCTAGTGTTACTAAAAATAACATTAAGTGTTATATACAAAAAACCAATATACACATAAACCAAAAAAACAATAATACATGTATTAAAAAATGTTTAAAGAAATTAGTTTAACATTGTATGTTTAATATGTATTAATGTAGTTACAAAAGATTAGTATCAAAGTTTGTGTAATAAAGTGTATTTTTTTTTTTTTTTTTTTTTTTTTTTTTTTTTTTTTTTTTTTTTTTTTTTTTAAATTAACTTATGAATAAAAAACATAAACAGATGTATGTATGCCTAAAAAACCATATTAGTCAAAATTATATATGTGCTTATATAAATCCTATCTCTGTTATTTTTTACATATTAGATGTCTGTAATTCTGGGCAACATTGTCTGTGTCTGCTTTAAAATTAATTCTATGTGTTTTTGGAACGTTAATAATATTTAACATTTCTAACATATATCTACGTTTATAATTATTTTCTTTATCCAATATTGAAACATTCTCAAAGTCTGGGTAGTGATCAAATTCCGAACAATGAGAAGATAACGCTGTTTTCTGTGAACTAGTGTCCCTATATCTCTGGTCAGATTTATGTCCAGCAATTCTTGTTTTAAGTTTATTTTTTGTAGTTCCTACATATACTTTCCTACATTCCTCCCTATCATTTCCCTTGCAAGGTATCTTATAGACTATATTCGCCATATCCAACTTTTGTATTCTATCTTTTGTTTTACTAAATAATTTACCTAAAGTATTGTAAGTCTTAAAGGCCATGCTATACTTCTCACAGTCAAACACTTTTGATCTTTTAACCCTTTCTGTCACTCCTGGTACATAAGTAAATGATTTATAAATCTTCGGTCTCCTTTCATTATTCCGACTATCTGCATTTTGGTCTGTAAATTGATTAATTAATTTAGAAATAAGTCCCCTGGGGAAACTGTTATCCCTTAAAATATTCCAAATAATCCTCTTGTTCTTCCTATGAAATTCGTTGTCACTTATTGTAAGAACCCTTCTCACCAAATTCCTTGCCGTATTTGTGATAACTCGTTTGCTATGCTTAGAATAATAGTTAATTATCCTTCCAGAAGCCGTTGGTTTTTGATACCAATCTACTTTTAAGCCGTTACCTTTACGTATAATTAACGTATCTAAATAAGAAAGTCTTGAATTGTTTTCTTTTTCCATTGTAAACTTAATACTTGGATGAAAACTATTTAAAGTGTCTAACATATACTCACTAGAGGAATCAGAAACAATACAAAATAAATCATCCACATACTTAGTCATAATTCTTGGTTCTATTGTCATTTTCGCAATACAAGTATCCAATAATTCCTCCATAACTAAATCTGCCACTATCGGAGAAGCAGGAGAGCCCATAGGAAGTCCCTTATCCTGTATATATATCCTTCCATCATATTGAAAATATCTGTTGTCCTCAATGCAAAATTTTAAAATCCTTAAAAATAGGTCCTTATCAATATTTGTATACTCCTTAACTTTGTCCCATTTTTCCCTTATGATATCCATAGCCACATTCACTGGAATACTCGGGAAAAGAGAAACTACATCAAATGAAACTAACCTTTCATTGTCCTGTATTTGTTTGTCTTTTATCCTATTCCTAAATTGCAAAGAGTCCTTGACATTATACCTAGACTGATCAGTAATTTTTCTAAGAATGTCTGCTATATATTTACATATACCATAACAGGGAGAATTCACATACGAGCAAATTGGCCTCAAAGGGAAATTTTCCTTATGAATCTTCGGAAGTCCATATAATCTGGGTGCTGTAGCTACATTAGTTTTTAATATGTTTTTTTCCCTAACTGTAATAATTTCCTTCTTAAAAAGTTCTTCAACTAAATCATTATTTGTCTTCTGCAATCTACTTGTCGGATCTTTATTTACTAATCTGTACTGTGTCGTATCACCTACAATATTGTCCATTCTCAAATTATAGTCTTCTTTTTTAATTGCAACAGTACTGTTTCCCTTATCTGCTTTTAAAATAAGTAAATTTTTGTTTTTCTTTAAAAACCTATCTGTTTCATCTACCTTATTTAAAATAAATTTATCCCTGTTCGTTAGTTTAACCTTATTCATATGACTATCTAAAATTGTCGTAAACTTAGTCCTTGCTATTTCCTGGTCTTCCTTTTCCTGTATGGTCTGTATTAAATCCTCTCCCTCAGTTATTAACCTCATAGTCGGTAATTCTTCCTTCCTAACCGGCAAAGCGTGTTTATGCCCTAATGAAAGAGTCCACTGTACATCTGTAGGAATATCCGTATCTGTTTTATTAACAAACCAATTTTTATTTAATCTGATCCCTAATTCTTTCTTTTGCATCAACTCCAAATCATTAAACTTCCTAATATGAGTCGCCTTAACCCTCTCTCTATACGAACAAGATATTCTATCCTCATACGTGAAAAATTCATCTAATTCGTCCGTCGTTAAAAATCTTCTCAAAATATCGGTTATCACCCCCAACTCACCTTGAAACTGTTTCAATATATTGTGCTTTTCTCCAATACAAGCCCTTAAAATTTTGTTTTGAAAATCCAAGATAAATTTCTTAACTGCCTGTTGAATCCTAGGAAATCCTTTTTCCTCAAAAATATTGGATACATTTCTTGTTGAATTCACTATAAATTTTGGGATAATTCCGGCATTTCTGCACCTTATAAGGAATGTTATAGCTGATTTCGTCTTTATTATTTTGTCCCTTATAGTCTTGAACCGATTTATATTGGTTTTAAGGCGTTGATCCTTCTTAAATTTATTGTAACCCATTTTCGATTATCTGTTGTTGTTGCGTGCTCACTTTTTGTTTAATATTCTATTTTTTCTAGTTTTTTGACCTTTTTAATGTTAATAAATAAGACTATTTTTTTAAGCTTTAGGTCTATTTTTTCGTTTATTTTTTTGCAAATTTTTTCAATATTTCGCCACTCCGTTGTGTGGCATCATCAGGAGGTTATTTTAGTTAAATATTAAAGTTGTTATTTTGGTTTTAAAATTAGCTTTTGGCTTTTCGAATAACGATTATAATATTAACAAATTTTTAATATAAACTTCAAAATATTTTGTTAAAGAAAATTTACAAAAATGTACTAAAACTAAAATATTCGAAAATTTAAAAAATGTGTTATTACAAAATTTATACTATTAAAAAATGTATCCATATACCAATATAAGTGTGAATGTCAATTTCAATCTTTTCTAATATACAAAATCCTAATATTAAGAATAATAGTGTTACCAAAAAAGTAATAATATTATTAAGTGTTATACAGAGAAACAACATACAAAAATAAACAAAAAACCACAATACATGCATAAAAGAGTTTTGAAGAATCTAGTTAGTACAATAGTTACAAAATTTTAATATTAGTGTGTATATTAATTTAAGCTGTTCTAATATAAAAGTGTAATGGTAAGAATGCTAGTGTTACTAAAAATAACATTAAGTGTTATATACAAAAAACCAATATACACATAAACCAAAAAAACAATAATACATGTATTAAAAAATGTTTAAAGAAATTAGTTTAACATTGTATGTTTAATATGTATTAATGTAGTTACAAAAGATTAGTATCAAAGTTTGTGTAATAAAGTGTATTTTTTTTTTTTTTTTTTTTTTTTTTTTTTTTTTTTTTTTTTTTTTTTTTTTTTTTTTTTTTTTTTTTTTAAATTAACTTATGAATAAAAAACATAAACAGATGTATGTATGCCTAAAAAACCATATTAGTCAAAATTATATATGTGCTTATATAAATCCTATCTAAAAAGGATTTCCTAGGATTCAACAGGCAGTTAAGAAATTTATCTTGGATTTTCAAAACAAAATTTTAAGGGCTTGTATTGGAGAAAAGCACAATATATTGAAACAGTTTCAAGGTGAGTTGGGGGTGATAACCGATATTTTGAGAAGATTTTTAACGACGGACGAATTAGATGAATTTTTCACGTATGAGGATAGAATATCTTGTTCGTATAGAGAGAGGGTTAAGGCGACTCATATTAGGAAGTTTAATGATTTGGAGTTGATGCAAAAGAAAGAATTAGGGATCAGATTAAATAAAAATTGGTTTGTTAATAAAACAGATACGGATATTCCTACAGATGTACAGTGGACTCTTTCATTAGGGCATAAACACGCTTTGCCGGTTAGGAAGGAAGAATTACCGACTATGAGGTTAATAACTGAGGGAGAGGATTTAATACAGACCATACAGGAAAAGGAAGACCAGGAAATAGCAAGGACTAAGTTTACGACAATTTTAGATAGTCATATGAATAAGGTTAAACTAACGAACAGGGATAAATTTATTTTAAATAAGGTAGATGAAACAGATAGGTTTTTAAAGAAAAACAAAAATTTACTTATTTTAAAAGCAGATAAGGGAAACAGTACTGTTGCAATTAAAAAAGAAGACTATAATTTGAGAATGGACAATATTGTAGGTGATACGACACAGTACAGATTAGTAAATAAAGATCCGACAAGTAGATTGCAGAAGACAAATAATGATTTAGTTGAAGAACTTTTTAAGAAGGAAATTATTACAGTTAGGGAAAAAAACATATTAAAAACTAATGTAGCTACAGCACCCAGATTATATGGACTTCCGAAGATTCATAAGGAAAATTTCCCTTTGAGGCCAATTTGCTCGTATGTGAATTCTCCCTGTTATGGTATATGTAAATATATAGCAGACATTCTTAGAAAAATTACTGATCAGTCTAGGTATAATGTCAAGGACTCTTTGCAATTTAGGAATAGGATAAAAGACAAACAAATACAGGACAATGAAAGGTTAGTTTCATTTGATGTAGTTTCTCTTTTCCCGAGTATTCCAGTGAATGTGGCTATGGATATCATAAGGGAAAAATGGGACAAAGTTAAGGAGTATACAAATATTGATAAGGACCTATTTTTAAGGATTTTAAAATTTTGCATTGAGGACAACAGATATTTTCAATATGATGGAAGGATATATATACAGGATAAGGGACTTCCTATGGGCTCTCCTGCTTCTCCGATAGTGGCAGATTTAGTTATGGAGGAATTATTGGATACTTGTATTGCGAAAATGACAATAGAACCAAGAATTATGACTAAGTATGTGGATGATTTATTTTGTATTGTTTCTGATTCCTCTAGTGAGTATATGTTAGACACTTTAAATAGTTTTCATCCAAGTATTAAGTTTACAATGGAAAAAGAAAACAATTCAAGACTTTCTTATTTAGATACGTTAATTATACGTAAAGGTAACGGCTTAAAAGTAGATTGGTATCAAAAACCAACGGCTTCTGGAAGGATAATTAACTATTATTCTAAGCATAGCAAACGAGTTATCACAAATACGGCAAGGAATTTGGTGAGAAGGGTTCTTACAATAAGTGACAACGAATTTCATAGGAAGAACAAGAGGATTATTTGGAATATTTTAAGGGATAACAGTTTCCCCAGGGGACTTATTTCTAAATTAATTAATCAATTTACAGACCAAAATGCAGATAGTCGGAATAATGAAAGGAGACCGAAGATTTATAAATCATTTACTTATGTACCAGGAGTGACAGAAAGGGTTAAAAGATCAAAAGTGTTTGACTGTGAGAAGTATAGCATGGCCTTTAAGACTTACAATACTTTAGGTAAATTATTTAGTAAAACAAAAGATAGAATACAAAAGTTGGATATGGCGAATATAGTCTATAAGATACCTTGCAAGGGAAATGATAGGGAGGAATGTAGGAAAGTATATGTAGGAACTACAAAAAATAAACTTAAAACAAGAATTGCTGGACATAAATCTGACCAGAGATATAGGGACACTAGTTCACAGAAAACAGCGTTATCTTCTCATTGTTCGGAATTTGATCACTACCCAGACTTTGAGAATGTTTCAATATTGGATAAAGAAAATAATTATAAACGTAGATATATGTTAGAAATGTTAAATATTATTAACGTTCCAAAAACACATAGAATTAATTTTAAAGCAGACACAGACAATGTTGCCCAGAATATGAAAATGTTTTTAAAAATTTTTTGCATATTTTTAAATAAACTTTTTATATATTATTATTCTAAAGTTAATGTATAAAAAATTGTTGACATATTGTATGAAGGAAATGACCTAAGTTTTTTCTATCAAAAATACTATGCAGACCAGATACGTTTTTAAAGAAATAGGCATGACCATAGACTTAATAAATAGCGCATGTCATTTATTAATTTATAATTTACCAAAAGTTCTTACTTAAAAAGGTAAAGCAAAGGTTTTTTTAAGTTCCAGCTGTTTTTGATGGGCTCCAGGTCAATTATATTTCAATAAAAACATTTGTTTTGAAATATCCGTTTGAAATTTATTTCGATATTTTCAGCGCCATTAGTGTTATTTTCCAGAAAGAATTTGGGTAAAACCGTCGTATGATTACCAACTGTAAAAATCTTTTTTTTTTTTTGGTTAACGACAACGAAATTAATTACCAATGAATTTGAAAGGAGTGATGAGCCAAGGTAAATAGATTTGGTGTGAACTCATAATAAAGACAGTAGTATTGGATAAGCAAAGCATGCAAGGAGGAATAGGACTGATTGTGGGATCGTCAGACTTAGTGTAAATTTATTCTGCTTCCCAATGAAGCCCTCAGGCCCATTGTGAATCACTTCAGAAGAGTCAAGAAAAGAAAAATAAAAAGTAAAGACAAGCATTTAATTGGTAAATGGAAAAGGAAGCAAGAGTGCGTCCGCAAGATGTCCAAGGAAATCAGTAGTAATAGGCGCTAAATCTCTATTTGCACAGCCACTCAACCCTCTTAATAAAAACTATGATGCTCCCCAGCCCATAACCAGGGACCTCACCAAATCTATCTGAAGAGGGGCCCTCCAAACCATCTCTGTCGGCGGATCTGCAACCCAGGGCAGTGGCAGACAAGGTATTCTACCGTCTCTATCTCTTCCCCAAATTCCCCGCATACAATGCAGAAATATGGAGAGTTCCAGTCCCATTTGTTCGTCATATATCTCACATCGCAGTGCCCTATGAGAGTCCCAATTATGAATCTCAGAACCCGGTCCTATCCAGCCTGAGCCATAAAAGTCTAGAGATCCTGCAATCAGCCCTGTCCCTCCAGGTTTGGCCCCCCTTGTGCATTATCCAAGTCCCTATCAGCCCATAAAAGGTACTCAGTGGTGGCCTCACCGGCTCACAACCAAGTTCAATATTCCGGGCCGATCACTTTCTTGCCAGTCTATCGGCAATCTCATTGCCGGTAACGTTACAGTGACTCGGAACCCGACAGAATCTAGCCCTTCGTGTCCCCATAGTCGCCCTTAGAGCACGTTTGCAGTCGTCCACGAGTCTAGACTTGACATAATGTCCCTCTAGAGCCTTAAGCGTGCCCTGACTATGACAAAAGATTTTCACGTCCCCTCTCCAAAATAGAATGGATTTTTAGGGCATAAGAACGAGTTTAATTTGTTAATTTTTACGGTATATTGAGGTGTTTTTATTTGTTTAATTATTATTTCTACAAAAAACAATTTTGGCTTAAGAAGAAACCTTTTCTGAAATGTGACGGGTATGACATTTTCTTTAAAACGTATAAACAAAAAAAACTGATTATTCTCTAAGTGATCATTTTAAGCTCTTGGTAAATTAAAAAAATAAAAATCAACAAATTTATTGATACTTCGATCTTCAACGTTTTCTTAAGATGTGATTTCATCGATTTTTTTAATAAAGAAAATATTTATTTTTCCTTAGTTTGAGTCCTTTTTATGTGAGATTGACCATATATAGAACAGATGCTTTAAAAACGATCCCAGACAGTGTAAAAATTCATTTTGTAGCGTTGTGAAGCATTACAGGCCCAATTCCATCCCAACCTGTTGGTTTCTAGTCCCCGAAAGTATTAACTACCCCATCTGCTGGACTTTTTCTTTCTTAAACTTATAGAGATAAAAGCTTTTAAATATGACGAAGAAACTTTTACACTAATTTTTATATTATATAGAATCAGCATCCAAAAGTTTAAGCCTTCAAAATATTTATTTAAAATTACTTTAATAAAAATACTTTTTTCTTTATTAAATATTTAAAGCCAAATTGATGTTATAATGGTTAATGAAAATACCGAAACTTTAAATACAACTACACAGACAAAAACTGAAGGAAACAAAATTGTAACAATATTTTTTTTTTATTGAAAAGGCTGAAGCTTTTTGGATCCTTTTTTTAAATCAAAGATATTAAACCCTCTTAACATAAAATTTTAGTGTAAATGTTAAAAATTTTATTAATTTTTTTTAATGTGTAAATATGAAATAAAAAGGAAATTAAATAAAAATCCATTTTAAATATTATCATATATATGTAAACATGTGTATTTGCAAACTAGCTATTTACGAATGTGTTTAATAAAATTATAACAATTTTTTTGATAAACTTTTTATTAATTTTTTTTTTATAAATACAGCTCTACACACACACACACCCATAAATATTTATATAATAATATTTTTTATATATAAACTGTAATCTAATATTGTTTTATGATTAAAATTATTATATCGTAATTTCCAAACATTCAACAGCAGCACCAAGATTTGTTGCTACAACACCATCTGAATGTATGTAAGTACGTGTATAGAAAACATAACAAGTATACGTCTATATGTGCTTGTAATAGTTGCTTGTTAGTGTTTTTGTATGCGTGTGCTGTTACTACATGTTGCATGTCTGCGATAGATAAGATTTAATATTTGTTTCTATTTTATATGCTTTAACTGATGATAGCCAGGGGTATAGTACAATAATGTTGCTTTATGTCTATATAAACGAGACCTTAACGAAAAATTATTTTTAACAAAAAAACTTTTCTAAGCAAACGATTTGCTTTTATCTTTACATTAACAGAGCATTTCAATTATGATTCTTAAACATAAAACAAATGTGTGCATGTACCACAAAAACCTACAAAGAAATTGTTTAGAGAGTATGAGTTTTTTGAACTATTGGGTGTATTTATCACTATTAGTTACTGAGTGGGAAAAGGTCATTGTTACCAGCACAACGTACAAAATGGTCTTTGATAATAAGAAAAACCATAAGGAAAAAACTAAAGCAAGATTTTCTTTTTAAGTGTCATAAGGTCAGCAGCTCATTATGTGAAACAATTTGGAAAAACAATTATTAGAAATAAAGCCCAAGAAATCATGACAAAGGAATCTAAAAGCAATGGGTGGCTACAAATTAATTAGTTTTGTAGGAAGAAACAAATCGAAATTAATTTATTTTTTTACCCACAGACCTTTTAATCTTTAAGCAAAAGGTTACTTTATTATTAAAATTATAAGAAAGGATTTTTTTCCATGCTATTGTATTGGTTATGTGTTTGTTACAAAACAAAATCACTCCCTGTATTAATGATGGGGATGTGGCTTTTGTTTCTAAAATAAAGAAAATAATACAGAGAAAATATGGCTAAAGGTAGTGAATGTAAGATTTGTTTAACATTTTTTGCACAGAATAATTATAAAAAAAGATTTAAGATTTTTACAGAAGATTAACATAATTTTATAACAAAGAAAGAAAATTATAGGCGATCATGCCCAATCATGTTTCACTCAAAACCAAAATTTGTTTTACATTAAAAACAAAAAAAACTCAAACCAGGTACGGCGAATTTTGGGGGAAAAAAGTTTTTTTTTATACCAAGCCTTGCTTTACCCAGTCTGTTTTAATGGACTCATTCTCAGAAATAAGCGAAACTATATTCTCTTAAATCCACATCAATTTTTGATTTCTAATATAATGTAACATATAATTGATAACTGTGAACTGTTAGGTTAGAGCCCCATCCTTCTCCCTTTTCCCAATCTTTTGACTTAATTTAAAAACAAAATATTAACTTTCAAAAAATAACTCATAATCCGACATGCCATGCCCAGTTTTTTGTCTAAAGATATTCTTATCCCTAACGACGAAACAGAACTCGGTCATGACGTTTCTTCGATACAATTTTAAGTAAAATCACGCTGCTTAATGACAGCGATTTTTCTCATGCTCTCACTTTGGATAAAAAATTATCTTAACAGTGTTGCCACACTTTTATTATTTGAAGGAAGACTTGTAAATAAAATTTAAAAATATTTAAAAAATAAGTTCGTGAATTTGCAGGCGACGTTTTAATTGAGGACCTGTTTTCTTTGAGAGTCGTTTTTGCTTAGAGTTACCGGCGTGTTCTGTTTCTTATTTATTCTGACAGCGATTTTTCTTATGCTATCACTTTGAAAAAAATTCTCTCAGCAATATTGCCATACTTTTAGTAAATTTCATACATTTTTGAATGAAAAATAAGTGTAAGAGAAGGTAAAAAAATATTTGAATTTGAAATTTTGTAAGTTTTTAAATAAAATGTATTAAAATATTAGTTAAAGTGTGCCAATTTTCAGTCACCAATCTACAACTATGAATAAAATTTGGAAAAGTTATATATATGTGAGTTCGTGAAGTTGCAGACAACATTTTAATTGTGGGCCTTGCTTTCTCTGGGAGTCGTTTTTACTTGAAGTTGCGGGCGTGTTCCATTTTTTTTTTTTTACTATTTCTCCTAATTGTTTGATAACCAATCAAACGTCTTAAATGTTTAATGACAGTTCTCAATTTATATGATAAAACAATGTACTTTTAAATGGTGGGCGGAAGTGGTGAAAGTGATGCTAATTCGATCGGTATAAATGTGGGTTAAACTTCTCATTATAATTTTTTGGCGTTACAAACATCTGCGAAAACGCCAAATATCCCCACCACTTATGTAGCAAACACTTCATGAAAACATTATAAATATACAAATGCCTTTTAAATAAAACTTAGTAAAATTTTTTGCTGAAAATAATTTTTTCAATACAATACAGATTGTTTTGTATTGAAAAAGTGTTTTTTTAGCAATTTTTAATAAAACGAAGAAAAATTATAAAGTAACAGCTTTCCATAACAAAAAATCTTTATGACTTACAAAATGGTGTAAGTTAATTTTGACGATTTATTTTTTTTTTAATTTTAAATTATAAAAAATATTTATTTAATTCCCCATTTATTCTTATTTTGCGTATACAGAATAAAAGAAATATTTTTATAAACTTTGACATCTAATGGCCAAGTAGCAACAGCCATTTACACCTGTTTTTTACAGCAACAGCAACAACAACTATGAACAGCAGACGAAAGGTAACAAGAAAATTAATAAACTTGATGTTAAACAAAATTTGACAGCAGCAGGCAGAAACAAAAGCAAACAAAAAATACGTCACGTCAACTGAAATCCTGAAGGCGTAAATGGCAGAAGTTTGAAAAATATATTTAAGCATAATAAATTTTAATTTCTTTAAAACTGTTATGAAATATTAATAAATTTTTAAATTTAATTTAAATTTTTTAACACGAAAATATTAAACTCTTAGTTATATCGCTGTGGATTAGGTTATTTACATTTTCGGTAACGACATATTCTCATTATTCCACACCTTTTCTTATTCTAATTGTCATACGTACGGCACGTACATACACAAATGGGACCTACTTAGAGAAGGCCCAAAAAAATTAAAGAAACTTTATAATCTTTTTCTTACACTCAGCGAAATTTAAGTTGCAAAATTAATATTGCTGGATAGCATTTTCTTGTTGCTAAATTCTTACCACAATGTCATAATTTTTTGTGATTTATGTTTTGCAGTAGACTTAATGCTATCTTGTGAAAAATTAGTTTAAAAAACTGGCCAAGATTCTAAGAAAAAAAAATCTGGCGAAAACAACAATCAGCCGATAAATTGATTACTCCATTTAAATGCGCCTTAATAGTATACTATTAAAAGGTTAGGTTAGGTTAGGTAGAACAGGCAGCCGTTGTAGGAAAGGATACAGCTCACTTGGGTCCGCATAACTCGGTCCCTTTGTGTTACCTGGAAAGGCAAATAGAATAGGTTGAGATGAAAGGAAAGAAAAAATTTAGAGAAGGATAAGAAAGAAAGAACAGAAGAATAAAGCAGACTTACCAGGGTCTCTGGTGGGAATCGAACCCACAACCCCCAGACTGGTAGACTCGTGCACTTACCACTGACCTACCGGGGCACCCATATTAATATTATTAAAAAGTTAGAGCGACATTTCTTCTTACGAGTATATGGGAGTTATTTATGGAACAATTTTTTATAGCGACATCCATTACGTCTCTATTGGGACAAGCATGTGGACTAGCGCATATTTTATTATATCTCAAAGGCATTACTTATTTGCATTTTATGTGGATAAATATCACTTACAGTACTTAGTAAAGCTTTTGTTGGACTTATTGCATATTATGGGCCGATAACAATATGATTTAAGCTTAACAAATGGCGGCATAAAGTCATAAACATTTGCAAACAGATGTGGAGGTAGAGAATTATTTTTTGAAACCCAATGGCACGGACCAGAATAAATAAAAGTACACACTTTTGAATGCAACTTATATGCTTTAGTCGACTCAGGAAGTGATTATGAGTTGATCGGTACATTTGAAGGTTATTTTTGGGTGTTACGAGCCTCCTACGAAACATATTAAATGGTTGACGCAAAATCGGATGGAATTATTGTGAGAAATTTGCATTAAAAATTTTAACGGAAATCTGACAGAACCATGACATAAGTCTTGTAAGAATCTGATGTTAAATTAATTAATCAAAATTAATAAAAAAATATTTTTATCTGCATTTTTTTTCTTTTATTTTTTTATTTGTAAGAAAATTAAACTTGTTTTCCACTGGGATTAAACCAACGATCTTTGGTTTGCTAATCTAACGCGCATTCACTTAAGCCACTTAAGGTGAGTCAATAGGAGGTGACAACAGCTCTTATAGGGCAGAACCTGGGACAGCTAATATCCGTAATAAGCTGTCATGGAGGAGTCCCTATGGATTCCGGTGGTTGGGTCAAGCGTCGGCATTTCCTTTAAGGTTACTTTCGCTTATGTAGCGTTAATCCATTATCGGGATTTGTTTTATTGTTAAAAGCTGTCATTATATTTTTTTTCATTTATGATTTAAAGTTAAGATGTGTTAGCAAGGACCACCCCAAAACGCCGGCGCTAAGCGCCTGCATGCTAGCGGGGTCAACGGTCTGGCTACACTTCGGTTTTTGTTTGTTTTAAACGTACCCATAATTACACTACGTCACACATGAGCATTACGCAATGAGACAGCACCCCACTGGTGTGCATCACTGACCCTACCTACAAACCTAAGTCATCACTGCACTTTAGTATGTTAGTGTTTATGTCTATGTGTTTGCAGTGAGAATCACAAACTTAATCATAAAAATAGCGAAGATGATAAATCCCTTTACATGTTTTACTACGAAGTTATAAAACAAAACAAACTACAAAATATACAGAAACTTTAAACATTAAATTTTCCGCAAGAACTACTCGTCAAACGTAATAAAAGAATTAAATATAACGTGAAAAAAAAGCTAAGATGGCAACACTGCCATTATTACTCTTCTTAAATCTAAGGCAAATAAAAACAAGGGAACTCATTTGTCCTCATAGCTTTTTTCTTACGAATTTTATTTTTCTGATTTAATAAAATTTGGTTGTAGTCTAACTGAAGCGTAAGTAAAGGTGCGTATTGTGATCGTAGTTTTTATAATGTTTGTAGAATAAAAGTCACCTGACATAAATTTGCCATTAAAAATTCGAACCAAAAAGAAAGAACAAAAACATCTTTTTAACATTTATATGCCTAAAGCTAAAAAACTTGCCCTTAATCCTAGTTTTCAAATTTTTAACAGTGTACTAACTTCAAACTAAAAATGTGTTTTTGCAAATTAACACGTTCTTTAACACACTACTAAGACACAGTTTTTAAATGAATAATATATCTACTTATATACGTTAAACTATTTAAATATTTTTCTAAGACTTACTCTTACTACCTAAGGAATAACTTACTTTTTGTAAAACGTTGAAACGTATGCTGGAAACTTTTACAAAAGATGATGTGTGGCAGTGAGGGTTTCTGAAGTTATTTGGTTGACTCGACGGGGTTATTAGTAGCACAGGGTTTAGAGGCAGAGCAAGAACAGTGCTAAATGTCGTTTAGCTGGGTACAGTTTTACACCTTTTATGTGTTGAAAACGTTTATTTCCACCCCAAGATGACTAAGAGGAAGTTTTAATAATATAAAGCAAATTTATAGTTGCTTTATTAAAAACAAAATTATGAACTTTTCTTTTTTTTCTCTATTTGTTGGCTGAGAAAATTAATTAATATTTTATACACATTTTATTTCTATTGTAAAAGGTGTGGTAATATGAACTCCAACTTCCGTTTTTAATAGTATTTTCTTAATTTTTTATTTTTATTATCTATTTTTTTTTTTAAATTTGATTAACTAATGACTCATGACAATTCTGTATTTCCGCTTGATGCACAATGGGAACTATTTCCGGTTTTAAGTAGAATATTTGATCGATAAATTGCATTTAGATTCAATTATGTGCAAAAACTGTTTGATTTTATAACAGCTTTTGTTATTGTTGCAATTATAATGTGCTGACGGAAATGATTTTGTTGCTGTTACTGAACACTTATTTAAGCACATTTACACTTGGAAAAATTTGTTAAAATTTTCTTACACAATTTTTTTTATTCTCATTTAATTACAATTTTTTCCATTTTCATTCCATTTTATATATACTTCAATAATTTTTAATTTTTGTTAGTTAAAGGATTTTTTTATTCCCTTTTTTATTTTATTATTTTAAAAATATATTTTATTTGGCTTTTAAATTTCTTGATTTACCAATATTTTTTAATTATTTTTTTATTTTATTTTAATTTTAATAAGCTTCAATCTACAATTCTTTTTAACCAATTAGTTTTGAATATTTTTTAATAATTTTTTTCTATTTCTCCCATTTTTTTTATTATAGTTGTAACCAGTTAGTTTATTTAAAATATGTTTGTAAAAATTAGAAATTTGAAATTAATTTAAAATTTACAAAATTTTTTTAATCTAATTTTGAATTTTTATTATTTTTTTTTTAACTTTTCATTATAAATTGCTTTACTTCACTTTCTTATCAGCCTTTCCATTTCAAATTCTTCTTGAGCTTTTGTTTGTTTTTTCTTAAAATATATCATCGCAAAAAATTTTTAATTTGACTTTTTTTTAATTCCTTAAATTTTTCCGGTTTCTAATTATGATTGTTGACCGCTAACATTTACACTTCCGTTTCCGCTCATTATTTGTGCACTTTGGTGTGTTAATTATTTCATGCTGTTAAACACTTTATATTGTTAAACTATTTTAATTTTATTTCCTTTCATTTTAAAAATTCGTTTTTCACATTTTGCTTGCAATTTATATTTCATATTTTTAATTTACTTTTAATTTTTGTTAATTGCATTTCAGACTCATCACACACATTCATTAACGATGGGTGTGCGTGCTCTGTGGTTTTCTAGTTGAATACACACACTTCTGCACAGAAAAGCGAGACTTTTAATTAACATGTTGGTTACGGTTTTAGTAACACTGAAAGTAAACAAATGAGAAAATTTATATTTTAAATAATAAGAATAAAATATTTAAATAAACAAACTGTAAAAAAATATTAAAATTAAACAAAAATAATATATTTCCAATATATTTAATTTAATTTATTGATATAAAAATTTTTATTTAAACGTTTCTATTTTATTTTCTATTTCTTTTTGGTAATAAAATTATTGAAAGTTTTTAGTTTTTCTTATCCCCAATGGGATAACAATGGCTCAAAATGTTTGTATCAAAATTTTATTGGTATTAGTCTGTGAGAAAAGAAATTCATTGCTGTATTTACATATAAAAAAATATATTTGATGATACGATTCTAATTGAATGAAAAATTTTTTATTGACAAATTTTAAAGGCTTTTTTTATATTTCTTAGTTACGAAACACTAGACTTCTGCACTTGTCCTCAAATAAATTTTATAAAAATCGCTTGTTTAATTAAGCCGGTTTAATAATGTTGTTTTCACTTTTTTTTAATTCCATTCAAGAAGTTATATCTAGTATTTCCAAAAAAAAAAACGTTGTTTAATACCGTAAAACACTACAAACAAACACAATAAAAATTCTTCCTTTCGCAGGTATCGCTTTCTGCGCGCTACATCTGGGTTTCAAACAAATTTCTTTCGAAAATTCCAAAATAGTTATGTGCTTACTTTATTAATTTAAAAATTGTGAAACAATTAAAAACTTTTCTTTTAGTTTTTAACTAATACATACACAAAATTCCTAAACTAGTCGACACTAACAAAAACAAATGTTAACAAAAAATTTACACTATAAAGAGCGGAGGAGAGTCCATAACTATTTTTATTATTAAATTTGTTTTGATTAAATATTTGACTGTTTTTGTAAAAGCTATATTATTACGTTACAGCACTCTTTCAGTTAATTTAAAATTTCTATCAGTTACACAAAAAAAATTACTACAAACTAATTTTTTAATAATAACCAGCACTCAGGGGATGGCCCCTATATATGCATTGCATTGTGTTGGTGTCAGGAAAAAAAGTTATGGGAAGGAGGATAAAGGAAGTAGTGTTTGTGGACATTTGATTTAAAACCTTCGATATTTACTGTGACAGGAAAGACATCACTAGGAAATTTATTCCACATACGAACTGTGCGACCGAAGAAGGAGTTCTCCCTGTAATGAGTGGTTCAATTCACTGGCCAGTCGACTACGCATGGGTGCGCACTTCTAGAAAAACGTGTATCACGCAAAAAAGTTCCGAATTTCGGGAACAAGTTTCCTGATTTCCTCAGAGCACATTCCATTATAGTATCGATAAAACAGCGAAACACACCCCACATCACGACGGTGCTCGAGTAAATCAAGACGATTAGATACCACAACGTTGCCGATGAGTATCTTCGCTCTTTCATGTACGCGGTCAAGTAGCCCCAAAATAGACTTTGAGGCACCAGCCCATACATGAGAGCTGTATTCCATTTTCGCCCGGCTATAGGTGGTATAAATATTGAGAAGATCAGATGGTGTAAGGTAATTCCTACACCGTTTAAGGAAACCAAGACACTTCGAGGCTTCTTTCGACACAAGAAAAATGTGTTCCATCCAGCGGACATCGCACTGGATTTTCATGTCCAGAACATCAAGAGTCTCTGTATTTTCAATACTTTTACCATCCATTAATACAGACAAGCAGCATCGTCCAGTGTGCGTTTATGTGTCAAAAGACAAAATTGGGTTTTACGGGCATTAAAATCGACCCTATTCGCATGGCCCTAATTGGAGATTACTATCAGATCGCGGTTAATCGAAACATTCATACTCTGTCTCCTAGCCCCAATCTCCAAAGAGCTAGGCTTATGGTCAAAAGAGGACGAATGGCATATTCTGACGTCGTCTGCAAACGAATAAATAGGACTCGGAGTTTGACATAGAAGGTCATTTAGAAAGATAAGAAATAAAGTAGGAGAGAGGACGGAGCCTTGCGGGGTCCCTGAATTGATTTTGAACTCATTGGAAGAGATCCCATCTATAACAACACGAATAAAGCGATCTCTGAGAAAACTCAATATAAATCGAGAAAATTTTCCACCGACACCAAAAGCAACAAGTTTAGATAGAAGCGCACAGTGCCAGAACCTATCGAACGCCTTAGATATGTCCAGAGCCACCACTTTACTTTCGCCAAAATGATGAATTGAGGTACACCTTTCTCTTTTTAGGGATCGGCGTAACATTAGCTACTTTCCAGCACATCGGAAATACTCTGACATGATAAATACGGCTGAAATAGTTAGCTAATGGACGCGACATTCTTTTAATTTTCATATTAACAACCAAATTGTTAATACAATTAATTTATTGTTAAATTGGTACTAGTTACTAAAATTGTAAATGTTAATATATTTTGAAAAATTTTAAAAACTTATAGAAAAATATAAAAATTAATTTAACTGCAACTGGCTCAATTAAACAATTTTTAACATGTTCAGGTAATAGCCAAATAATTTTTTTAATTACTTGATGTCTGTTGCAGTTTTTTCCGTGTGTAAACAATCAAATTTGTTAAGGTGATATTAAAGTTTAATCAGTTAGTTAGTAATTAAACAAGAAATTACGTTTTTTAAAAGTCATTATTAAAACAGTATCAATTTAATAGACTTTACTATTGTCATTCAAATTCCGTTCAGGAGTAAAAACTTTTAATTCCTAATTTATGTTTTTGCACTTCAATACCACACAGAAAAAACTGAGTTGTAGAATCAGTAACAAATTTCAGAGAATCAGTAAATATTTTGTCTGGCTGAGGACCTACAACGAAAGTTGTAAATTTAGACAAACAATTTTGCAAGAATTTTAGCTTCTGTTAAAAAATTTTGCTGAGCTGGTTAAATATTTTATTTGTCTAGGCGAAAATTTTGTTTGATTTAAAAATCAAATAAAAATATTATTAGAGACTATTAAATAAATTGACTAAAAAAATAAATTATTTTGAACAAGAATTTGTTTGAAAAATTTTTTTTGTAGTTTTTTGTGTGCATTAGAAAAATAATTTTTAATCTGTCAATCTTAATGGAAACTTTTCCGGAAAAATATATATCCACAAATATTTTTTTAAAACTATATTTTACAGTTCAACGCAACGCATTCCATTTCTGTTCAATATCTACAGTTGTAGGCCCATTTTTTGTAAATAATTTTAAAATTAATTTTAGGTTAAGTTTGAAAATAGAGAGTTTCAAAATATTAAAAATAATAAACTTTTGATGTCTATGTTCTGCGTTTTGTTTTAGATCATTTTTTTTTTAATTCAAATTTATTTTTATACAAAAATCCAAACAATTATTTTTTAAATTAAGTTGTAGGTATACATTTCCATAATAAGAGGTCTGAATTTCCTTGTATCTTAATAAACAACAGTATAAAGTGTTTAACATCAATTGCTTTTCCCTGCTTTAAATATTCTTAAATTTATACAAAAAGCTTTTTAAGTTGTTTTGTGGACATAAATATTTTGATGCCAAAAAGAAAATTTTGGTTTAAGTCCGGAAAAAAACAAACAAACAAATAGCCAGCGGCAGGGAGCAACAACAACGACAATAAATATTCCTTGTTTTATTGACACTGCTGCTGCTTTTATTTCAAAATTTGTACTGTTATGTTGTTGTTGTTATTGGTTTCATACCCCAACTAACACTTAAGGGCAAGTTTCTTTCACCTCCAATACCACCAAACACAAAACCTCACTGGCACTGAAAATGTAACTTAATAGAAGTACAGAAATAACAGAGAAATTCTTAAAGAATCCAAAAACAAAAACAACAGCAGAAATCTGTAAACTTTTCATTGAGAACCACATTTTTTACAACTTTGAACATAATTTTCTTAAACTTACTTTTCATTTACTTAAGATGCTTTTGTTAGAATTTCATACATTTTCTCTCTTTTTTAAGTTTTAAACAATTAATTTGTTTCTTTTTTTTATTAAAATTGCTTTTCTTTTTATTTTTTTTATATATAAGAAATATTTTTAAACATTTTTACACTTTTTGTTGCTTTAACTTTTTCAAGAGAACACGCGCGTACAGTTCATTAAGTTCCAAATTGACCCGACGACTGGAACTTCATCACTGAATTTCAATACAGATTACAATTTTACTTCAACCACCTTTTTTGTCGGCGTCGGTATTTTTGTTGTTATCGTTGTGTGTGTGTGTGTGTATGTGTGGGGAAAGCTAAAAGAGAATTTAAATCAAACATTGCAAAAACAGTTTAAGTATAACCTTTTTCCTTTAATCAAATGTGTATGTACATATGTATATGCCCATGACAGGGATAAAATTTTCTGATACAATTGTACTTAGATTTGGTACTACAATCTCTTTGTAAGAATTCAAAACCGCATCCGCTTTATAAAACCGAATTTTAAGGTTTTTTAAGCTTTTTCCCTCTTTAAGGGAAATTCTTTATTTGCAAAAATATTGTTTTATTAGACATATGAGACTTAGATGGGCTTACGGTTACCTAGTTACATCCGGGCCTGGCGTCAGGTTTGTAGGTTTATAAAGCCAGACACCACAAAATGTTCCTTATCAGCTGGCGCTAGTAACAACCAAAAATCATAAATAAATTTTAAAAATTGTGTTGAAGTTCTTAATTTATCTTTCTTTTCATTTTACAAAAAAGTACTCATTTCCTAATTTCTGTGGTACTTTTTTGTCTTTTTCCCTTTTGAAACCCTTACGACCAACAAGCCTTTACCCCAAATAATATTCTCATACCATGTGGTGTGTATTTTATTCGTTATTTGCAAGAGAGCATTAAAATTTTTATGCTAAAAGCTCTTTTAATACTTTGTTGTTTTTTTTTGTATGTTGTATGTTACATTGCACTTTTTTTTTTCTTTTAGTGTATATTGAAATGCCGTTAGTATTTACACATTACCTTTTGCATGTGACTTAGCTTACGCACATTTCCAAAGTTCCATATTCCAGCAGGTGTTTTAGGCGAACGCACACATACAACTCTGTATATAAAAAAAGAGCAAAAAAGCAAACAAAATAAAGAAAGCTTAAGTACTCAAGTAAGAAATTCCTCAACACACATTTTTCTTTTTTCTATATGACATACTTACATACAAATGTATATTCCAGCTATCTTTTGTCATTGCTTGTTTTGTTATTTTCGCCTTTTGTAAGTGTCTTCTTTTTCTATTTTTTTAATGTTTTTTTTTTCAAAAAGTTTATTTTTTTTTTTTTTTTTTTTTGCTTACAAGCCAAACAACTTTTTAAAAATGTGGGTGAAAGCTTTACTTTTACAAATCCTGCGCGAGTTAAGCTCATTTTATAAACAAACTCTCCTCTCTCATTGTTACTTGCTTCTAGAGCAAGCTGTACTCATGTCCTTGATAAAACACACAACAACAAAATATTGATGGAATTTCAGAAGTAAGAGTTGGCAATTCCTTTCTTAACATTACGGCCATGTGCCGGTACTTTGTTCATTTTGTTTTTGTTGTTTTGGTTCTTATTATTTATATCTTAAAGCTGTTATTCTTCTTGTTGTTGGATTGCTGTATTTATTGTTGTTGTTAATACTGATAAGCTGTGTATTGTTTCTGTTTTATTTTTTCTACACATTTTTTTACTCATACTGTTGTTGTTATTATTAATCCATTGTGTTTGTGTAAAAGTACGTATGACGCACAAATACATACTTATATAGATGTTTAAAATGTTAAATATTTATAAGCAATCATACGCATACATACATATGAAGGCGCATGTTTATGTAATCATGTACTTAAAAGTCCTTAAAAGTATATTTGTTTGTTTATCTTTTAATATAATTTAACCAGCTAAAATTTATTTTTATATTTTAAACAAAATCGTAAGGATATTTTTATTCTTATAATATTTGTGTAATAATCAATATTTTATTAAAAGCCGAATCTAACCTTTAGAAAGCTAAATTATTATAATTAATTTTAGATTTAGAAAATGGGATTTCGGAACCGCTTAAAACTAGAATCCCTAAAATATATTAAAAATAATTAATATTGTAGATAAACAAAAAATACAGGTAAAAAAAACAAAGCATCACTTAAAATGTCACACTTGGAACCGTTTTAATTATACACCTCATCTGCCCTTTTCAAGGCACAAAAGGAACATGTGTATATACGCCCTTACGTATGCAAACTTAATTTGAGTTTTCTAAGTAAATAACTTCTTAAATCCCAGCGATACGTTGCTTATACATATATTTCTAAGGTCGTAAGTAAGTTAAGCGTACTTATACAAAGATAATATAATTTTTTTTAAATAGACAACTGATGAAGAAAATTCTTTAAACGTTTTTGGAAAATATTACTTTTTTCTTAGTGGAAAGAAATTAAGTTTAAAATAGACTCAAGCCCAAAAACAACTATTTAGTCTTTGAAAACCCCTTAAATTATAAAAATAACGACTGACTCCAAGCTCGATAAATTAAGAAAAAAATCCAAAAAAATAGAAGCAAAAATTTTGTGAAATTGAGGGCATGTGAGACAAAAATATATAGTTCAAATGTATTCTTTAAGCCACAATTAATGTCAAGAAAATCTATTAAAAATATAATAAAAGTAATAATTAAAATAGTATTAATAATAATAATAACAACAACAACAACAATAATAATAATAATAATAATAATAATAATAATAATAATAATAATAATAATAATAATAATAATAAAATAATAATAATAATAATAACAATTATATTTCTTAATTAGTTTTCAATTAAAAAAAAAAACAAAAGAAAAAATATATTATAAATTACATACAAGAAAATACACTGCCTATCATTTAGGCGGTTGTATGTGAAATGAAAAAAATGAAAACATTTAAGCTTTTTAAACGATCAATAATAAATTTTCAATTTATAACGAAAAACCTCATTACAATTGAACAGAATGCAATAAAAATATAATAAACTTTATCTTTTTTATTATAATACAAACAAGCACACACACATTTGCATTTTGTGCTTACATTGCGAGATTAATACATGAGAAAATAAATTAATAAAACAAACAATCTCAAACCAGCATTTCTTTAATTTACATGACATTCAAACCTATTAGTTTGCAGTTTAACATTATGAAAACTAGTAATGGTATAATAGCAAAAAGCAAAATCAACAAAACAATATTTAACCCTGGTCCATTGTAGCAAAGACAATTTTTCATGTTTAACATAAAAGGAAGCTGCAAAAAACAAAGCGAAAAAAAATTATAAATTAAGTATGAATTTAAAGAAGAATAATAAAAAACACAATCTGACCATGTCCATATGTATGTCAAAACTAGAGCATAATTAAATATTTAATATATGCATTCATCAGAGCAAAAGATATCTCCCTTCCAACTCACAAGAAAGTCTCAGGTGCTTTCGCATTGTTCTGTTCAGGCAAGTAAATATTTAAAGGTAAGAAATGAGGTGCATAATAAACACAATGGCTATAATCATAAAGCAAAATTAACACACATACAAACACATACTCACAAACAAAAACACAGCTGCAAAGATACTCTCTGGCCAGTACTACATGTTACTTTATAAACACATTAATAAGCAAAAGCATATGATATATTTTCGTAATTTCCTTTACTGATGAAAGTTTTTTTAATAGCTTTAAACAGAAAATTTGCTTCCTGAGGTGGAAAAGAATTAAAAAAAAATTAGTTTAGGGTATGCCAACAAAGTAATTAGTGTTTATATTTTTAAGGAGCAAAAAAACAATTATTTATTTCATAAAAAATTATGTTTTGAATAAACTGTATCATTTTTTTAAGGTTCCTTTATTAACTCAAATCTTCTTTAAAGTGAATTTTCAACTATTTTTACGCAGCAGTTCTATTGTAGATATCAAACAAGATATAAACATTTGGCTTTTTTTACAGGGATGATATACTTGTTTCACTATTGATATAACCTTCCAGCATTTTTTTCTCTTTTTTTCTTATTTACTTTGTAGTTGTTATTTTAATTATGTGTATTTAAAATCTTAATAAGAATATACAACAAAAAAATCGTTCAACAATTTATAAATTACTCTACATTGTTTAAAATAATGCGTTGAAGTGAAGTCTGTGGAAAGTGGGGGTGTATGAATGTGGTCTTCAAGGATAATTAATTATAGATTTAATTACAAATTGATTTAAAAATTTTGCTGCCCTTAGGGGCTGCTCAAACCTAGCTTTTTACATTCGAGTTCTAGGCATACGAATATCTGATCTATTTGCGCATTAAATCAGTATCTTTTGATTATTCTGAGACAAATGGGTTCGTAGCGCTCCAAATTATTTAAGAGTATAAAGTTAGTGTAGAAACATAAATAATTAAGCATCTTGTCTGTCACTGCTTAAAATTACAAACCTATTGTGTGGAGTTGTTGAGTAAAACACTTATTCTACGAATAGCTAAACAATGATTAGGTTCAAAACTATAAAACAATGAAGGGTTCATTATGAATACCAGATGGCCAGGGGGTAGTCAGTAAAAATGGAAAGTTTAATAAATTAGTTCTTAAAATTCTTTTTATTTAAATGAAAATTTTCTTTTATTTTCTTTCATATAAATGATTTTTTATTTTTAATTAAACATTTAAAAACACATTATAAACTATACTTGTAATTACTTTTATCCATCGCATCAAAAAAGCAACAAAACAATGTTTTGAAAAAAACAACTAAAAGTATACTTTGATTTTTCTAAATATTTACCTCATCCTATTTGTATGCTAAAAAATAACATGCAATTAAATAAATGAAAAATATTAAGTTTAATATCAAAAATCGTGACAACTGAATGGGAAAATGAATGAAACTTTTAAATTAATTATTAAACATGATAAAACTTGAAAATTGCTACTGACATTTGTTTGTGGCAAAAGTATTTTTGTTATTCCAATAATTTTCAAGAAACTAATTGTGTTAAATATATGTAAAAATATATGTTTATTTTTTTATCTGCCAAACAATTTTTCAAAAGTCTAAAAGTTTTATATATTCTATACTGGATAAATAACACTTTGTTTTACCTTAAACCCAAAATAAAACTGTAGCATACTTTAAGGCACTTAAAAAACTAAAATTTGTATACGTCACCAAAAGTGTCACATATTTTACCTGTTTTTTTATCTATGTATGCTAAACTATCATGTCAAGTTTATTAATATAATTAAGTATGCGTGCGTGTGTGTGTGTGTGTGTGTGTGTGTGTGTGTGTGTATGTGCTTGCTTGCTTTATTCAATTGCATTCTTTGTCCAACGTTGATGATCAAATAAAAATGCACAAGTGCAAAGAAACGAATAATATGTATTAAGCAAACGAGTGCCATGAGTTTAAAAAAAATTGTAGCGTTGACATGGTCAGTGCTGAGCTAAAAAATTCATTTAAGCTTGTTTGTGCTATGCTGTTTGCATATAAAATTTCCACTTTACTCAAAGTCAAATAAAAATGCAAATTTCATTTTAACGTCCATAGTAATTACAGAGATAAGGCTTTTAGAATAATATCTAGAAATGTTTGCACACTATTAGCATTTTTAAAGGTGGGAAAAAGCACTTTAAAGAAAATTAATTTTATTAAAAAAAAGCACAAATAAAAATTAAAATATATTTTTTAAAGAAGAGAACTGAATTTTGGTTCTATGAATTAAAAAAAAAATATTTCTTAAAATCAGCAATGCTGCCTAAAACTATGCACTTAAAATTAAAATAAGTAAAAACTTGCAACGCTAGATGTGTTCACCTGATAAAAACTTGCTTAAAGTTGTTTTCAATTGTAAGGAACTGAATTAACTTTTAGTAAAGTTACCGATGGCTTACCATAAAAAAAGTTTAATAACTATTAACTGGCTTAAACGAAAGCACTGGCTTATGTTAATTCCAAAAATATTTAACTTTAAGTCAAATTTCTTTTAAAAACTTGAAGTCCATTATATATTAAAATGTGTTCTTTCACTACTTAAATAAAGCCACAAATAAATTGCATTTAATTATTTATAGGAAAACACCATATACAATATGAAACCCAAAGAAAACTCCCACCTCTACTCCAACAAATTTATTTATATTCCATTTGTTCTCAAGTGGCTTGTCTGTCTGTCTCCCTGTCTGTCTTTGTGTTTATCTAGTTTAAGTTTAACGTCAGAAAATTTCAATTCAATTATAGTTGGGCAAGCATCAAACTTATTTTCTGTTCTTTGTTATTCCTTATCTTCTTAGTTTTGCAATCGTAATTTATCAATAAATTCTTAAGTAAGTAAGGGGGGGGGGGGGCTGGCTATCCATTAAAAAGCATCAAAAATCAAAAGTAAAGCATACCTCAAAGGGGATGTGTTTTTAAAAGAAAAACAATGTTGAGCTCATTGAAGTAGGTTTAATGAATAATGTATAGCATACTTAAAGGTGTTAAGATGAATTTGATAAATGTAAATGAGCTTTCAAGGTAAACAAGCTTTAATTGAAAAAAAAAACTAACCGCACTTACAACCCCAATAAAAACTTTATTAAATTCCTGATAAAAGAAATTAAGCAGCAAAACAAATGCAAAATTAATATCTTTAGTAACTTCTTCACGGTTTATTTAAAGGTAAAAAGTTTAAAACGAAAACAATTCCAAAGATTACCTAAGAAGCCTTAACAAAATTAAGCAGCAACAGCATAATTTAAGGCGCTAATACTTTGCAACTTTTATTTGGCGTTTTTAAAAATATTTGCATACAATTTAAAAAAAAAAGAAAATTTCTACAATGATTTGTAGACACTCATCCCACTTGGCAGCAACAATAAAAACTTACTTAACAATTTTACTGTGAGATGAAATGATAAAAATCTTTATGCTGAAATTTTAGAAAATAAAGTTTTTGTTGTGAAAAGATTTACCTACGTGCTGTTTTGCAATTTCTCATGCTTATAAATGGCAAATTTAAAGTCTGATATTAAAGAAAGGGAGAACAAAATTAAGATAAAAAATTTTTTTTAAAATCAGGATTACTTTTTTAGAAGTATTTTTTTTTTTTTGGATTTTTGATTTTATTCTTTTATTTTTCAATATTATTTTTTTTTTTTTGGTTTGGTTACAGATTTAAAGAGCCCGAGACTGAGAATAAAAGTGGCCCTGTGGATGGCTAGTTAACTATATGTCAAGACCAAGGGATTTAAGCGGCCGGCAGTGTTTCGAATAAGCCCCAAAGTTCTAACAATTTAAACATACTGGCAACCTTGTAACCCTAGACTTAAAGCGAAATAAGTTAATTACGTAATATTTCATAGCATAGTTTAAGGAGGTATGAGTAAATCTGTTATACTAAAGTGTTCTAATAATCTTTAAAACATCGTTCTGGAAGGGGGTTGTCGAAGCGACTAAAACAGTTTTATTAATTGTAGCAGAGACAAACATAGAGAAGCAAGTCTGTAAAAAGTCAGTTGGTATTTAATAACGTGTTAAAATTAACATCGTGCTCTAAAGCTAAAGTAGTAAAAAATAAAGTGATAAAGTGACAAAATAAATAATCGTCATTTATATTTGTTTTTTGATTTTATAACTAAAAATTTAAATAAAAAAACAATTCAAAAGTTTATTTTTAAACAAATATTTTTTTATACATTTTATAAAATTTAAATTTCACTATAAATTTCTTGCAATAAAGTTATGTTTTTTGGAAAATTGATTTAAAATTTATGACAAATATTAATGTCGTAGCTTACATAACACCTTTTATATCTTATACTAAATTTAAGTTTTTTATCTAGAATATTGTACAATTTTTTATAGATAATAAATGGTTTTTGTTGCTTTATTCGAAACAGTTTTTATTTCTATTTTTTTATATAATTTTTTTCAATGAAAGTTTTTAACAACATTTCCTCATTTTTAAATAAATATTCGCCAAAATTTAATTTTATTAAGAGTTTATTATCTATAAAATATTTTTTATTTTTTTTTTTATTAGTGTAAAGGCTTAAAATCTATTAAATTTATTTCATTTCTTTTAACAACAAACATCTTTCTATCCTTTTTGGCATTAAGGTTAAACCATTATATTTTTAAAAGAATTTTCATCCAAAAAGTAGGCAACACAAACAAAAATAAAAAATCTTGAATACCAGTTTTAGGTCAAGAAATTATTTTCTTATCTCTAGTAAATAATGATCTTTCTTTGTTTTATTTAAATTAATTCCAATTTCGTTTCCTTTTTTAAAATAATTAACAAATTAATATACAAACCTTTTTTTATCAATTTTTTTTAATTTGTATATTTTACATCTTATGAAAATTTGTTCTTACCTTGAGTTGTCTGCTGTTGTGGAAGATATAAGACCGATAAAAGAAAAAAATATGTTGCCAGAATTAAAGAATATTTTTTATTAAGTTTAAAAAAAAAATTCATTTACAACGGTTGAGCGGTTAAGCAATTTGCATATATTTTAACAGCAGTGAAAGGTAAATAACTTTTAATATATGTACTAGAACTCTAACATTTCTGTGACACCATCATTATTAAAAAGATAATTTAAGACTTAATAAAATAACATTACAGTCATAAGTATTCAAATTACGTTATTGTTTTTAGAGCTTTTGTTTTACCGTTTACTGTTGGTTTTAATAAGTGTGCATAAAGTCTTGCATATCAAAAGGCGCCACCTTAAAAGCCAGGTACTTAGGATGATATTAGGGCTATATATATTCGGTAAATTATCCGTTTCCAAAAAAATTATTTTTAAAGTTTTTTGTTTGCAAATTTTTTTTTTATTATTATTATTATAGTTTAAGCACCTTCACTAAAAAAAAATTAAGCCACCTTGTCTCCAAAACTAATCCAGTTTTACCTTTTTGAAATGCAAATCTATTTTTTTTTTAACTTTTCAATGTAATTTAGTTTTTATCTTACCTGTATATTAGGCTTAAGGAATGAAATACCTTACTTCAATAAATAAAATTAAATCAGTTTTACGTCTTTTTTATGGCAAGTTTATTATTAAATAAAAAAGTGTATACTTTAGGGCGCTCTCTTCAACACTTTAAAATTAACATTTTTATTGGCTGCTTTTAAAATTATATGTTTTTTTATTATTTTTTAAAAAAAAATTTTGTTAATGAAAATATCTTTTATTCTGTCTATATTGAGGTTTCCTATAAAGATAATCTTACTCTGTGAACAAATCATAAATAATTCATACTTTGTTGCATGAATGTATATTATTTTATAAAATATAAACAATAATTTTTTTATACATTTTTTTAATATAAAAACCTAAATCATTACATATCAAATTAAAAATTTAAAGCATCTCAAGAGAAAAAATATATATCCTGAAATCCATCTATTTATACAATAAAAAACTTTATGTAAATTATATTATATAAATTTTTACTTTTTACTTTTCCCTAAAACTCCATAGAGTCAATAGAATCGATACATATGCATGTAAGTAATAAACAAATTTTCAAATTGTTTTGACATTTTCTAGTTTTTTTCAAATTATTCAATGATATCCCTTGATCAGTGAAGCATTATAAAAAATATATGTTTTATTTCTATAAATATATATTTTTTAACATTTCATATAAATGTTTATTTAAAATTTAAAAAACAAATACTGGGGCAATAACATTTTTTTTATTTATAAACTAAAAATGATAACGACAGATGTCCAATGCAATTTGTAGAAAAAAATTTGTATTGAAAATGAATATGTAAATTGATGTATATCGAGCCAAACAATGTGTCAGTTTAGTTTTTAATATTTCAAAGTAGTGTAAAGAGGTGGGGAAAAAATTAGCAGCATTTTCGCACAAAATATTACATTCTATAAAGTGAAAATCACTTTTACTCTTGTCAATTTGCACTGATAAAATGTGCAGTACAATAATAAAGATATTGCATAAAGTTATATTAAACATATAACCGGTTTAAATAAACTATTTTATGTAAAAGTCTCATAAATCTTTTATTTTTTGCACACAGTTGTGTAAAGTAAGTAAAGGAATATTTTTTTATATTTGACATATCGCAAGCTTAATCAAAAACAGTCACAACTCAAAAATTTTTTGTAATCATTACTTCTCTCTTTTAGCACCTCTAAGATTTAATCTATAACAAAAATGAAAATCTTGTTTAAATTAAAATAAACTTTTTTGGAAAATTTCGTTACTGCTGAGTTCATTTTGGTTATAAAATTACAGTCATGCTTCCAAAAGCAATAAAAAAAGCATCTCATGAAAATTTATGATTTTAAATTGTGACTTTTTTTGATTTAGGGTACGATATGTGTATACATACATATTTATATTTGTTAGCAAGTATCAACAAATATGTGATTTACAAATAACTTTATACAAAAGTCTAAAACTTATTTTAAAATTCCAAATAACTTTTACTTTCTATTATTTTTTGTCAGGCATAAAACTTTCATGGCTAGATGACATGTGGTGATGATTTTAAGCATTAATACAAAACACATTTTACTTACTTCTTTGAAATAGAGATTGAATTGCATAAATTCCTGCTTTAAACAAAATATCCTTAAGATAATACCGATTCAGTAAGGGCTTTTTCGTTTGCATCTCTGATGACGATGAAAACCCACAAGATGACTGGGAGAGTTTAAGAATCTGCTAAACGAAATTTGTTTCTGCACTTTTAAAAAGAAAAAAATCTCGCAACTTGCTTGTATTAACCTTTCTTGCCCAAGGTTGATTAACACAGGTAAGTAGTATTTTCGTTTCGGTCTCTTGAATATTAAGGGTCGAATAAATAAATCAAAATATCAAGAGAAATTTATAATCAGCTGTATAAATGTATCTTGTTTCTTAACAAACTCCGTGTAACAAAGAGAGGTAAAAAATGACTCACTATTGTAAGCACCTTATTTAATTACACCTTATCAATTAACAATAACAAAGAGAGAAAAACAAAAAAATAACAACAACACAGGGGGAAATTGTACTGATATTTTTTTTAATAAACTTACACGGCATTTAGACTATGTTACTTGTAACACGTTACTGTAACATGTTACATTTTTTTGGGGGGGAAGGGTGTAGAGAAGGCAGAGACGTTACAAAAGTAACACGATTTCTGTTTTTCATGTTATTTTTTGACGTTTTCGTTTTTTCTCCTATTTTTTTTTTTATTTTCTTTCGTGTATGCCATTATAATAATAGTCAAAACCATGGTACAATTACCTTTCAAGGTATTATATACTACCTTGTAAGATAATTATACCATGGTCAAAAAGTTCAACAAGAAGAATAAATAACGAAACCAAAACAAAAAATAAAAAAAAGGACAAGTTTGTAAATGCTTAAAGTTTTTGGAAGTTACTTTAAAACGAAATAAGAAAAAGAGTCATGTTACAAGTAACATAGTATGGATGCCGTGTAAGTGAAAAATCACCCACATATTCTCATAAGACATCCTATATCTCTTGGACAACGCTGGTCACAACTTCACGACCACACATTTAACTTTAACAATTTTTATTTACAATTTTTCCTTCAAATGCAAGTTTTTGTACATTGGTAAGTGCAAATTGTCATGTTTTTATACTTCTTGAACTTATTTTAAAATAATATTACTCACCTCATTCACAAGCTTGAAAAAATTTAAGTTTTTATTGCATTTTTATATATTTTTTAATTATTTTTTTTATTCCTAATTTTCTTCCCCAAAGCATGTGGTTTTGTTTCTTCAAAATGTAAGGAATTAAATAAAAGTATGGCAACGTTGTTAAGAGAATTTCTTTTCCAAAGTGAGAGTATAAGAAAAAATCGCTTTTAGAAAAAAAAAGATTATATTTTATAACTGCATTTAGCAGCACGATTTTACGTCAAATTGTGTGGAAAAACGTAATGCCTGAGTTCTGTTTCATCATTTATGCATAATTATGTACATCAATGTTAAGGCAAAACTAATTTAAACACAATATTTTGAAATCATGCTTTTAAATTCTATATTAAAAACTATTTGCAAAACTCAATTGAATAACAACAAAATATATTTTAAATACTATTTTTTTGCGAGCGTTCATATACGCTCACGTACGTGAATCCTGTTTTTAAGTTTATCCCTTGAGAGGTGGCCATCTCTAGTTTTACATTTAATATTTACAAATAAAAATGATAATTTATTTGTGGCTTAAGCTGTCAGCCTTAATAAAGTCAAAAATCAAATATGATAAAGTTGGCATATGTGGGTCATTTTAACTTCAAATGTACATTTTGGGTTTGTCAGTCAACAAATTTAATAAATTAAGCATTCAGGAAATCCTTAAATAAACTTTACTGGATAAAAATAAAAATAAAATATTAAGAGATATATTGTCTTAATATGTTTTATATTTAAGCTTTAAATAAGTTATGAAGGACTTTGTGGTGATTAGCAATTTGATTATGCTATTACAAAGTAAGCACTTGGCCGGTAGCTTTCTGCTAGCTTGGCTGGTTTTAAAATGGCGATGACTTTAGATCGTTTAAACTCAAAAAGCAGCTGTTTAAGAATTTACTCAGCCAATTTATGGTACTTTTGCCAACATTTTTCACGAACTCGGGGTATATTCCGTCAAAACCTGATGCATTTTCAAATTTACGGCTGTCAATAGCCCTTTTTATTTAAGCTGTTAAGAGCTCAAAGGATAACGGCGTTGATGGGCAATTTCTCTTCGATTCTGAACAAGTCTTCTGAATTAAGCGTGTATCAGCTTTATCTGGATTTGCTCTTCCTTTCGAACATTGTTAAGAGATTGGTATTCTTAAAAGAGCTAATTGCTTTCGGTATGCCAACCAGACACGAAGGTTATGTAGAACAGGCAATCGTTGAAGGAAAGGATACAGCTCACTTGCGTCCGCATAATTCGGTCCCTTTGTAATACCTGGAGAGGCAGATTGATTAGGTTGAAATTAAAGAAATTTAGAGAAGGATGAAGAAGAAAGAAAGAACAGAAAAATGAAGCAGACTTACCAGGGTCTCTGGTAGGAATCGAACCCACAACCCCCAGACTGATAGACTCGTGCACTTACCACTGATCTACCGGGGCACCCAACCAGACACGTAATCTTTTTGGGTATTGCAATTACACAGCAGTGGGAGGAATTCACCGGACGTTCTAATTTCTTCGTAAAGTTCAGCCATGTTGTTTTACTGAAGCTCCATCTTGGTCGGAAAAAGAGTTAACGAGAGGGATTAAATATGAACTTCTAAGATGGCAAGGCGGTGCTGACTGCAAGAAAAATCTGCAAGAATCTTTTATCAGATTTTTTGAGGAAGCATATCAGGACAGTGTGGTGCAAAACAAAGGTTAGGATTATGCCCTTTTAGCCATTTACGAGCCTTTAGCATCATAGAAATGACAGCTGATAAAGCTAAATCTAGTCGACAAATGCTCTGCCATTTTCCTTATCCGTCTGAAAGTTCCAGAAGGGGTGATGACTTTTAAAGTCACCCACATAGATTGATAGATGTTTCCGTAGGTGAAACTGAATAGTTGGTCATTGTGAGTTTTGCGATATATAAATATTTTAAATATTTAAATGGATCACCTGGATGGAAATTAAATAAATATCGTTTGTCTTATTGACATGGTATGGTCGGTATGGCAAAAGTGTAGTGATAAAAAGCGCTGATAGGTCAGTAGCCAGGAATAAATCCCTTTTTGGAGAAGCTTGTTTCATCAGTTCATTGAGTTTCTTGTAAGAGAATCTTATCAATGCTGTGTGTTTATTAAGGTTTCTCTGCAGATGCTCACATTTGCTCAGCTAACTTTTCCAATATTCAATTGACAGACATGTACGAGGAGATCCATGGCTCTGGCCTGCTCTGAGAAGAAACATTTGAAGCACGTTTGTATGTTTCCTTTAGAGTGAATGGTTACCTTGTTTTCTGCTAGAGCGCTGAGAGTTTAATTTGAGTTCAATTTAAAGTAATCGTAGTCCACCAGATAAATAGATTTTAGCATTATCCAGGGAGCAGCGCGAGTGGTTTGTCTATTTGTTGTTTTTTCTTATATTATAAAAAGAAAATTTCAAAACAAACTAACTTCAGAGTAACACGGTATTTTTTATCATCCAATAGTATTAAACGAACCGATTGTATCAATTTTTCCAACACAGATTGTAAATAAGAACCACTCATATATGTACTTTCATACTTACGCAGCATCCTTTGTTAGCATACATGTATATTTAACCTTTTTTCCACATTTGTATGTATAATTTAAATGTTTTTACAAACACTTATGCATGCATGCATTTAGTGAAGCATAATTTTTAATACTCAATCATGTCATGCATGCACTGCATTTAAATGTTTTTATTCTATTGTTTTTTTTATAATTATTACTATAAATAATTGTTCAAGAGCATGTTTTTGTAAAGATTATAGCTTGTACTTAAAGATTAATTTTTTTAATTATGCATACGTACATATGTATGTACATATATTCATATTTGAGAGTTCATAAATATTCAACGCATTTTTAATAATTTTATTGGAAAATATATAAAAAAAAATAATATTTTTTTGGATTATTTAACATTGTGGACTTTTCCTTAATCCATTGTATTAATGTTAAGCTTTTTTGAAGTATTAAAAAAATGCACTTGAATAAGTCATTTAAATATTTTTTTATGAGTTAAGCAATAACAAATTTATATTTAAAGCAATTAAAAATTTTTAAGTTTTTAAGGAAGTTTGCAAGTTAAGTGCATAACTGTTCAATTAAAAAATATTTTTTTTATATTTTAATTTAAAATAGTTTAAAGCCAAAATTAAATATTTATTACATTTTAAAAAATATTATTTTAATTTTGTTATCTTTAAGTCGATATATTTTTATGCTATTTAATTGGTTATTAAAAATTTTTGTTTGTTTTAATTTAATACTCTTTGTTTCATGGTAACAACTATAAGTTTTAGTTATGACAGAAATAATATTAATCATACGCCCCCACTTACAACTTTAATCATCAATTTTTGCATTAAGACAATATAGAAGTTTAATAAAATATTAAAAACTTTTTTATAGCAATTTGATGCTGTCGATATAGCCGTGTCCATCTGTCTGTTTCTGAAATCAGGTAAACTACCTTAGACTAGGCTTTGGTGTCAAATTATCCGAAGTACCCCTTAGACAATCCCTGTTTAAAATCAGCAAGATTTCAGACCGAGTTATACACTTTAATAAACCAATTTTTTAAGGACAAAGTCCATACATATATTTCTATATATCTTAGTAAATACTGTCACTGTTCCCACAAGACGTAATCCTGATACTTTGAATATGAGGACAAACGTTTATTTCTTACAAATTTGCACAAAAAACCCTCTACAATGTAAGACTGACTCCAATTAATTTTTCTTCACGAGCTTCTGCACCCCTTAGACGGTTGCAATACAAAGCTTAATATTTTTAAATCGCTTCCACAGCTTTCAGGGTGCTCCTACAAAGATCAAATGTAAGGCCGATCTAAATTACATACAAAGTTTGAAAAAAAATAGGGTAGAAACCCCTACAAGTTCCCTGGAGTTGCCTTTAGAGGAATAAAATATATTGAAGATCACCTTTAGTTTTCCCTCTCAGACATATTGCTAGAACATACTTACCTCCTACCTCCATCACCAAAGGAGGTTGCCATGCAAAATTTATAAAATGACGTAAAAATGCCCATAAGTTCCCCAGAGTCAGCCTTAGAAAAATAAAGTGTGCGACTGACCCCCATTAGATTCCCCTCAAGCATATTCCTAGAGCATACTTACCCCTTACTTCAATCGCCTAAGGGAGTCCCGTACAAAGTTTGTAAAATTGCAATAAATCTTCATCCTACAGTTTCCAGGGTGCCCATGGATTGGTCGATTTATAATATTAATAAAGTTTCGAAGTAAAATTTTGTCTTAAAACTTAGTTGAAGAACATTTCTTCACACAGAACTAACTTTAAGTTAAAAACATTTTTACGATTTTTTAGCATGAAAATAAATTTTGATCATTTTGGGAATATCATTCATTCAGAGAAAGGTAAAATTATTTATATAATTTTTTAAAGCAAAACCTTCCCTAAAACGCTAATACAAAATTTTTTTAATTTGAAAAATATTATTTTTTGCATTTTGACAAATTTAAAGTCTCCTTAAAAAATGTTTCTATTTTTGAATTTTTTTTCCTTAACACAAATACACAATTTTATCATTCCGGGTAATACTGTTATACCTTCAACAAGGACAGCATAACAAATGCACTATTAAATTCCTAACAAAACACAATAGTTTTTACAGATAATTAGGTTTCTTATTTGCAACTCAATCATTCGAAAACCAATAGTTGAACGAAAATATCAAATATTTTACAAACGTAAGTAGTACTTAAAGCTGATTGTAAAAAGCAAATTGCATCAATAGACATGAAATACGCATACACTTGGGTAACCATTTAGTTAAATCACAATTGTATAAGTATGTGTAAGTGTATTTGTGATAAGCTCATTTAAAGTTTAAGTGAACACAACATTTTTCTTTATTTTCATATCATTTGTAGTCTACAATTTAGTAAATGTAGACAATGCAGTTAGATTTTTCATTTCCTAAGCACATGCAAACTAAAATCAAATGTTTTGAGGAATTATTTTGTGGGTTCTCAAACTTTTTCTCTGCATGCATATTTATCAAACCTAATTAATTTAAGGTTTATTCATAAGAACTTAAAAATATTGTTGAAATGAAAATATTATTTTTAAGCTAATTTGATAAATGTTCGCTCAACTTTAATGTAACCTATAAAGCAAACAATTTTTTTAAGTACATTTAATTTTAGTTACGCATTTTACAGGCCCTTATGTATATTTTTACCTTAATATTAAAAGGCCCTAACTCGAATTTTTAAAGTGAAAATTTAATGGTCAATTGTGATATATATGCAGACCACTTATCGAAATAAACGAAAATCTCAGAGCTTTTAAAAAAGTATGAGTTAGGGCCTTTTTATATTAAGGTAACAATATGTATGAATATACATTCATATAAAACTGTATGTAATATGCTATTGTCAGTCATAACTTTTATCATCAACATCAACAAAATTATTCTTGTGGGGTTGGGGTGAAAGTGGTTGACGAACAGGAATAATAAACATTTTTTGTTTTTGTTTTTGAATTTTCGATACTTCAAAGGCCATCTGACTGACAATTACTAACAGAAATGTATATCATAAACGGTGATTAAAATTTATTGGTTCCTGACACACTTACAGAAGCACATCAAACAAAAATATTTTTACAACCAAATCGAAGAAACAGTGGGACACAATTTGCATCTAAAGACAAAATAAAAGTTTAGGTAGAAATTTGACAAAATTTTAAGTACTTTTGGAAAAAACTTGGCTTTTTAATAAACTACTTGAGATTTTTACAAAAAACAATTTTGGATTTATATATAAGTAACATGTAGAGTGACATATCGTACAGCCCAAATGCGCAAAGCTTGTAAATTAGAATGCCTATATCTCACTAAAAAAGGATTTTTGGAAATTCGAACCCAAATAATATAAAAAAGGGCTTAAAATGAAAAACTTATAAATTTCTACGACACACTTTAGAAACCAAATTCAAAAAGATTGAAATATTAATCTGGTAATTTAAGGTACCCTTGAAATAAAGTAAAAACGCACTTTATGAGTCTATAATACAAAATAAAGGCTATTAAACCAGATGTAGGTCCAAAATTAACTAAGTAGATATAAAGTACCTTCTTGTTATTGTTTGGTAATTTTCTCCTTTTTAGAGATTGTAAATCTAGAAAAATTACAAAATTAAAAGACACTGATCTAGATTAAGGTCCATAGTATACTAAAGTACTTTTTTTAATTTTTTGTCCTTTTTTGAAGATTGTAAGTCTAAAATAAAAAATAAAGGCCGTTACACCAGAAAAAGGTCTAAAGCCAACTAAGTAGACATAAAGTACTTTTATTAATTTTTGTTACTTTTTTGTTTTTTTTCCGAGATTGTGAGTCCAGAAATACAAACTTTGAGAATATTGATCCAGATTAAGGTCCTCAGTCAACTAAGTGGAAAAAGTACTTTTCTTAATTTTTGGTACTTTTTGGTTTTTTTTTTTTTTTAAATTGTGAGTATAGAACTACAAATATAAAGGATATTGATCCACATTAAGGTTCATAGTCAAATAAGTGGCAAAAAGTATTTTTTTATTTTTGGTACTTTTTTGCTTTTTTAAAATTGTTAGTATAGAAATAGTACAAAATTTAAAGGTTTTGATCCAGATCAAGGTTCAAATTTAACTTAGTGGACAAAAAGTACCCTTTTGCCTTTTTTAGGAGTATGAGTCTAGAAATAAAACGCTGTTGATTAAAAAAAGCTTTGACCCTCATTTGGCCTAGAATTCAATTAGGTACACAATAAGTACTTTTTTATTTTTCATTCCTTTTTGTATATTTTTTTGAAAATCTTAAAGGCAAACAATCTGCAATTGTCTAACTTATGGCCTTTTAAACAGATTTTCTGTTTATAATTTTATAAAATAAAATGATATTCTTTTAAACCTGTTGAGGTCAATAGCCATATAGTTCACCAAAGGATTTTTAATAATACATTTATTTATAAATAAAAAAATTGGGATTTTTAATTTTTTCTTAAATTCAAATATTATTTTAATAAAGTATTTTAGCTAAAAATTGTCTCAGAATTTAATTTAAAAAAAGATATTTTAAAATTTATCAATATTTGAAATCTTTTTAAGATTTGTCAAAAAAATTGTTTTGCAAAAGCAAAATTTTAAAATATTTTCAAAACATTTTATTGTATATTTGAAGTCTTGCTTAACTTTTTTCAGTATTTTTCTTAATTAAAAGTTTTCTTAACATTTTCTTTTAACTTTATTTTCAGAAAAAAGCTTTTGACAATTTATCTAGATAAAATTTTGTTATATTTTGTTATTTGTCTGCTTTTTAAATTAAGCTGAAATTTAGGCTAATTATGTATTGAAAAAATGTTAAACTTTATTAACAAAATAAATTAATTTTTCATACTCATTTCATAATTCGATGTCACGTACAATAGGTCGTTAGACCCTTTAATGTTGTTGGCTTATTACAGAGTACAGTTATTTAAGAGGGTTTGTTAATATTTTTTATTATTCTATACACTTATTAAGTATAATCGGCCATAATTGTTTATAATTTGTTTATTTTTATATGTATTTACTTATGTTAGTAAAATATATATTTGATATGTATGTAAATGTTTATCTTCAACTGTATGTATGTATATTGGTTTATTATTAACCTTTTATGAATTTTATGTTTCGAAAAAATTTTTTTCTTTGAAGGGCTTAACTTAATATTTTTTACGTTGTAGATACACAAAAGTGCTTATATTTACAAACTCATACAGAAACGAATGTTTGAATGTACAAGGATGTTAATAAATAAATAAATTGTCTGTTATTTAAAAAGTGCCTGTAAAATTTTTATAAAATAAAAAAACTTTTAACAAAATCGTAAAATATTATATAATACATTACATTTGTGCATAAATTTATGTATAACATTGAATTTTTGAGGTTTTAACATTTAAATGATTGATATTTTTTAAAACGGACAACAATGGAAATATTATGCAATCGGGCAAAAGAATAAAATAAAAATACCTGCAAACACGTGTTAAAAAAATCTTTTTAAAAATAACAACGAAAAATTATAAAGGGCGGTTTAATTTTAAGGGCCAATGTTGAATGTGACCACACCACACCACACGTCAAGTTTTTTTTCTGGACTTAGTTTGACATTTCTCAATTTCAGACTAACTCAATTTGAACCATGGAAAGATACACAATCAAGCCACGCGTTAAAGTTATTCAGACTTATTATGAAAATGGGTATCGTGCACTTCGTAATTTTTTGATCAATTTATATGTAAACCGGGTCTGTGGGAGATGTAAAAATTCAAATGTATGCTCGTTTATCTCGTACTTCAAAAAATATTGATGCTGTTCGCGATAGCGTGGCAGAAGAGCCGTCCACCTCAGCCTGTCGTTTTGCCCAAAATTTGCATCTCCCACTCGTCGTTTATAAACATTATGCATAAAAACTTGCATTTACACACTGGCAAGGTACAATTGACTCAATAAATCAAGCCTTTTGACCATTCCAAACGTCGTCAGTGGTCAGAATGGTGGCAAGATATGGCAACCGTGGATGATCTTTTGCGAAGAAATTCATCTTCATCATTTTCACCTTAGTGGATTTGTCAATAAGCAGAATTGCCGCATTTGGGCGAATGATAATCCAAGAGTGCTACTACAAAAAACGACTGTTTGGTGCTGTTTATGGGCTAATAGCATCATCGGACCGTAGTTTTTCCAAAATAAGGCCAGTCAGGCAGTTACTGTCAATGGTGTTTATTATCGTGAGATGCTGACGAGCTTTTTATGGCCCGAAATAGAAGGTCTGGATGTGGGCAATATGTGATTTTAACAAGAAGGTGCCACTTGCCACAAAGCGAACGAAACAATGGCTCTTTTGCGCGCAAATTCAATGGCCGTGTTATCTCGCGTGGTGGCGATGTCAATTGGCCGCCAAAATCATGTGATTGGACACCTTTGGGCTTCTTTTTTGAGCTTATTTGTAAGAAAAGGTGTACATCAATAAGCCAACAACAATTCAAGAGCTAATAGATGAATTAATTCGGCGTAGAACCTCAATTATGCCGTTATCGAAAATTTGGATCATCGGATGGAGGTGTGCCGCCGCCAAGGTCGCGGCTGCCATTTGGCCAATATTTCGTTCCATACATAATTGAATCATATCAATACTATCATAATAAAAAGAAACGACAGTAATTTCCTAAATAATTTGTGTTTTATTCAAAATTGGCCTTTAAAATATAACCACCCAATATTTCAATAATTTTTTTCTGTGTTTAATTATTGCATAAAAGGTAAAATATTTATAAATATAATTCAAGATTAATTTTTTACGTTAATTTTTACTAATTTAATATTAAATTACAATTTTTTTTTATCGTTTTTATATATTAAAAAATTAAAAAAAAAATGTTACATGTCTGTGAATACAAAACAAATCTACCCCCCCCCCCCCCCTTTTTTTTTTTGAGTGCCAATACCACATAATCAGACCAAATCCTAACTCATATTTAAAACATTTAAGTAAAAAAATACTTGATGAAAAAAGGTTAAGCTGTCGTAAAAATGAATACACTTCCAACAACAACAACCGCTAAAAAAATGGATAGAAAAAGCCCAGCGGTTTTTCTAATACTGCGCTTGCAACTTAAATTGTAGTTGAGGTTTGCTTGGTACTTTTCCATTCACTTGTTTCTTAGTAATTGAAATTATAGAGCTTCTTGAAATTATTAAAAGGTTTTTCTTGCATATTCTTAATTTAAAAAAATTAAGTCAGATTTTTATATAATATTGGTAAGAATTCAAACTGCTGGGTCCACACAATGAAAAGTGTTTTTCACTGTTTAATATTTTAAAAGCAAAATGTGGTTTTTGTCATTATTTTTGGGTTTATTTTAAATATTTCTCATCATTCTTTTTTTTCATTTAAGAGAAAAATGCAAATCACTAAGCTACACTGCTTGTATTCACAACCTCAATATATATTCGCGTTTAAAATATAGCGACCTTGGAATATTTATTAAAATTTTAAATAAACATTGTGAACGCTAGAAAAGTTTATTAAAAATACTTACATTTCATCGTTATTTTTAAAAACTGTTTTCTTTTTAGACATATTTGTGCATAATTTATTTTTAGGAATTTTAATATTATTTGTTTAAAGGAAAACAAAAGAATACGCCGCCTAAAGACAAAAACTGCTTAGTTGCAAAAATTTCCAAAAGCCAAAAAAAATTTTGATATAAAAAATTATTCACCATTTTGTTTTTAGTTCTAGGTATTTAAAAACAAAATTACAATTATTTCTGTTTATTTTTTTTTGTCACACTTAAAATTGTATATTTTTGAACCTGCATACGTATGATTAATATTGATTATGAATTTAAAAAAGATTTTTTGATGATTAAGCGAATTTTTTATTGTGGTTTGCTTAAAAAAATTTCAAGAATAATTTAAAAAAACTGTAAAAATTTAATTTTCAAAAATTTATAAACATTGTTGTACTAAACTTTTATTTAAAAATGTTTTCAAGAATAAAACTTAAACATTTTTTTAAATGGATTTTTTTCAAACAAACATAAACATTTTTTATTTATATAATGAGGTCTCGTATACAAATATATTTTAAAATAATATTGCTATTGAATTAAATGTTCTGTTTTCTACTAAACAGGGAAAAACCAATCAGTTCTTTAATACAATAAATATAGCTAATTTATAAAACGTTTTACATTTTATTTTTTTCCAAAGTTTATACAAAGTGTTACAAATAAATAAAATACTGTAACAAATAACTAGTAAATATCTTTAGAAAAAATACAGACAAAAATTCACACATACAATTTTCTAAAGTACTTACCATGTTTCCCTCCCCGCAACCATTAATCATTTGTTTTGTAACTTTTACTCTACAAGATGTTCACCGCAGAGATGGAAACTTGATATAATATTACATTTTTATATATTAATTGGCTTACTTACAAACGTCATTAAATCAGAGGCCGTAATGATTATGCTACAAATATCTTATAAATAATAATTATTTTTTGATTTTAACCAAAAATATTTTTTGTTTATTTTTTTTTTTTTTTTTTTTTTTTGCAAAATTAATTAATATTTTTAATTTTTTTTGAAAATCAATTATGATAATAATTGTTGTTAGTATGCTAGTTATTAATATAATAAATTTTTTTGCCATAAAATAATATAAATTAAAAAATAATTATTGTTTTTTGACAAAAAAAAAATGGGTTGTTAATAACGAAATATAACTTCTTTGAATTTATGTACGTCAATACTTCCATACAAAGCCAGTGGGGCAAGAATAATTGACTTTGCCTTTTTTGCGGTAAGCTGGAAAACTCGGCATGGCTATTTGCTTAGTAAGTAAATTTCTTTAACTGAAATTTGCATATGTACTGATATAGTAACTTAACTAAGGAAAGCCGTTTACTGCTGCTATGTGAACAAAACAATATCAAAACCGAAAATTAATTCACAATATATTATTTAGGAACCTTATATCTAGTCTTGATTTTATAAAAATTACCGAACAAGCTATATTCAAATGGCGTTCATTGCCAAAAATCGCTTTTCTACGTTTAAATATTTTTTATCCACCTTGAATTTTCAATTTTCCAACCCTGGTATGAAAGTGCTAACGCATTATGAAATTTGTAAATAGAAAAAGTCCCTTCTTACAGCATAACTCTTACAAATGCGTGATTTTTTAACAGCATTAAAATAGGCTGGCTTTGTTAAGAATGTGTGTGTAATGTTTATATTCAAAAGGGTAGTTGTAGGAAAATTTGCATTAAATCCAATAAAATGTTTTACATTGACATTTATACACCATTTAGATTCTTTTTGTAAGATTAATGATGTAACGCCAGGAGGTCTAATGATTTTTCGGGAACAAATAAAGCAATTTTCTATATAAAGAAAACAATTTGTTTACAATCATTTTATTTTGTTGTCAAGTGTTTTTGTATTTTTTTATTTTTATTTTATTTCATTTACTTTAAATATTAAATGAAACAGAATAAGGGATGATTTGAATAAGTACTTTTAAGATTTTGTTTGTTTGTGTTATAAAATTAAATTTAAATTTTTTGTAGCTTTTGTTGTAAAAAACACATTTTTTATTTTATTATTGAAAACATTTTTCAAGTGATTTAAATCAGAAATATGATTTTTAGAGTGCTATTCAGCACTTTAGATATTAAAACAAGTAGTCGAATCTGATACAACATAAATCGTATGATGAGACATGTTACTTTTCCAAAAAAAAAATACATTCAATTACATTGTGAAAGTAAGTTAAAATAATGTTTATTTTTTACTTTAATTTGAGAGTAAGTTTGTTTTAGCTTTCAATACATTCTTTTTAAGAAAATTTAATTCTTTATCTTTTATTCTTAATGTTGATTATCTGTAAAAGACGTATTTTATGTAAAACACTCAGGCGTATGATTAATAAAACAACTGGATACCTGATGTGCATGTTATCCATTTTAAGCCTAGAAATTTATTTAAAAAAACTCGAAATATGAGCAAAAACTATTGAAAAAGAAGATTAAGAAGATTTTACCTTTACAATCGAGTAACCTATAATTATCATTGTAGACTAGATTAAGTCAAGGGTACTTTTAAAGCTTCACAACAGGCTTGAATGTAAATATAACGTTTATACCATTAAAAAAATCTCATCAAACATTTTCTCTTTATTGTAATTTTTTCTCAAATTTTCTCAAAAGACAATAAATAAGAAACCCCCATTTATTATTTCCATATCCATTACTTACCCTTTTCATTTATTTTTTCCTTTTTCCATGACACTATAAAATATTTATTTCCTTAATGTGTGACAAAGAAAAATGCCTTTACCTTGCCATTAAGTTTGATACGAAAAATACTCAAATATTTAAAGTGATTTTCCCTTGCATTACTCAACATATCAATTCAAACATGACATTATACTCTTTGGTTTGTGGTGTTAGAGATGACATTACAATGAAGTCGAAAGAAAAAATAAAATCGAAATGTTTAAAAAAAATGTTTAAAAAAATGTTTAAGTTTTAAAAAAAATATTTAAATGACTTTAAAGGAAATCAATAAAAAAAATTATTTAAAAATATTCCTTAAATAACAATCAAAGCACTTGTCCCTTAACTATTTTTAGTAATTTAAAGTGTGAAAATTTTCCTTTTAGTTGACATATATATAAACGCTTTATGATTATTCTTCCTTTTTTAATTTATTGTAGTGAAGAGTAAGTCTTACACAAACTAAAGCCCTTAGTGTTGTCAGCAAAATCTTTTCAAAACATTTTAGAAAATACTTAAGCTACTGCAAGCTCTTTGCCGCCATTTCAGCCTAGAAACCCTCAATAAAAGAAGATGAAAAATAATATTCAAAACTGTCTATGGTGTACTAGCCCGTTCTCCTGTAACGCTTAGTACAGCATTTCTCTTGAGCTTTGACAAGAGCTTCCTTATGTCGTCCCTCTCCAAGGTACTCTACCATAAAAAAACGACTGTACGTAAGAACAACAACCAACCTTCTGACTATATTACTCCCTACACGGACTTTGATAGGTTTTTTGAAGTTCTAATTCCCTCCAGGGGTGAATAGTGTAGGGGTAACCTTGGGAAAGCTTATGACATTAGGATCTTTACGGACGGCTCTAAGTTAGACTGCGGAGTTGGATCCGGTGTGTTCTTAGAGGAGCTGGGCGTAAATGCTTATTTTCTTCTTCCGAATGAATGTTGTGTAATATTTGCTTTCAAACTACTACAGGACAGAAATATCCGCGGGAATATTTGTATTTTTGTCGACAGTCGGGCGGCGCTCCTGTCACTCAGATCATACACTGCCACGTCACTTCTGGTCCATCAGTGTAGAATAGAATTGTCTAAGCTAAGGCAGCTGCTTGACATTACTCTGGTTTGGGTCCCTGCGAAGAGGGGCTACCATGGTAATGAACGGGCAAATGAGCTAGCTAAGAAAGGATCTGCTCTAAATATCTCCAATTTGAATACAGTCGCAGTTCCATTTGAGACTATTAAGTGCAGCATCTTAAGATTCTTTCTGCGCACTGCTGACGATAGATGGCGGAGGTTGGAAACGTTGCCCTCTTTCGATGTCGCATGTACTATAAACCGGAATCGCGAGGAAATTTCGAAGCTGCTGGCGGTGCTAACGGGTCACTGGATGCTGGGAAGGCATGCAGAACGACTCAGCCTCACGTTCAACGATTACTATCGCAGCTGCAAGAATAGGGAACAGGAGGAATCAGTTGTACATCTTCTCTGCGAATGCCCTGCTCTGGCTGTGAAGAGGCACAAATTCCTGGGCCATCATGTACTGGATAGCCTAGAGGATGTATCTGCGATTGAGCTGAACGACCTGTCGAGATACATAAACGCGACAGGGTGGGTCAATTACTCGATTTTCCTTTGGACCATGGTTTAAGGGGACTTATCACCTATCGAGTGGTGTGGTATTGTCAAAACGGGGACACTTAGACTCTACTTGGAAGTTTGTGGGCAGCAAACTACCACGAAAACCAAGAGCAACGAATGTGTAAATCCAGTTCACCATATCCGGTTGCAGCTCCCAGTTCTTAGCTATGAAGTTCCTACAGACATAATATTCGTTGAGTGCCTTCCCAACCCTTTTCTTTGCCCTCTAAGATAATTTGCTATCCAAGATGACAACCAGGTACCTGGCACTCTCCGCTGGTCTCAGCCCAACGCCATCTAGCAATGGCAGCTCAAATTCTGACACTTTGTACTTTCTAGGGAATAGAACTACCTTCATTTACGTACAATCTCTTGTTAGTGGCTTACTTAGACAGATCGGATAATGCTTTCTGCATCACCTTGCTCGTGGTGAATAAAAATTACCCCTTTCGAGTCAAAAGTGAGTCAGTATTTTGCTGACCAACAAGATTCATTATTGTGACAACAAGTCCCCTCGCTGTAGCGTCTTTGACCACATTTCTCTTCAGGTGTTTGTTTTCTTAACTAAAGTTTAGTATCCAGCTGCCGAGCATAGAAGATATCCCCTTAACTACTTACCTTATTACCTTATTCTCCTCAGAGCGCTCCCCATAGCCCTTATCTTTAGGTGTTAAAGGCTTCTTCGATTACCAAGAACGCAGCCAGTCCAGTCGCTCTATAAATTCCACTACATCATGAAGCGCACTCTCAACATTTTTCTGAAACCAATACAATGCACTGCTGTTTATAAGCAAAATGAGGAAGAAAAATGGCTGATCAATTGAAAATCAAGGGATTTATTTACAAATGGAAAAACTTTAGATATTCGTGACCCACTTTATTTCTAGGATAAGAGAATAAGTAGACTTCGCTGGTGGATCCGAGATAAACTTTTTATGACTTGAGCCATCGAGGCAAAGAAGTGGTTATGGGCTCCTAGTGGGGACAGTAGCAAAACATTATTGATAAACGTTTCATGATAAAAAAAATAGGACGACTGACACTACTGCAGGACCTATAGTGTACCGGAAGCAACTGTAAAAGCTTTTTTAAAATTGAAAATAAATGTTTTAATTTAATGTCTAATGTTCGGTTGTAAGGTATTTTGAGAAAAAAATTAGAAAACGATATTAAAAATTATTATTATTATTATTATTACTAGCAACAAAAAACTGTGTCATTAATCATTTACGCCAAAAGACATGCCCTGACTATAAATCTGAAAAGTCCTTAAGAAGCATTTAACACACACAATAACCTTTGCTTTTCTAATGTAAAAACTTTCCGCAAGTTCAAGGTAATAATTTAAGGTCTACAGAAAATCGTTAAATAAAAACCTTTGATTTCTAAAGGAACAAATCGTGGTCAAGACTTTTAAACTTCACTTTACGTATAATTTTCTACACTATTAATTTATTGTTGTTGTATTTTTTGTACAGTTTAATGCCAATGAAGGCCAAAGAAAATAACAAAAAAAAATACAAAAAAATCAAAGGAAAAAGAAAAACCGTTTATAAACTTTATTACTTACATTCATAAATATGCAAGAGTTTTTCAAAGTGTGTGGCTATAGGTACGTGTCTTGGTGTGTGTGTGTGTGCATGTGTTTTTCAAAACTGCTTTATCATGTTAAAAAATAATTTTTACAATAATAATCATGTTTTGTAATTATATGCAAGTTAAGAAGTAAAAGTTTTACCTTATATCCTTGGTAAGTCTTTGGTTGCCATACAAAATGTAAATTTTCATTTCAACATTTTCTGTAGGTAATACAATACCCTTCCTGTAACTTTGTTTTAAACATTTTCATAAAATGTACAAACTTGTTGCAACTTTGTTAACAAGTAACAATTTCCTTTTATTGTTTTTGTTGTCGCTAAGAAATTGTTTTTCTTCTTTTGTTCTTTTTTGCTTTTGGTAACACTTGCATAAAAACGGAAATACGTAATTAGTTTATTATATGTGTGCATGCAGACATGTCTAAGTTAAAGTGTGACGAAAGGTGTACGTGTCGGTGTTGAAAGTACTTAATCATAATGTTTGATCATGAGAAAGAGTTGCAGAATGTGTAAGTAAATACCGTAATTAAGGTTGAAGTTTGGTTGAAGTGCATTTGGATTTGATAATTGGCAAAATATATTTTAAATTTAATAAAATGTTTTCGAAAATAAACAAATTTTTTAGATATATGTATGTTAAAGTGAAATTGGTCTTTAAAAAACTATGTTATTACTTACCTTTTTACACCTAACTTAATGGGTTATTTTGCAAAAAAAATTGTTATGAGTATTATAGTTGATAAAACTTAATTGATTAAATCGCTCCCACAGCTTCCAGGCTGCTCCTTGAAGGAACTGTAAGACCGGCCCCAAATCATGTTTTTCTTGCAAACATTTTCTTACAACATTATTACATACTTACCCCCTTTCTCCACTCTCTAAGAGGTTGCCATACAAAATTTGAAAAATATAGATAAAAACCTCTGCAATTTCCCCGGAAACGCCCCTAAAAGAAATAAAATGCATCCCAGAGCCCCATTAGTTTTTTCTCTTAACGTTTTCCTAAAGTAATAGATAGGGGCAAGCTATCTCTATCACCTAAGAGGGTTACCATACAAAATTTACAAAAATTATATTAAACAACCATTAACTTTCCCTGAGTCGGCCTTAGAGAAATAAATTGTACCTACGACCCCCATTAGTTCCCTCTCCCAAACATACTTTCCCCCTTTCTCCATCAACTAAGAGGGTTCTCAGACAAAGTGTGGTAAAACGGCAGTAAATCCTCCCCTTCAGCTTCCCGGAAGCCCCTGGTTAGTTCAAATGTGAGACTGACTCCAACTAGCAAACATATTCCTAAGCACATTGCTTCCAAACATATTCCTAAAACATACTTACCCCCCATCCCATTCATCAAAAGGGGTTTCCATACAATGGTTGGTAAAATTGTAATAAATTCCCTCTACATCTTCCAGGATGCCCGTAGATAGGTCAAATGCAGGACTGACTCCAACTCATTTTTCCTTGCAAACATTTTTCTAAAACAAACTTACCCTCTATCAACATTTCCTTAGAGGGCTGTCATGCAAAATTTAAAAAAAGTTTAAGTTAAAACCCCTATAACTTCTCTAGTCCCCCTAAGAGGGTTAAAATATGACATCGACCCCTATTTTAAAATTAGAAGAATTTATTAAGTGAAAAAAAAGATAAAAATGAAAAAAAAATCGAGGTTTCGAAAGGCCAATGTAAAAGGTATTTAGGATTCGGCACAGCTAAATATAGCACTCTTACTTGTTTTTAATTAATATTAATCATACGCTTTTGGTAAAAAAAAATAACAACAAACATATAGAGCATCCAATTGAACAAATTAGAAATATCAAGTGAACAAATTAGAAATATCAAGCGGTAATTAATCGCCCCGTTTTATTAAATTCTTTTCATTTTACTGAAGCACCCTATTTTAAAATCTCCGTTTTTCGAATATCGAAAAGACTGCATTTCAGAAAGTATGATTTTAACAAATTTTGGCTCCTTTTTATTGTAAAAGAAAAAACAAAATTTATTCTTGTACTCTTGTAATCTAGTTGTAGGTCACATTTTTAAGATATTTTTTTAAAACTTTGCACAAATATAAGTACAAGGACTCATCCTTATTGAAACTAGTGTTAACCGGCCCATTTTTTCACATAAACTCTACACAAATGTCCTCACGCAATAAGCATTTTTAGCTGTCAATTAGTTCTAGTAATTAAAGTTTTTCCCCACAAAATTTTGCAAATGCGTTTCAAGTGTCGCAATAAATTTTTTTTAACTTCTATTTTTTTACAAATCCTGAAATAAACGTTTTGGGTTTCAGCAGCCTCTAGTGTAACTTTTTTTCAACATTTCGCATATTTTAAAGACAACATTTTTTATAATGATTCTATTAATTCTTATTTTTTCAACCTTGTCTAACTTTATTCCAGTAACTCTACCAATATTTACTCTTTAGCAAATTAATGCAAACATTCTAACCTTATTTAAACATAACCTAGTTTTGTTTTCAATGTTAAAATATTGATTGTTTTATTTTTACAGTTCAAGTAACTTGTTTACCTCTCTAATAAAGTTAAACAAATACTTTTTATGTATTAAAAATTAAAAAAAAAATCATATTTACTCTTAGACGAATATGTATGTGCTTGACCTCAGCTTAGGTTTTTAACTCACATATAATATTTTACTACTTTTTTATTATTGCATTTTCTTTTTATAAATTTTTTAAAAAGCATATTTACATTTTGTTTAAATACATGACTTTTCAACGTATACATTTGCATACAAACACATATAAATGTTAGTTAACACGATAGTGTTTATGTGTTTACAATGGCCAATGTTTATGTGTTTGTAATTGCCAGTTGTAAAAAATCTAAGACACATGTGGTTTAACAGCAATTAAAGTTAGGCTTTTTCACTTGTCCACACAATCGTAATTCTTCTGTATGTTTGGGTTTGTGTTAATAAATACACACAAACACATCTTTTTATGTAATAATAATGTTAAATTTTTAAACTTTTGCTTACAAATTTTAAACAAAGTTTCTAGTTATTTTATGAAACTAACAAAAGTGCCTTGATTTTCTATTTACATTTTTTATAGGGTATTTTAATAAAATATCTATTTTATTATATTAACCAAATGAGTTCAACTTGAACTGAAATCGATCTAAACTTTAATAACAAAATAATCTAAATTATATTTCAAGAAAGCTGATTTTTAAGCTATAAAATAAATTGAAAATAAATTCAAAAAACATACGACAAAAAATCTCTTTAAGTTTTGTTGAAGCCAGTGATCGGCTTGTTTTTGCTCCTAGCAATGAAAGAAAATTTAGGTGAGAAGTCTAAAAAAATTCGGCGATACGGACGAACATTTCCTATTTAACACCTCCCAAGCTAGCAACTATAAAATCTGGCGTTAAACAATAATTGCTTTATTGATACGATATCTTCCCTACACGCCTTTTAGTCGTTATTCTCCTTAAACCCTTTTCGATAAAAGTGTGCTTGTAGATTAAAAATTTTTTAGTATCAGGATTTTTCTAGTTTGGTCCTCTTTAGGCTCGCCCCAGAAGCTTCTCGTCATTCTAAGTGTTTGCTTTGGCAACTGTGGCTCTGGGTCGGCGAAAAGAGCTTTGGTTCCAAATGGGTTGTGCTTTACTGATGATCCGTCAACTTGTTTTTTTTTTTGAGCAACCAAATTTTTCGAATTAATTTTTGCTTTTTATTTCTTACAATAATTTTATTTAATCCTTTTTTTTATTTTTTCTTTTTATTTTATTTTAACTAAATGTAAAATTTAATTATCTACGCATATTTTTTCTCAGTTTGTACGAAAAAAGTCCTTTTTTTAAGTAAATTCGCACACGAACATACAAATGTAACCCAAGTTAGCGATTTTTCCATAAACGCAAACGCTAAGAAATGATTCATCGTTTCAGATTGCCGTGTGAGCAGCTTTCGCCTACTTCTTAAGACCTTTGTTGCAGCAAAAGGCTTTAGTTTCCTCAGCTCAAATGTCGACTGTTTTCTAATTTAAGTCACTAGATTTTTTACCTTAATATATTCCATTACACGGCATTGCGCAAGCAACCGTATAACGGGCATCAAATCAAATAATTTCCAGACAAAATTTAGTTTATAGTGTCCTTGTACCCGTTAAGATGTTAACGTCCGTTAAGCCTGCATATGCCGTGAGCCAGAACAAATAACTCGTGTTTGCTCAAACCTACGCTTGGTGGACAGTGTTGCGGTCTGGGAAGGGGAAGCAAATCTCGGCCCCCGCTGTTTTCACAAGAATTCTCAATCCCGTTCTATTTTATGACTTAGAAGCATATACGGGAACAGAAACCTCCAAAGTATTCAAAATGCATTGATAATTGATTCATATGCCTGTCAAATCACTCCTCTATTGCTTGTTGGCATTTTGCTGCAAGTGGCAAAGAACTTGGGATTAAATAAACTGGATACTAAATCATCTCTAATGCCTCCAATCCGGTCCTATTTGCTCCGCTTATTTCGAAGTAGCAGGAACATTTAAACTTTTCAAGGATTGAAGGAAGCTAAGAACAGTATCAGGTATTTGAACCTGACAGTACTCACTACTGCCCTACCCAAGATATGAAGCTTAGTAGACTGTGTATTTTAGCAAACCACAATCCGCAAATTATTCTCATGTTCCCTAGCATGGAGCCACGTCAGTCTAATAGAACTAGAACAATGTGCAACTGTTTTAAAAATTGGATGAACATATCGTCTTATACGTTATTAAATGTTCTATTTAAGTATGTCAATGAATACAGCCCTCCTCATTTTCAAAGAAATTTGGGACAATGGTGCTTTCGCTCCACAAACCGCTCCAATCAATGATGCTCGAGTGTTGGCGCATCAACAATTAAGCCAGTTTTACGAATTTTGGCAATAAACTTGCGTATACCGGGCACTGCTGGTCCTTCTCTGCGACCACATTTTTTAAATTTTTGTACAATTTCCAACCATTTGCATTTGTTTTAAAAATAAATTTCGAATAAATCCCAACCTTGCTCAAGCTTAAATCTATTTATTTCGTTCAGCGAAGATAATATACTGAATTTTCTAACAGAATAGAATGGCATAAGTATTGCCAGATTCGAAATTTAAACTGTTAGATGGCCCATTTGATATAACAATTTCTTTCGTCAGGAATTTGAAATTTCACTCTTTTTGAAATAAGTTAATGTAATTTAAATAAAAAAAATCTTAAACCATTAATATATCGTTTGCGCTATTATCCTGTTTGCGCTCCAGGAACATAGTTTTGCGTATTATCTTAATGTATTCTCTGAGCCCTTTATGAAAAACTATCAAATATAGTGCCAGTATTGCAAATATCCCTGGAGATGGCACCTCTACTATAAGATACCAATTAGACTTTAGCACAAAGATTTTTATTTGTTTTAAAAACTTGTTAGTATTTGTACATACATGGGTATAACATATTGTAAATTTAGTACCCTTCTACATATGTACTTCATAAAAATTATTTTCAGCATTAAAGCTAACATTCATTTTCATTTAAGTTATATTTTATACATTTATTGTAACAAAACAACAAACCTAAAATCCTATAAAAATTAATTATTAAACAAAAAGGCAAACAAAGAGAAAAATATAAAGATGTCAAAAATATATCATAACCCTAGAAGAACAAGTTGAAAGAAGTAAAGTTATTAACTTAGGAGAAGGCAGACTAAAAAGTTTTTTAAAGTCAAAAACTCAGACCTAAACAAAAAAATCACAAGCAAATGTTAAATGTTAAATATAAAATTTAAGTTTTTAGAAGATTCTCTCTTTATACATATTGAAACTTGTTTAAATGTGCTTCATTATATATTTTTTAGGTTTTTATCTAAGTGTGTGCTTATTACAGCCACAGGCCACCTATACCATTACATTTGCCAATGGGATTTTGTGCTCTCTCTTAAGAAACGTACTCTTATTGTTCATTCCACATTGTTGTTAGTGTAACTTAAACAACATGTGACAACACAACAAGCCTTTTTGAAATTTTAAACAAGACTGATTACGTACGTAAGTTAGGAGAAGACAATAAGGTGCCGCGCCCAGCATTTGCCTATAGCGGGCTCATAATGAAAAATATATAAATATATATATGTATGTATGTGTGTAAGTATGTCTGCATGTAGACAACTATGTGTGAGTTAGTGCTTGTATAATTAAAGAACTTTATATCATGTAATTTACATAAATTTTACATTTTTCTCTAGACACCCTTCTTTCACTTCTTCTTAAAGTTATTACTTTTTATTGTCTTGAAACATGATCTCTTTAATGTACTTTAAAATCCATAACAAAACCAACAATAACTTTTTTTCTTCTTCTTATTTATTTTTATTATTTGTTTATTGCTCAAACATTTTGTTTGTTTGTGGAGTATTAAGGAAACAACAAAAAGTAATACTTTTTCTTTAAATAAATAAAGTGTTTTAGTTTTAATTAAATTTTAAGAATTTTTGTTTTCGCTTTTAACTTTTGTTTTAAAAAAACTTAAAGGTTGTTCTGGCTTTAATATCCTGCCTTTATTTTTTTTACCAGAATAAAGCAAGATTTTAAAAGTGTTGACAGAGATATTAACTTTGTTGTAATTTTTTCAGCATATTATCTTGATTATATTTAATTTTTTTATTATATATAAATTTATTTATCTACAAAAATTTTAAGGTTTTCACATATTATAAAAAGTTATTTTTTAAAAAAATTTTAAAAATCTTTTTTTTTAGGCATAAAAAATTTCATTTTTTAAATGCACAAAAATATATTTTTTTAATATTTAGCTCCTATGTAGTTTAATAAGTTTATTTAATTTAATTTTTTTTTAATTATTTAACTTTTTAATTTATTCTTTTATAAAAAATTTTAGTTTAAATTAATTTTTAATTTATCCATTTTTAATTACAATTTTTTAAAAAAATTTTTATTTTTTATTTGTATTTTTAATGCTATAAACGTTGAAAAAATCTAAATACAAATATACATACAGAGTGAGACCTATTTCGGGTTGTGTCCGACAGATCTTAAAAAAATATAAGAATGTTTTTGGTACTTTTTTCACATTCTGACTCTTAGAGGCTATAAAATGGTTGAAATTAAATCTTAGTACTTTAAGGTACTTCTAAACCAATAAAGGCAGAAGCATATCCATGTTGCGTTTAACAGCTTAAAAACACAATTAAGATTGAAAACGATAAACGCAGGCAAACCGTACTTAGTACTTAAAGTTTTTAGCTAGTTTTTGAACAAAAGTACTTTTTTTACATTTATGGTACTTCTTTGAATTTTTTTTTAGTTTAGAAATAGAGATTGAGGTATTTTGAAGATTGTAGCCTTATAAATATAAAGTTTAGGGCTATTGATCCCAATAGAAGTCAAAAGTCGGTTACGTGGACAACAGTACATTTAAAACATATTTGGTACTCTTTTGCTTTTTTTTTTAATTTTATATATTAAACTAAGCACAGTTGACCAATTAATAACTAACTGGACGAAAAGTACTTTTTTAATTTTTATACCTTTTTCCTTTTGTAGAATTATAAGTCTTAAATTGAGGTTTAGAGCTTTTGACCCTCATTAAGGTCGGAAGTCAACCAAGTGAACAAGAATTACTTTTTCCATATTTTTAGCACTTTTTTGCCTTTTTTGAATTGGAGAGTCATAAAAAAGGACAGCTGGATTGAGTGTTCTTAGAAAATCGTAGAAATTTTACGTTTAATGATAGTAGTACTCCTTTGCACATGATACTTTGTTGTTAAAAATTATTAAAACTTCACTTGTAAGGTGTCTGATTAATTGCTTCTTTAATCACATACCATTTCAATCACGATTTATTAAAAGATTTTGTTATGCTTTAAAATTATATTCAATAAATTGTTCTTGAAAACTTGACATTGAACCTCTACTTTACTATCCCAGCAAGCAATAATATCTTCTATGCATTATTTATTTTTATGATTCTAAATTTTTTCTTTAATTTTTACTTTGACAAATGTATTTTTTAGTATGTAAAATCTTTGCTTTTTTGAATTTAATTATTTTTCTTACTCTTTTTGAACTCTTAAAAGCTTTACCTACATTTTTGTATTGCTATTATAAACTTTTTGGTGGTTTTTTATATAAATTTGTTTGCTAGGTTGCAGCTAAAAGTTTTTTTAACATTCAATGAAAAGAACAAGTCACGCATGTCTTTCTGACAACAGTTTTACACTAACGTTAGTATGTATTTATATTAATAACAAGTTTCAATTTGCCTGTTTCTAAAGTTATAGTTTTAATTTACAATTTTTGCTTAAATTGCCGCACGCTGTTGTAACACGATCTTGTTACAGACAAGACAAAAACAACAACAACTAACAGCAACTTCTATAAGTGGTTATACAAACTGCATATTATTAACAACAACAACAACAACTTCCTAACAGTATGAAGTGTTATAATTTAAAGCGTTTTAAAAATTTGTTAAATGGCACATTACAAAAGCTAAAACGACAGGTGCTTGAACTTTGAAAATATTTAAGTAGAGAGGAGCAGGTGAAAAAAACTTTTTGTCACTTTAGTGACGGCTGTTCTTATAAGATGTAATTTCAAAAAAAATAAATATTTATATTAAGTTTCTGACTACAAAATTTATATTTAACTTAGAAATACAAAGTGGCATATCTTGCCGATTTAAGTTGTTATAAGTTACAAATTGTAACCAAGAGTAAATAAGAAACTCGTACTAGATAATTACTTAAGGTACCTTTACACGGTAATACAAAGTAATTAGATTTTGTAGAATCAAAATATTATGAAATTCTCTCCGTGTTTAAAAAAAGAGAATAAAAATCTGTTCTAACTATTTTTCATGTTTACACGGATGAGGTTGGTAAAATCAAAATCGGTTGTTTCATCGGTAAACATTTACCGAACACTTGTCAAATTTTGCATCCGTATTCTCTCCTACCCAATACATTATGCCTTTACATGATGAGATTTTGTATTATCCCACAACATTTTTTGACATATCGTAATATATGTATTACCGTGTAAAGGTACCTTTAGTTTATAATATGTTGCTGTGCTCAACTCTACATAAAACAGTCCAAAATGGGGGACTAGAAGAAAGTTATCGAAATATTAAAAAAAAATATTTCATATCTTTTTTATTTATTTGCCAAGAGTTTATAATAATCTTATACTGAATGATCGAATTTGTTAATCAGGTGGTGTACCGAACACACCTGATCTACTTTTTTCTTGCATAAATCGAGGCTGGATTGTCAAATTTGTTTATGTTTACATATCTTCTTTGACACATCAGCCAATGAAAGTCACAACAAAAACGAAAATTTTCTTCGCCTCAAATTAGTTGTTGTAAAATCACCACCACCTAGCAATCAATTCGCCTTGATCGGCTCCTTTTTTCTTACGTTTTGATGAATGTGTAAGCCAAAAAAGTTTTTTGTAGTACCTAACACGATTAAAAGGATCTAAATCACAATTCAGATGAAATTTTAATTTAAACAAAACAATCTTAAAGTTAAAATTCTCTAAAATTGCAATATGTAGGGTCACGCCCATCACAGCCTTTTAGTGGTCATTATGAGCAGATACGCTTGAAGAACTTCGAAATTTGCACTAATAGTGCACGTTTTAATGTACAAATATGTTTTATCGTTCTTTAAAGTATGTTTCTGGCATAATATTGATATCACTTGGGTGATGCAAGGCCTAAAATGAGTTACACCCCAAAATATTTTCCAACTGTTACTCATGTATTCATCTCTAAAACACGTAATAATACATGACTGCTTCTTACCTCTTTAGTTATTTCTTCTGAAACAAGTTTAGCACAGGTGCTCTCTAAACAGTTAAACTCTTTTTGTCAATCATCTCAACGAAAAACGTGATAATGAATAAATAAATTTTAAATAAATTTCTTAAGATGCAAAAAAAGCGTATAATGTTGCCAGATAATACAAAAAAAAAATTCCTAAATATTATTGGGAAATCAAGATAAAAAATTTATCATTTAAGAAATTCACAGTAGGTTTGTTTAAAACCAGATAAGAGATAAAGATTAAATGTCTCCAAAGCGCCTGATCCGTTTTTGGGGGAAATTTTCTTAAAGCGATTTCCTCGAAGCTCTGGCTGTGTGTTCAGTCGCCCCATCCTGTTTGAAACTACGTGCGTGAAACGTACGATAGATTTTTTTGCAGGTTTGACAAAAATAATTCCGTAATCATGTTTCAATCATTTTTACCATTGACATTCTTCGCCTGGCCTCAAAAATTAAAAAAAAAAAATTGTCAAATTATCTCATGCGTGGATAAGGCACACCAAACAGTTACCCTGGGGGAATGAAATAACTTTTTATGTTTCAATCGAGGATTGCGGGTTTTTGGAGACCAGTAAAGGTAGTTTTCCTTGTTAACGTGGCCGTTTAAGTAAAAATGAGCCTCGCCGATCCAAAAAAATGAAATTTACAGTGCGAAAACGCTTAAGTTTCGTTTCCCAAAAATTTTTTTGTTAATTTAAGGTCACTTTCTTTCAGGTCTTGAATGATTTCTATTTTAAAAGGATGGAACTTCAGATCCTTTTTAAAAGTTTAATCAATAATAACTCTTGGAATTACCATTTATGCTGCCCTTTTTAGTATTTAATATCGCGGATTTTTACGTAAGCTGCTTTCAACCAGCACAATGTTTTGGGAGTTCTTGAAGACCGATTGGGCCCAGACCGTGGGACGTTCATATCCCACGTATTCGCCAAATACCGAACTTTTAACAAAATTGTCCACGAGCAATTACGTAAGAACTATTAATCTGAAAAAGTGTCTCCACAGCGAACGCGTAATGATCACTCGATCACTGCGACATCGTGCCTGACAAATCCCCACAATCGATAATTCCAACGGCGCCCTCTTCTTCAGCACACTTTATCACTTTTTTAAATAATCGTATTTAAAAATATACATTTGCTGCCAGAATAGGTTGAGATGGAAGGAAAGAAGAAATTAATAGAAGGATGAGAAAGAAAGAAAGAAAAGAAAATGAAGCAAACTTACCAGGGTCTCAGGTGGGAATCGAACCCACAACCCCCAGACTGGTAGACTCGTGCACTTATCACTGATCTACCGGGGATAGTTAGCTCTTCTACAAAAATATTTCTGCAACTTTCCAAGTAATTAAAAGCATTTACGGCAATCTTGTGGCACATATTTTTTTAAATGTTTCTTATTAATGTTATTCCATGGTGCATTTGCTTAAACTGCCTTAAAAATTAACCCCCATATTCATAAAAATTAAAACAGGTTTATTATGCGCTTATTTGACAGATGTCTATGGCACAGTTGTCAAATAAGCCCTTAATAACCCTACTTTAATTATTATGAATACGAGCGTAAAAATATAGTTTGTGTTTTTTGACTACATTTACAGGTAAAATTTTTCAGAAAATTACTTTCATGAAATTTTCTTCTCTTTGTTACCCTTTTTTTGCCAACAAACAGAACTTTCATGGAAGTAATTTCATAACAATTTTTTTTTCTTGTAAATGTAGTCTGTTTCTAAAACAAATTTTTATTTTAGCGTATTTTTGAAACATTTTTTTTCTTTTCTTTACAAATCTCTATCGCATTAGCTATTTGCTGTGGTATTTTACTTAAAAAATATTCTTAAGAAAAATATTTTTTTGTAGCAGTAGCCAAGAGCAAGAAGTTTCGCATGTCTAAAATACATTTAACATATTTGCTTATAATGTAATTTAAGTAAGAAAAATTTACTTGAGCCTTAATATCTTTAAACAGACATGCACATTTTCAATTAAACGTCCATTTAATTTACTAATCGTTTTAAAAGAGTTGATTTGAACACTTTTTTGCTTTTTTTTATAAATGCATCAAGTATTTTAAATTACATTTATAAAATTCTTAAGGCATTTTTGTCAGACAAAGATGCATGTGAACGTATGTTTAGCAAGTTGTTGGTTAGCTTGCTGCTAAAAACGCTTTAAGAGTTTATGCAAACGTTCAAAAGCGGTTTAATAATTGAAAATTCTTGAAGCGTTTTTTTATTGGTTTCCTGGCAAATTTAACCACAATCCTGTTATTCAACAAGAAAAATGTAATCTTTGCTTACAACTAAGTATTCAGGTACACATAAAGAAATACGAAGTCATTGTCAATTGTGTTAAACAACCATTTTTTTTGTATTACAACAACAACGTATTAATACACGCTTCCTTTAAAACTTTGACCTCAAAGGGCAAAATCTGTAAATAGGTACTTTTTGGGAACATTTGGTAGCTTCCAAACCTTTTTATTTAAATTGCTGTAGAACCTAACTTACATAGGTTTAAAACGGTTTAACAAGAAAAACATACTATAGAAAGTTTTTGCCTAGCCCTTGGACAAAAAGTACTTTTTGTACAGTTTTAGTACTTTTTTGCATTTTTCTAGTTATGTAAAATTGAGGAATATTATCCCAGTTTAAGGCCGAAAGTCACCCACGCCAAATAAGTGGTAAGGTTATTATACGTTTGTGCAGATGTTTGTAGCGCCCAGAATAACTTCCAAAGTCGTTTTAAGCATGTCCGTCTGTCCGTCCGTTCGTTACAAATATAGTGTAGGGTTTAATATGGTCGGGCTTGACCGACCATAACTTTCTTGCCTGTTTTTTACATATTTTCAAAAAATAAAAGTTCTAAATGTTTGCCCAAAATTTTATTTTTTTAGCATTGTGGTTTAATTAACTCTACGATTGTATAGAATTAAAAAATATATATGTATATATGCACGGCTAAAGATAATTTTATTATTAGTCTTTTAGGGTTTTTATGAAAAAATCGGACTACCCCATCCCGAGCTAAAAATATTTAAAAAAATATCCATAGAATTTTAAATGTAGACTGTCATTTTACTTAGGGAACTATATCACCTTAAAAAAAATGGGCTTCCAAGGTATTTTTCCCTGTTGATATTTGAGCGGAATCTTAGATATATGTGCTTTGATTAAATACAAAGACATCTTGCCAGACAGGCTAATGAGCGGATGTCGTTAATTCGAATCAGGAAATAATTTTAGTCTAACGGAAAAATAAAGGTAAGTTTTTGGCGTTGCTAAGATCTGCACAAAATAATAACTTTTCTACTAAGTATGTATCTGGTCTGGGTATAAAAGTTTTGAAGTTTATAATAATAAGCAAAAGCTTTGCGCTTTTTTTATTGAGTTTAATTAACCAATACTTTAATGTATTTAAATATATTCACAATTTCTTTTATTTCGTTATTATGTTTTTTGCAGCATCTTAATATAAATTTACCACTTTTTCTAAATGAAGTTAAGCTTCTTCTAGCAAACCACAAGAAAATTAAATTAATCTAGTTTTGAGGTATTTTTGGTTTTATTTTAAATGCTACAATTAAATATGTGTAGAAATAAATATATGATTGAATAAACAATTAATAATGTCAATTGATTTATTAAGTATAAAAGCACACATTTGCATACACACCCACACACCTACTCACAAATTGTATTAGCTACCCAACAAACCAAAACTATATAGAATAAGCCTATAACAAGTTTTTTAGCTAAAGTCTTAAGCTTATAAATTTATTCTAAAATTTATTAAAAAAAGGCTTGACAATACTATTTTATAAAGAAATCCGATCTTTTGTGATAATATTGATATATCAGTTGGAATTAGTTCTACGAAAAAAACTAGATCGTCATACAAATGTCAAAGACAGATAACAAAAACTCAAAAACTCTTTGCTAACACTCTTTAAGCTTTTCTTAGAATACTACAGTTAGTAAACAAAAAAATACATAAAAATAAACAAATTTTGACATTTAAATAAGGAAATATGGTTACTCAGCTGATTAACTAAGGCCACCTGATTAACATGGGCCTTGTTTAAAGTTATATAAAATGTCTTCTGATAAGCATTTTCTCCAATACAGTTATATTTTGCTTTAAAAATGGTTTGTTGAGTAGAATGTAAATATGAGATAAAATACAATAATTTTCTCGGTCAACAAAAAGGAAGAGTAAATGAGTGAATGCAAGAAATTCCTACAACACATATGTATGTATGAATGTATTTAAATGACCAGTATATATGTATGTATATGAGGGCTAGTAAAACAAGGGATAACTGCAAAATTATTCAAGTGTATAAGTAATAATATTTAAATATAGAAGTGTCAATGTGAAATATGTATGAATTGAAATAGGCATATCCTTGCCCATACATAATACAACATACGTAACTTTATATATACATACATACATATTTAGGTACATATGTATGCATGGTTATACATATGCATGTATGCATATTAATTCTAGTGTGTAATATTGCATGTCTTTTGAGGTTTCGTTCATTAAATGCTGGTTGTTAAGAGTTAACCCCATATGTTTGGTTAATTTAATGCAATTAACGCATACACATACAAAATTATAAATATATGTGTGTAAATACTTTACACTGACATAAACAAATTTCAATTGCCACTTTTACTTAAAACTTTTATGCAAAGGGAAATTGATTGCAGAATAATTCAGCGGTAAAACTCACAAGAGTTCTTTTTGGCCTTTTGGAAGGCTGATTTGCACCTTCCTTTAAATCTTATATTTAACTCTAGATGACCTTCCATTGGATGCAGTTCGTTTGATAGACTTTTCCATCGCACTTCTGTAGAAAAAGAAAAAGGCGTTATTTTATTCTAATTTATTGTAACAAAAAGACAAAATAATCTTCCTTCTTGAAGAATGTAAAATCGAAAATTATTTTAACAGGTCTCAAATGTGGATAAAAAATTCATAAGAATTAAATGGAAGTCGGAGGTCGCATTTGCTAAATACAGGTTAATAAGGACTTAATGAATAGGTTTCCTTGCGCTTTTTTGCCACTGACAAATGAACAGAATTTCGAAAATTGCTTAATAAAATGTTTTTTGTTTTTTTTTTTATTTATTTTAAAGTTAGGAAGGAGCATGCTCACACCAATTTATAAAACCTTGCAGACCCTGCAAATATAGCAGCTTAGTGTTGCAGCTATGCGATAAAAAACTAAATGCTTACCGCGCTTATGTTTGTCTGTTATACTTAAACTGTTGTTAAATCTCCATATTTTTCAATTTTGATCATTTTTCTTTTAAATTATTTAGGATCACTAAACTTAACTTTTTGTATAGCTGTATTCTTTCCTTTCAATGTTTTGTTTATTCGATAATCATCTTTATTTAACTTTGTTGTCTATTTTTTTTAGAAAAAAAATCTTTCTAATTTACATATTTTAAAAAATTTACATATTTCATGGGAAATATTTAATGTAGTGTATTTACCTGTTATGTAATATTAGTACTTTTCCACGTCTGTAAATTTTGGAATTCGACTTGCCTAAAAATTTTTAAAAAAAATTTTAAAATAAACTCTGGTCTAACAAGTTGATACCGATTACAAAGATTTCGCTGTTTAAGGCGCATACCTCAAAGAAGAAAGTTTGATTTGGCAAAAGCTACCTGAAAGCAAAGTTAGTTACCCAAAACTTTTCAAGCTGAAAAACGCCAAACATTTAAAAAAATATTTTTCATAAGCATACATGTGTTTCTAGATATACTTCTAGGCAATGTTTTAATTACAGAAAAAGAAATTTGCTTAAATAAATTATGTACATTTAAAATATTATATAAGCACACAACAAACATATTATGGTTATTAAAAATGTAACTTATAAGAAAAATTCGGCACATCAATCTAATTGAATATGCAATAACAAAAAAAGCAACAACTAAAATAATATTTATTCTAAACTTGTTTTCATATTTTGTTTTTGTATACAAAAATAAAATTCGCATTTTATTACCGCGTACAAAATGTTTATTTAAAAATAACTGTCAACCTGCATAATTCAAATAATGAAAACAGGAAATAAATATAAACATTTTTTTATTTAAATTTAGGTTAAAAAAACTGAATCATTCATTGAAATGAAAATCATTTAATACAAAAAAAAATCATACATACTTATGTATTTACATATTATGACATTTTTTTTATTATAATTGTTAGCATAATATTGCATGACAGTCTAATAAACATCCCAGGAGTAATAAAATATTTAATTTTCAAGCTTTAATTTTGGTAAGTATGCTCACCAGCTATATATCATTATCTTAATAAAGAAAGGCCCTAACTCGTATTTTTATAAGCCCAGATTTTCATATACATATTACAATTAGCCAAAAAATGCGAGTAGGGTAACAATATACATGCATACATATATTGTGAAAAATTTGTCTGTTCTTTTTTTTGCAAGCTTAACTTAATGATTTAAAATTAATTCTATTTAATTTATTAAAAACAATATTGGTTGGTAAAACCTAATTTTACGAATAGAATACATAGATAAAAAAAATTGTAAAACAAAAAGCTTATTACTCTTAATGCAAAATGAGCTTAACAAAAAAAACAACAACATACATATGTACAGGTAAACATTACTAGCATTGTTACAGTAACAATTTACTCTTCTTCTTAATCTAATGTAATAATTATCAGTTAGGGGATTCACAAGCTGTCCTATTATGTCCTATTGTCATATTGTTATGAAATTTCAAAATGTTTTTTCTGTCATTTATACAAAAATAGTTCTTAAAAAATACTACGTCGTTAAATAAGCTTTTTTAATTGTCACAACAACTCCAAATACACCTGCGCCGAGTGTCCAATAGTAGGCAAATGTTTTGAAACCATAGTGGAAATTTTATAACAATATGACAATAGGACAAATAGAACACCTTGTGAATTCCCTAAGTATCTTGTTAAAATATGACAATACCAACAAGAAAATACAAAAACAAAACAATAACATACTTACCAATCGTTTAAATAAACTGTTATGCATGGTGGAATAATAAGTTGACCTCGTCCCTACAACAACAACTTCCTGTAAAAATTTACCATGTACACACGGTATGCAACACCATAATATAACATTAAAAATTTGCCAAGCTAAGCTAAAAAACATGTGGCGGAAATAAATGTCAGCTGATCAGTTGCTCCTACCTTGTTCAATGGTACCTTGCTGTTATGCATACTTGATGTTTGATGATTTTGTTTTATTTTCAAACCCACGCCACATACGTGGTAGGGGTTCGATCAGCTGTTTGTAACTCTTGAAAGTAATGATCTGAGACCCGTTTTTAAGAATACTTACTGAACAGGCTACAAGTCGTAATTTTGACTATGTTTTGACTAAATTTGGTGCAGATAAGTTTTTTGGCTCTGGCACAAAACGTTTTGTTTTTAATAATAATCGGTCCATTTCTTGACACAACCCCAATACAAGTGCCCTCCTGGAATTAGCATTTTTGGCTTTAACTGGCACGAATTTTACTCTATCTTCACAAAAATTTGCACATGAGTCTTAATGCTACTTTACGTCACTAACTAGTATACTAAAAACATTATAGGTAATTTTTTTAATATAGCCCTCATTCAAATGCCCTTCCAGAATAAGAATTTTGGGCTAAAAATGGCATGAATTTCACTTCACCTTCTTATAATTTTGCATGCATTAATAAAAAATATTTAGCTGTTACTAAAATAATATTCAAGAAAATTTATTTCTTTTATTTTAAAGGTCGTTAAGAACATTAAAAGTTCATGAAATCCAAATGAATTTATTTAACTTTATATTATTAATTTAAATAAAATACATGATTTTATTACAGAAAAAAAGTTCTGACATTAAATATTTACATATATTAATATGTTTCAAATAAGAATATAAATGAATATTGTTTTATAATCATTTTTTTTTTCAATTAAAATTTTTTTAAAAAAGTTTTTTTCAGTGTGAGCGCAAGTTTGTAATAAAATTAATTCAACGTGTTGCATGTGTTTAAGTACTTTTTTGTAACGCTGTGTACTTTCAACAAAAGTGTAAAATGTTTTTATATATAATATTACTAAAATTTTGTTGTTAGTAAAATGCTTATTCTAAGCTTTTTATTTCATAGCTTTTTGTTAAAAAAAATATTTAATATCTAATTATTTAAAAAATTTTATTTTTTTTACTCTAAAAATTTGATTGACTTTTATTTAAAGGCATTTTTACATATGCAAAATAATTTGCAAATATTTTAATAATTTCAGCAAAGCCGATGTAATATAAAGTTATTTAAAAAGGGCAAACATTTTTAAAACAGTTTCCTTATTTTAAAAATAAAATTGTTAATTTATTGGCATGTCTTTATGAATATACTTTTATTAAAAAGTTATCATGGACTTTGTGAATGAATAAAATTAAAAACCATAAACAATGTATATTTGTTATTAATATTTTTAATGTTTTAAACATTTGTTTTAAATTAATAATAATACGAGTGTTTTAAAAATTGTTATATACATATATTTTTAAAGGAATAACGTTAATGACTGTCGCTTGTATTCATAATAATTAAAGCAGGCTTATTAAGTGCTTATTTGGCAATAATGGCATAGACATCTGCCAAATAAGAGCTTAATGACCCTACCTTACTTTTTATGAATATGAGAGTGAGACTAGAGGCTTAGAATATGGACTGATGATCCACTGAGGAGGGATTTTGGGATACTTGGACCCTTAAAGGATAAAACTGGGTCAGTAAAAATCGATAACTTCATTACTCCTTAGCTATACAATAAAGTTTAAAAGTTTCGTTTTCAACTTCAAAAATAAATGGACTGTTTGGCACTTTTCGTAATTTTGGTTTCCAAGGGATAAAATATAAACTATAACTTTGTACCTTTTAGGTACTTTTTGTAGCTTTTAGACCAATAAAGATAAAGAATATAATTCGATTATCGTTTAAATGCTACAGAAACCAACCGATTTTAATTAAAAGTTTTAGGCTTTTAAACTTTTTCCTAATTTTGATACTTTTTGAGACTAAAAGCTCAGAAATATGAAGTTTATTGACCCATAAATAAATATTGATTAGCCCTAATTGGACCACAAGTCACCCAGAAGGGAAAAAAAAAATTTTCAATTTTTCTCTTTTTTGTATATGAATGCACCCTTGTGGGTGTGTGTAAAAGGTGTAAAGGAACGAGCAGAAGATGTTATGCTGCTGCCTACATGTTTATATAGTATACCACCCAAAAGCATATTAATTATTTTAATTAAAAAGATCATTAACTTTTTTTTTGTCTTTAAACTGCTCTTTATTTTTACTCTTAAACGTTTCATAAAGCTTATATGCGTTTGTATGTATTTCTTTTCCATTGGCTTTGTTTAAGTAATTTAAAAAGCTTTGCTCGCTCAAACAGATTGTTTAGTCTTAACAAGACGGGCTTAAAACTAACATCGGTTGGCAGTTGTTTGCATTTAAAGTGAAAAAGCAGAAACTAACAAAATTTAAGCATTTTTTTTTTATTTGTTAATTAAACAATGAAGTCTTTATTAACATTTTTTCCACTATGTTTGGCTATGGTGGTATTGGTACAAGCCAAATTAGAAGAAAGGTTTCATTGGAAACAATTGGTCTTTGACTGGCCCAACGAAGAGGTCAAAAGTGCTGCCATTAAATCGGGAGAATATGTTGTGGAAAATAATTTGCCCTTGGGCTTGGAACGATGGAATAATAAATTGTTTATTACCGTGCCAAGGTAAGTGATTTTTTTTTAATTAAACAAACTCTAATTGTCTTCTTTTAAAATTGTGACAGGGCTGAACAATTCATAATAAAAGCTTTGATTAAAACATTGAAATTTTATTTTAATGAATACATTTAATTAACAAGATACTTCTTTGTGACAGATGTTAAGCACAAAAAAAAGAATAATTTGGGGTTTGTTTATTTTTTGTGAAAAACATGCATTTAAAGTTTAATTCAGGGACCGTAAAAATTATATAAAAAAATTAAATTCAATATACCAAGGTTCTTATTTAATTTTCTTTGCAGAAACAATAATTTTTTTTTAACAGATATAATTATTATTTTTTGGATTTTTTTTTTTGGCAAGAAAAATTGCGAATTTTTAATGTCTTTTTTCCTTTTCTGAGTAAATTTATTAATTTTTTTTGTTTGTACAATGCCAAAAAAAATCGCAAAAAAATGGAAAATAATCGTTACTTGTAAATTTTGAGTTATTTTTTAAGCACTTCGTGTCTACAACTTGTGGAAATTTTAATATTTAGTTGACATTTTGAGCAATATTTTTATTTAATTTTAAATATAAAAATGGAAGTCATTCAAGTTTTTTTTAAGTATTATTTTTACTTTTCAAAATTAGTGGGTACACCCGGATTTTTCTAATAATGACTGTTTATTTGTAACTTTTGTAATATAAAAACTTACGTTATTAGTGCTTTTTAGTACATGACTGTTACTCATTAATCACAAATTAAATTCTGGGGTCACATCTATAAAAGGCATTAAAAATCATTTTAACTGTGTTTTATTAATAAAGAAATCTATTTTTCTTTTTTTTCTTCTTCTTCTTCTTCTTCTTCTTCGTTTTCTTCTTTTTCTTCTTCTTTAATGACTTTTCACAACCTGGTTAGGTCTTTAGCGGAGATAAATTGATCTACAAGCGCCTCAAATTTCTGCCCTCTTTCCCCAAATTTAGATATTCCGATCAGCAAGATGTTGTTGGGCCTGATCATTCCAACGAAGCTTTGGTCGTCCCCTTTTTTGTATGCGTACAGCATCACCGATCCAAGCAATCTTTCTATTTTAATGCGGCTTACTACGTCAATGTTGTTATACAGCTTATACAGCTCATGATTCATGCGATGCCGATAATCTCCGTTAACACAAATCAGCCCAAGGCATATCCATACAAGGTGGTCGCAATAAAAAAATTAAGAGAATCGTTCTCTTACTCTTTATTTTTTTATACGAAAAATTTTTCAATTTTAGTGTCAAACTTCATATAAAAAAATAAAGAGTAAGAGAACGATTCTCTTAATTTTTTTATTGCGACCACCTTGTATGGATATGCCTTGAATCAGCCCATATATTTAACGAAGAATCTTTCTCTTTAATAAGTCAAGTACAGCTTCATCTCCTTGCGCAAGCACCCATGTCTCAGTACCATATAAAGGCACAGTTAAAATGAGTGTCTTAAATGGTGTTATTTTCGTTTGACTTTACTTCTCAATTGCTTACTCAGCGCAAAGTAACATATATTTGCTAGTATTACTGTTCTTCATATTTCCAAGCTGGTGTTATTTATTTTATTGATAGCGGTACCGAGGTATGTAAATTCCTCAACAAACTCGAAATTATAGTTACCAACGTTAACAGAAGCATCCAATCTAATAACCTTTCTGTTTGTTAAAACCATTAATTTTGTGTTTGCCTTATTAACCACTAGATCCATTTTTCTTGACTCATTCTTAATGTTTGCAAAGGCAGCATTTACATCTCGCAAAGTTCTTCTCATGATACCAATATCATGGGCATATGCAAGTAGTATGCGGCTCTTGTTGAAAATAGTGATATTTCTGTTTACTACAGCATCCTGTATGATCTTTTCTAGGAAAATCTTAAAGAGGTCACACGATAAACAATCACCCTGTCTGAAACCTTGTTTGGTGCTTAATGGTCTAGAAAAAACATTTCCAATTTTAACTGAAGATCTTGTTTCAGACAATGTAATTCTGTAGAGTCTTATTAATTTCGCAAGAATGAGAAATTCAGACATTCGCAAATCGTACTGTCAAAAGCGGCTTTATAATCGATTAGAAGGTAATAAATGTCAATTTATTTTTTAACGGGTTTCTCCAGGATCTGTCAAAGTGTAAACATCCAATCCACGGTTGATTTGTTATGCCTACAAACCGCGTTGATGAATGCCAATGATTTTGTTGACATTAAGTTTTAGTTGTTCACACAATATTGAAGCTAAATTTTTATATGCGTTTGGAAGGAGGCTAATGCTTTTGTAGTTTGTGCAAACAGACTTGTCTGCTTTTTTATGCACAGGACATAGTACACTGAGGCTCCAATCATTGGGCATGCGTTCGTCCAGCCAAACAGCACAGCAGAGTTAATGCATGAACCTTATCAACTCATCAGCTCCGGGCTTTAACAGCTTTGCGGGTAAACCGTTAGCACCTGCAGCTTAAATTTTCTCAAAACGGAATACAGCTGTTTTAACCTAACTTTGGCTGGGTGGTGTACATTCAACACCATCGTCAAAGATTGGATCCGTGGTACCTACTCTCATTCCCATCATTTCTAGTTACTATTTTTGTTAAAAAGGAAAAATTAAAATTAGAAAATAATTATTATTTCTGCTTAAAAGAAATCAGAAAATAGTATTTATTTCTGCTCAAAAACAAAAATAATCAGAAATTAGTACTTTTTTCGGATTAAAAAAAAATTAAAACTTCTTGACTCTCAGATCTTTCCTTCTGCCTGCTTTGTTTTTCTTTAAAATAATTATTATTTTCGGACCCTGGTTTTTACCCCAAAATCAAAATTTTTATTATGAAATTTGAATATTATTTGCGTATCTCACTATTTTTATAAGATTATTTTTATTTGCTTGTGATAATTTTTGGGTTTTTTTTTATTTATTCTTGGAATTTAAATTTAATAGTTACAAATAGTTCTTTGAAAGGTTTGGCTTTAAAAACTAGTTTTCAATGTTGTCTTTATCTTTAACACATGCGTTTTGTATATAAATGCTTTGTAAGTATGTTTGTATGTCTTAGCTTCAAAACGAGTAAATAATTGTTTTATAAATCAGGAGAAATCTAGAGAAGTTGTTATAAACATCTATGGGAACTTAAAACTCTTTATGCAATGAATGTAAGAAATATTTGTAAATTATAAAAGTTAAAAGATTTTTTAATTTAATAAAAAAAAGAAAAATTTAAAAAAGGTTAAGTAAGTTCCATTCTAAAAAGGTTTTTAACAAGAATTTTAACAGAAAATAATAGGTATTTTTGTATATATTTTTTTCAATTATTTTAAAACTTTTTTTCAAATTAATAATAATAATAAAAGTCGTTATTTTGTATTTTTATGTCAATTAAAAAAAACAATTATTTTTGCCACAAAACTAAAATCAACTATTTAAAAAAAGCACTTGATTCACTTAAAGCTAATTTGAAAATAAATATAGTTTTTGGTCGGTTTTTTTATTTTTTTTTTTTTTTTTTTTTTTTTTGTATGCAGAGAAAAAAGGTTTTTGGCAAATTAATATTTTAAAACAATTAATACATATGCCACGGAATTGCATTTAACGGCAGAAAATAATTTACTAATTCAATAAATCAATAGCGGCTTTTACTCTTAATGAAAAAGTGCAACTTACATGTTTATGGTAAATGAGGTAAATTTACAATTTTTAATGTTGATGTTGTGTTGTTAACATCATTTACCCTTAATACGTAACTTTTAAGACAATTTATCATCAAGAGTAAAAACTACTAATGACTTGGCCTTGAATAATTCATTTTCGAAATTAGAAAACTTTATTGTTGTTTGCCTTGGAATTGGTGAAATGTACATAAATGTATGTATAGCTTAACGGCCAAATAAAGCACTTTTAATTATTTGTTTTAAATTTATTTTACTATTACTTAATAACGATTACAAATGTGTTTTGTTTGAACTGTTTACTTAAAAAAGCTTTCTAGCAAAAATAAAAAGTGCTACAAAATGGCAAATGTAATCAATTTAAGTTCTTTAAAGGTTAAATGCTGGTTAGATAAGATTTTAAAATTATCTGCCAGAAATGTACATACATATGTACATATGTATTTACATTCAAATTAAAAGATAATAAACAACTGTTCTAGTTGTAATGACGAATCTGCTTGATAAGATCGCTCACCGAATCTTTAACCTAGCCCTTCAAAATGGTCGAAAATAAACTTGAAAAGTAAAACATTAAAAATAAGGTTTTCGTTTTATTATTAAAATTACCGATTTGGAAATTAAACTTGCTATTGAATAAATAAATAAATTGTTTATTAGAAATTTAAAAAAAAAATTCGGTAAATACGATCATTTACCGAAATGAAAAAAAAAAATCTTGTCTGATAAAAAATACGAGTTAGGGCCTTTTCCTATTAAGGTAATGATGATAGGTGCTTACATATGAACTAATTGCCAAATTCATAACAAATATTTTAATTAGAAATCCTTGAATTTTTAAATTTTATTAAAAAGATTTCTAGAAATATTTTTTTAATCTTGAAATATAAAATATGAAAATAATGTTGTACTTTAGAAAAAAATATTAAATGCAATATTATTTGAACTGTTTTCAGTTACATGCATTCAAACAGTACTATTTTATAAAATATTTTATGTATTATTTGTTATTATGTATTAATTTTCAATTTAATATTTTTTTTTTAATTTTAGATGGAAGTCTGGTGTCGCTTCCTCCTTAAATTATGTTGACCTAAATTCCAGTGACAAATCTCCCAAATTAATGCCCTATCCCAGCTGGGAAGCTAATAAAATCCCAACAGAAAAATGTCAAGATAGCTGTCAACTTAAAGATAACTCCACCATAATTTCTACTTTCCGTATACATGCAGATCTCTGCGATCGTTTATGGGTCTTAGACACTGGTTTAGCTGATATTTTGGGTGAAGGCAATCAGGTGACCGGCAATGCTATAGTTGTATTCGATTTGAAAACAGACAAATTGATACGTAGATTTACCATGCCCAAGAGTCAGGTTAAGCAAGACTCATTCTTTGCAAATATTGTAAGTATTTTATAAAAAAATTATAAAATCAAAATTAAGTATACTTTTTATTATTACAGATTGTTGATTCAGATCGCTCGGAATGCTCTAACTCCTATGCCTACATCCCCGATTTGGGTGCTTATGGAGTTGTTGTATATTCTTTTCGCGATGACCGCTCTTACCGCGTTAAGCACAATTTCTTCCATTTTGATCCATTGCAAGGAGATTTTAATGTTGGTGGTGTTAATTTCCAATGGACTGACGGTGTCTTTGGCATGGCTATAGGTCCCATGAATCCCGATTATTCAAAAGATATTTACTTCCATGCCTTGGCTAGTACAAAAGAATTCAAAGTCTCAAATCGCATTTTAAAAAATCAAACTCTGGCTACCAGTCCTGATTCTTATTTTGATTTCAAATATGTTGGCGATCGTGGCATGAATGGCCAATCTACGGCTGAGGTCTATGATAAGGAAACTGGTGTTATTTTCTACACCCAAGTGAATAAGGATGCCATAGCCTGTTGGAATGTTAAGAAACCATATACGCCCGACAATCAAGGACTTATAGATTCTGATTCCCACACACTAGTATTTCCTAATGATTTAAAAATCGATTCTGAAGGCACCATCTGGGTTTTGTCTGATAAAATGCCTACCTATTTGTACAAAGAATTGGATCCAGCAGCTATCAATTATCGTGTCTTAATGGGCAACAATAGGGAACTAATTAAGGGAACAAATTGTCAGATGTAAGATCCAAAAAAAATTTTGGGAATATAGTTTGATTTTAAGTTGTTAGTAGCAAATTATTGTGGTACCAGTAAAACAAAATATATGTATATTTGTAATAAATCTTAGTATGTATAAAAAGACGCACAACCCCGTTTTAACTTCTACTTATATGAGCATTAGTTTGTTAAGTCCTTCAAAATCAAACACTTAAAAGTATTATTGTTGTGCGTTTCAATTTAGAAAATTAATATAACATCATAATCTGCAGGTAACGCAAAGGGTTGTATCTAACCTAACTATACCGTCATTTGTTGACCATCTGCGGATTTTTGTAATAAATAAATAATTAATAAAACTCATGCATTCGTAAAGTCTATAAAATGTTTACAAATTTATAATCGTTTATTAAATTCATACATTTAATTAAATATCAGATTTTAAAAGATTTCCCGCCAGTTGTACTTTTTCACCTGGTTTGAAAGCTGGCATACCCAAGTATGGACAAGTAGAACAACGAAAAGCATCACCTAAGTAGCACTAAAACATAAAACAACATTAATTCCAGTTTAGTAAAAAAAACTTTATCAAACATACGCTGCCACAACTAGATTTTGCATTTTGTGTTTCTACTTTAGTTTTAGACTTTTCAGCTTCCAATTCTTCAGCTAAGCCACAGGAACAGTCTTTGCAGGCCTTTCGTTTTCCAGTAGTGCCGCAAACTATACGACTTAGTTATTAATGTGTTACTTTTAAAAGTATTTGACAAGTTCTTACCTCTTAGCGATTCAGGGTCTGGTTTCTTTTTATCTTCTTCATCAAGTAAGTCATCTTCATTAATTAAGTCTTCTTCCGACTCCTCATCACCATCAATTTTCCATACTGCTACTGGGTTTTTTGACTTTTCGGCAAACGATAACTTGACCGCAGAGCCTGTTTCATATCCAGGCTTTTCGCTGGTTATCCCAGCACCTAAGACTTCTGCATTTATAAAACCTGATAACTTAAGTTCTTGCACTAAACTTTCGAAAGAGCCAACAAAGCTTAATATGTGTAACTTTCCTTTCGGTTTCAATAAACATAACAATTTACCAAATGCATCAGTCAATTGGACATTTTCCACCACAATTAAATCAAAAGATGCATTCTCATGAGAAGCTATTATTGTAAACACAAAACCACTAATAAATAATCAGCATTTTAAGCAAATATTTTAGATTTTTTTAAAAAACTCACCCAATGTTAGGCGATTAATATTTTCCACAAAAACCTTCCCATCTGTAGCTGCCTTTATCTGGTCCACTTGTTCTTCCAAGTTTTCGGCTTGTGACCAAATGTATAAAATTTTCTGCAAACCTTTAAATTGCTCCATTGTTAATAAAACTTTTTATTTTTAGCAAAAATTTTAGCGAATCATGTAAATTTTTTAAACACCTGTTTATGTGCTTTTTTAGAACACAGCTGTTTACTTCAAAAGCACTGCCAGCCTTACGAAAATTTACTCATAATAAACACAGCTTTTAAAATGTGTTAATGAAACACATCTATAAAAAATCATATGTTTAAAATAACAATATAAAGCTGGCAGTGCTTTGCGTCTGCCATCTTTCTTTTTTTTCCTACTACACGACCGCGTGGACGGTATCTTCTAAAAAAGTTAGTGAGTTTCACCAATAAAATTAAAAAAAACCGACAAGTTATACTGATACAAATTGGCAAAAATGCTGTGCTTATTCTTATTCAATACAAACAACGAATTTAAACTAAAAAGTGTTTTGTTCTCGGGTTTCATTTTAGGGAACAACAAACTAGATCTACAAAATGACAAATTCCAAGGGTTATCGTCGCGGCACCAGAGACATGTTCTCTCGTCCATTCCGCAAGCATGGTGTCATTCCCTTATCTACTTACATGCGTGTCTTTAAGATTGGTGATATTGTGGACATTAAGGGTCATGGTGCGGTCCAAAAGGGTATGCCCTACAAAGCTTATCACGGCAAAACTGGCCGTGTTTACAATGTAACCCCTCATGCTGTGGGTGTGATTGTAAACAAGCGGGTACGCGGTAAAATTCTACCCAAACGTATTAATGTTCGCATTGAACATGTTCACCACTCAAAGTGTCGTGAAGACTTTTTGCGTCGCGTTAAGGAAAATGAACGTTTGTTAAAGGATGCCAAAGCTAAGGGAACATGGGTCAACTTAAAACGTCAACCAGCCCAGCCCAAAAAGGCTCACTTTGTCAAGAAGATTGAAGAGCCCATTGTTTTGGCTCCTATTCCTTACGAATTCGTTGCCTAAGTTAATTATATATAAAAAATTATGGATAAATAGTTTTATGATGCCGCTTTTGTAATGATTCAACTCTTGAAAAATAAACCTGTCGTTGAATTAAAAAACGCAAGTAATTTTTTGGAACGCCAACGAACCGTGTGTATTTATTTGGAATACCAGCAAATCGTGTGTATTGAAAATTAAGCATGACTTTCAAAAATTTGTTAACCGGGGAGGCATATATTTTACTTAGAAATGCTCGCTGTTGAGATAGCTTGCTCATAAACTTTGTATTTTTGCCAATTTAATGGGCCTTATTGTGTTTGGCGTAGTCGCGTCGAATGTTTTCGAATTCGCCACAAAAACGACAAGGGTGCTATTCATAAAGCATTGGCGTATTTGTTAGACGGTACCAAAAAATAACGACTACGCCAATCACGATAAGGGTGAATGTTTTTTGGTTTGAACTTGCAAGTAACTTTGCTACTTTAATTGGATAATTATTATTGCTGCTTTACCTACATTAATGTCTATAGGTATTTGCTTGGTCATAGTAGGGATTGCATATTTTTATTTTTTGGTACAAGTTTTACTCAGGTATTTATTTATTTCCCAAATTTCCAATTCAAAGCTTCTTATTATGCGTCTTGACGAGACAAATTCATGACTAGACAAGCGTCAAACTCAATATCTAAAAAACCAAGGGGCCAAATCGTCTCATTCGATTCGAATCGAAATTTCACTCGATCGATCGAGTTGACAATGCTTTAGGTATAGGAATTCTAATAAGAATTTTTAAATTTCGATTTGAATCGAATGCGACAATTCGGCCCCAGTATAAAAATACCGGATTTTTTTATTTGGATTTTGACATTTGTCTGAGCATGAATTTGTCTCGTCAAGACGTACAATTATGCACAAATAAATTTGTATTCCTTTTTAGATGGAAATTCTTTTATTTGTATTAAATGCCGAAAACGGTCCTGTTCTGTAAACCAAACCCGTCTCGGTTTCAAACCGAGTTAATAAACCTGGGGCCAAATCGTCGCATTCGATTTCGATCGAAATTTCACTCGATTGATCGAGTTGTCAATGCTTTTAATATAGAAATTCTAATAAGAATTTTTAAATTTCGATTCGAAACCGAGTTATTAAACCTGTTTTGATTTACAGAACACCATTTAAGTTTGAATTGACTCGGATTACAGTACAGGCACCAACTGTGGTACAGATAGGACACATTTTCGACTTCCTTTGCTAATTTAGCTTAAGAACTCAAAACTTTCTTACTGTGTTTTACATATATTTTTGTTTCCTTTTGTTCTACTACAGAACAATAAATCAATGAAAATTATACATGTTTTAGCCTAAAAGGCTTCATATTGCAAATATGTAAGCATTAAAAGTTTGCAGAGTTTAAAAAATATGTTTGCATGTTTTACTAAATACCTAATACTACCAAGGTGCATTAAACAACTTTGACAATCCAGCCTCGATTTATGCATGTAAAAAGTAGACAAGTTGTGCTCGTAACACCACCTGGTCAACATAATTTCACCATGACCACCACCGATCTGTGATGATTACTACCGTATATCGATATATACATTTTTAATTTCATCAATGTTATTATTTTCCAGTGATTAACTTTTTTTCAAATGTAAATAAACATTGGTTTGTTACGACAATTGTGTAAATTTATAAAAAAAAACATTTTTCATTTAATACTACAATTATAACTATCTTTCATTCTAAAATACATATATTATTTTTGTTTGACGCCACAGAAAAAGTATAGCAATTAGGTAAGTTTTTTTACACAACAAAAAGAAATAGCTACGTCATATGATTTTAAATACCTATGTTAACTGTTATCAGGTTCGAAAATACCTTCAATCTTTTTAATGGAAACGTCCGAAACACCATCTTTTAAATGTGAATTGTGCAACAAGAACTTTTCTCAAAAATCTTCACGCAATCGACATGTTAGAGAGCAACATTTACAACCCGGGTTATTCCAGTGCCGGAAATGTGGTGTAAGGTACCAGCCAAATTTGTTTTATTATATTGTAACATTTGTAATCCGTTATTAATTCCTTTAAAAGATTTTCTAAAAAATACAACTTACAAATGCATTTAAAAAATGTACATTCAAAAAATTCTAAAACTAACGCTAAGCAATCACAATGTTCCCACTGTAAGGAAATTTTCACAAACTCTGCGACTTTAAAGAGGCATATAAGAAATCAGCATGAACATTTTGTTGCAAATGACAATTCTAACATTGCTTCAAAGGTCGATAAAGAAGATGATCAAACTTTAGCTGAATCGGTTTTAGAAGAACTTAAACAATTGCAAAAAGATTTACAAGCATTTGAAGAGCATTCACACGCTTTACCTGATAATGTGTCAGAAAAGCCAGTTATTGATTCAGTACTAGTTGAAACTGTAACAACTATTAAAGATAGCTTATACCCATTGGGTTATACTAAACTTTTAAAAGTCAAAACAGTAAAACGTGTGGATAATTTAACATATTTTATATGTGAATATTGCCAGAAAGAATTTAAAAAAACTTATAATTTTTTAAGGTTAGTTGTCTTCCATGAAAATATAAAATTTAAACGGGATTGAGAAAAAAAATCTTATTTTTTTAAGACATCTTAGAATTCACACCAGGATACGACCCTTTATATGTGTTCTATGCCATAAAGCCTTTCCTACAACGGCTCAGTTGAAGGCACATTGTTTTCAACATAAACTACATGAATCGCTTGGAATTTTTCATAAATTGTACAAATGCCCGAAATGTAAGGAAGCTTTTGGTACAATACAGCAACTGGATAAACATTTAAGGTATACAAAACTAAATCAAAAAATTAAGTACGTTTTGTGCTCATACGCTCAAATTTATTTTTCTAGCTCCTCTTTCAAATGTTCTGATGTCACTATAAAGTGTCCGGAATGTTTAAAACCCTTTAAAACTCTTAAAACAATTTTAAGGCATAAGCATTCCAGAAATGATAAAGAAATAGATTTACTTAAGAAAATACTTCCCTCTTCTGATCCTTTGGAAGATAAAATTTTATATGACTGTAATTTCTGTGGTTTACAGTTAAATGATAAAACATTTTTGAAACAACATGAAGAGAGACATGAAAACTTGTACAAATATCAATGTACGGAATGCAAGCGTACTTTGGCCTCTAAATCTGCTTTAAAGGTACACACTAAGACTCACATTAAAAACAAACGATATAATTGTCAGTACTGTTGTAAAGCCTTCAAAACCTCTCGGGATTGCCGTTCTCATATGATGACCCATTTAAAGCAGTTGATTAAAGACCAAAATGACAGTTTAGCCATTTATCCAACCTTTATAGAAAACCAACAAAATGGTCAAATAGAAATAATTAAAACGCATAAAAAGTTAAGCCAAATCAGTCTTGGAAATGATATATTAAAGCATAAATGTTCCCAGTGCGATAAATCATTCCGCTTTAAAGCCTGGTTAAAAAAACATTTCCAAATTAAACACAGTTTGGACCGGCCTCACGAATGTCCAAAATGTTTAAGAAAATTCCGAGCTAAACAAACCCTAAACAATCACCTGCTAACTCATTCCAGCGAAAGAGTAAAGCTTACATGTCAGGTATGTGCAAGGAAATATGCTTCTAGTAAATCCCTCAAACTGCACCTAAGACTACACACACAAGAAACTCCTTTCGTATGTGATAAATGTTTAAAAACTTTTCGCACATCTGGTCACCTAATACAGCATCGTAAATCAAATCACAGGGAATAAGTGATTGTGTTTATTTTAAAAGTTGTTATAGGTATAAGCGGTTTTCACTCTTGATGATTAAGTGGCTAGTAAGTTGCTTATTTATGATAAAACAACAGTGTTAAAAGTGTAAATTTACATAATTTATCATAAATGCGCAACTTACTAGGAACTTTAGCACCAAGAATGAAACCTGTATGGTTTTTATAAAAACTTACGAGTAAACTGGTTCTCATGCAAAACTATTTTTAACTTCTTTTTTGTCATTTTTTGCAGCGCAAAGTTATCAAAGTTTAAGTTATTAAAGTTTTTTGTTTTACAACTTTTCCATATATGTTTGTGAAAATGAGACATATGTTAGAGTACTGTTGATAAAATTACATAATCAGTTTCGGAGATTGCATTTCCATTACAAAAACAAACAAACTTTACTTCTTCACTTAAAGATAATATTTATTTAAAAAATTGTTGCTTTCATTATCTAGATTATTTGTACAATATTTCGTTAAACAAATAAATAATTGATTCAGTAAGTAAAAGAAAAATTCTAAAAACTAAAGGAAATTTATTTTTAATAAATTTTCAAAAAAAAAAAAATATTCACATTTACACATGTCCATGTGAATGGGAACTAAAACAAATTTTGATTTAACTCAACTAAAATACAAAATCCAATTTTTATTAAACATTAAAACTGGGAGAGAGACCATAGTTAAAATGAGCCTCTTTTTCTTGACTCTTGGCTAAACTAGATAATTTTTGCCGTTTATCGTTTGAGATAAAATCATCAATATCATTATCGTCCATCACTTCAGAATCGATACGCTTGCGTGTACGATCAACAACTTCGGGGATGTTACCAACAGTCTCCTCAGCTTCACTTGCTTGATAGACCAAATAGTTAGGGGTTATGTATTTGCTGGAACTGTTGAAAAAAGGATAAGAAAACTTGTTTATACACAGAGTATTTCAAGAAAACACAATAATGGTCACAAGTTGACACCACTGAAACTCTTGCAGCCACAATTGTACGTCTTGACGAGGCAAATTTCAAAATCTAAATAAAAAATTCTGGTATTTTTATACTGGAATTTTTTATATACTAAGTTTGACGCTTGTCTAGACATGAATTTGTCTCGTCAAGACGCACTATAACTATATGTTCACTCATGTCAAAGGTACATTGAACAAGGTAGGAGCAACTTATTAGCTTAGCTTGAATTTTACAACAACAAAATACATGCTAAATTTTTATGGGAAGTTGTTGTTGTAGGGACGAGGTCGCCTTCTATTTTGCCATGCCACTGTCGGTATTAAATTACAAGGTTTTTATTTATAAGGTTTGATAACTATGAAGACATGAATTTAGCAGATGTGACATGCAGCCATAAAAATATGACAACAGTTTTTTGGTGTCGATATGACCATTGATACTAATGCATTGGGAAATCATTTCATTAAATAAAAATGTTTACACTTTTAAACCAATTTTAATAAAAAAAACAACATTTAAATTTCAAATTTAGTTAAGTTTAAAAAAATAAATATGTACATATTTAAGGTTTACTTACATTTTCAGCAAATACGGATCAAAAGGAAAGAACGTATCTAACGTTTCTTCAGGAGTTGCTGTGTCATAGGCATATACAGTAGCCAACTTTCTTCTAGCGTTGCGCTCTAAAATTGCATGACAATAGGCTAACTGATAGGTCCGAGTAACACCAGCAAACGCTGTGGCCACTGCCGGTAGACATACCCTTAAGGGATTTAAATTGCACGTGACTAAGGCTGACAAATGTAAAGACTGTAGAAATATTAAACCTAAAAAATTAATGTTTTAATTAAAAGTTTTTTTTGTTGCTGAATATTTCTTTTCTTACTTTTCTTATCGCCTGTTAAATCTCTTGAACGAAAAGATATAACATAAAAAATGGCTTGACATACAGAGAAAAACACTAAATTTGCTTTAAGAGAAAAATTTGAACGATTATGATCACAGCCTTGTATGTACTGATGGGCCCAACAGGATAATTCTTTTAAATAGTGTTTTATAATGCTAAGAAAAAATTTAAATTGTTTAATTAGAAAAAAGTTTTATATATCGCATAGTAAATCAAAAACAGTCACAACTTAAAATTCATCAGAATCATTATTCTTCTGCTAGCTCCCAAATCACATTTTCAACAGATTCTGCATTCTTAGTCGTTTTTAACAGTTAAACTCCATTTCCCCATACAATTAAATTAAATATATTTGCTGCTGGTGTCATTAGGATCTTGATGGAATAACATAAGTGTCTTTACTTAATCAACAGAAACTGAACAACAAATCTTTTAACTGCATTAATCTATAATAACCACACCACGAAGACGCATTACGATGTGGAAAACTGCAGTCACCCTGTGCCTTTGAGACTTCATTGACAATAATAAGTCCTGAATGGATAAAAACGGATTTTAATGGAAAACTGAAGTCACGCTAAAACTATGTTATAGTGCATTTGGTTTATAGTAGTTTTAAAATAATACAAGACAACATTTTACTGTGTCGTTAGGACTTCATTGACAATAAAAGGTTCTTAATGGATAAAAACGTCCTAAAAAGCTGTTATTGCCAAAAACAGTTACTTGTAAAAAGCATTCGGTCAACGTTAGCTTTCGCGGGCCTAATACTTACACTTGGATAGAATCATAGTCTGAATACCATTTTCGAAAACACTCTTATATTAAAATGCTTAAAAAATTGCAAATAATATAAAGTTTTACTTTGCAGGAATTTATAAAAATAACATTACTTTGTACCGCAGAGCTGATAGAATCTATTCTAATAACGTAAATTGTATACAATGGCTATTAAGCATACGGCTCATAAAAATTGTATGTTAATAAGTTTTAAATCCACTTATTTTGTCATACTTTTACTTACTTTATGTTTAAAAACTTTGAACGAGCTAAAAAGCTGGCCATATATCCAACAGATGTTTGACGTATAACCGACGAACAATTAGGATTCCTAATTTTTTCCCACAAAGAGCTTAAAAAATGTTCAGACAAACATTGCTGGAAAAAAAGGAAAAAATTATTTACTCATATTTTATAAAGAATAAATACACAAATATACCTTTAAACTACAAAAATAAAAAATAACAAACTGTGCATGATGAGCATTGTGTATAGGCAGAATAACTTCGTCAAAGGCTTTAATCAAAACTTTTAAGAACTTTAATAAATTAGTCATATCTTGCTGGCATTCTTTATCATTGCCATTTAATGCTAGACTATATTTTTGCTCTAAAAATTCGAATATTTTTAGCATGCAAATATCCAAAGTGTGGGCAATTGCATGCTTCATTGGTTGATCGGATTTACCGGTTTCATTAATACAATCATCCATTTCAAACATTTCGGGCTCTTCTTCCCCATCATCTTCATATTCGTCATAACTTTCTGACTCCTCAATAGCCGAGCGTGGTGCATGAACATCCAAAACAACTAATCTGTTAGAGGAAAGAAAATTATTTAAAAAAAATGTCCTGTCGAAATTGAGAGCTTTTATGGCTTACTTCTGAATTATTAACTGTATAACATATTCCGAAAATATTGGTTTGTATTCTAAAAGTTTAAGTAAATTGTTTAGATAACCCACCACTGCATAAGTAGGCCTTTTATAGTAGGGAAAAAGATGTTCTATGGCTGTTAGAGTAGCATCAAAAGCCATTGGTATTGCGTTTAAAATGCGCTCTAGAAGAATATGAGTTCCAAGCAGTTCTTGTTCAATTTTTTGACAAAGACTATCGTTAAGCCATTGATCACTGCTATTTTCTGTTGGGATCCATTGGTTTACTAGTTTTTCTATGCCAAACTCTAGATATTTGTTGTGAGCTACTAAAATACCCAAACAAAAGTCACAATAGGCCTTTTGGCAGTCTGCAGATCTTTTTGTCCATGCTTGTAAGAGCAAAGTTTCGACCATCGGCGAAAACTTTGGGCTTAAGTGATTGATAACTGTGTACGCATCATTAAAAACACGTAGAAACTCAGTGTCCTAAAGAAGAAATTTTATTTTTAATAAAAATTGTCTATTTTCCAAAATTTCTTTAAATGAAAAATTTGGTTAACACTCCATAACAGGAACATAGTTAATTGTTAATTATGATTGGATCCTGAATCGCCTCTAACTTTTTATTTTTTTCCTTGAATATCTTACACCATAACATAGGATTTCAAACCTTTAACTAAAACATAATGCGTTTTTACTTACCTCCAACATATCTTTATTTAGAAACGCAACAAATTCATTCATTTCTTCAAAGTTTTTGCTCTTTTCCACGGTCATAACCACTTCTAAAAGTCCTTTTCGTTTTGGTATTTCAAATCTTACTTTATTGATAAAAGCATTTTTGGTTTTATCTCTCTCTGACGATGAATACGTCTTAAGAATCGAAGATAAAGGGGTTCGCGATGTTTTTGCAGATACCACAGTCATATTTGAATTAAAAGCCATAACACTCTCCAAGTTTTATAAATTTTCACAATTGAATTTTAAAACTACATATATTAGTTTTGCCTTGTTGATGGCTAAAGTCTGCTTTAAAAAGCAATTATATGTACCGAAACTTTTTCTGTTCATATATAAAAGTTTGTGACTTTCACACTTAAATCAATAGCTGACAAGGATTTTTTAACGTGTCACTTTATTTTTGTAAGTAGTTTTTTTCTAATATAATGTTTTCATTTATTTATATTATTACACCCCAGTTTTAAAAACACGAGCACGTTTTCATTTTTGCGACATTATTTTTTTAGGGATGGTAAACTTATATGATTTAGAGACTGTTAAATCGATTTCAATTAATCTGTTGTATCGACTTTGACCCAAAACACAATATTTTTAGTCGGTTCTTTGTTAACAATTTATACTGAAATCGATTATTGAGCCGCCCACAAATTCAATTTTACTTAAAAAATATCATAATGCTATAAACTTTAAGAATTAATTTTTTTAAACTATTTGCACAGAAAACTTATTTCTCTTTATGAAGCAATAGTGAATTGCTTTAAAATTTGTTTTACGGCGTAAATTAATAGAAAATGCATTCTATTTAATATTTAATATTCACATAAGTATGTATGTTCTATGAAGTTGAGCCAGCTATCTAAATTTTGTATACCCTGAGAATAGTTTTTTTTGTTATTTAGATGAACATTTCAGTTAAATAGGTGGTTAACAGCCAAAAGACACTACTAGCGCTCAAAGAGTGCTGGTAATGATGAAATTGCGTAGCTGCTTTCGAAATGCATTCTACTTGACTAGTATCAATAGAAAAAACATCCTGCTTTTTCAAATAAAAGTTTCTTTTAACATAAACGGAAAAATATCAATTTCTTCTAATAAAAATAATTAACTTAAGCCAAAATAAAAAGCAAAAATTTGTATTTAAAGTAATTAGTTTAACAAAAATAAAAATAAGGATATACTTAAGTACAATACTTTCAAAACTAAGCCAAAGTTTAACAAAGTATTTATGGATATAAATAATGAGAACTGGGCCAAGATAGGTAGGTGATTGTTCATTAAGAGTAATTAATAAATCGTTGAAAACGGGAAGATTTCCGGAATATTGGAAACTGTAAAAGCGGTAAAGAAAAGTTAAGAAAACAAAAAAATGTGAAGAATTTCATCCTCGTTGGACATTATATGAACTATGTAGGTTGTTGGCAAAAACGAGCTGGGTAACAAGTCGGACCGAAGCAAATCGGCGGCGACTGTTTCAAAAAAAGTCGGCGGCGGCTCTTAACCGACTTTGAGGTAAACGATTTTTTTTCTCTGCCATGTGTGCACGTTTATTTTTTTTAGTTCATTTTATAAAAAAAAAATTTTGTTAAAGAATTTTTGCAACCCACATAGAATCTAAAAAATGTCACTTTTCGTGCTTGATACGTCCGGTAATCAAGATTTGTTAGATGTCGAAAGCCTGACAAAAGCAATATATGCTAACCCAAAAAAGCGCAAATTGTTGGACGAATCATCTGGCCTTGTGCTGCATAATATTGCAGCTGACTTACAAAGTAATGTAACAGGCGAGGAAAAGCAAGAATATGATCTTTTTGGTAATAATAATTAAAAAATATAATTGCAAAAGTATTATTTTAATTTTAATACTAGGTCTTCCGCCACCTAGTGTGGACATATCAGATATAATTGAAAATACTTTGGCAGTCACCCGTAAATTGCCTTCCAAAGTGGAACAAAAAATGGAACATGTTATACAAAAATCTGAAGAAGCTTTCTTAAAAAAAGATAAACCAAAGCCAAAATTGAAATACATGGTGGATTTGGATCATTCAGACTTTAATGAGGTGACTGGGAAACGTGATGAACTACAGGAATTCAAGACTAACATTGACAAACAGTTAGCAAATTCAGAAATGGTTGCAAATTTAGAACAGCTTAAAGAACTACCTAGTGTCACAAAAAAGAAACAAAGGGAGTTAAATAGAGTAAGTATCAGACAAAAACAATATTTATAGCAAGCCCGCAACAAGATTTACCTGTAGCTTAGGTAACTGCAAATTGTGATGAAATATTCGACATCTTAAGTTTATTTTTTAAGAAAATAAATCTAGTACTAGGCCAATATCGCCTGAGACGTTTAAAACATCTTCCAGACTCAATTAAATTGAAACAAAGTTAAAAAAAAGTTTCAGCCGTTGTAATCTTAGTGGTTTATATGAAAGTTTCAAGAATCCACTGTAAGGCCAGCGGTAAAGAAAAGTAAAAAACTCTAATAGACTGTTGTTTGTTTTAGATATTAACAAACAATTTAATTTGGGGTTATAGTTAAATCACGTACATGAAACTCTTTGCTTTTAACCTAATTTATAAGAGATGTAAAACGTTTAGATATTGCGGTCAAGGCATATTGATGACATCTTTAGTAATCTGATTGAACCTAAAGAAATATACCTATAAGACTTCATATTAAAATGAAACGAAAAAAACTTAAAAGTTGAAATTTATTTTATCTTTTACAGATTGAACGCTCTAAAACTAAAGGTAAAGGATGGTTTAATATGCCAGCCACTGAACTAACTGAGGAAAGAGAAAACGATTTGAAAATATTGCAAATGCGTTCAGTACTAAATCCCAAACATTTCTATAAAAAGAACGATTTAAAAGTTTTACCTAAATATTTTCAAGTAAATATATGTCTTTTTATAATACTTATTTATTAATTATTCTTATTCGAAACCTCTTTGCAACGTTAAGGTTGGTACTGTACAACACTCACCTTTGGATTATTATCACGAGCGTGATACTCGCCGTAACAAAAAACGTACACTGGTAGATGAGCTTTTAGCCGATACTGAAGCGCAAAAATACATTAAACGCAAACACAAAGAAATTATGATAACAAAACAAAAATATGCACATCGCAAGGCCATGAATAAAATGAAGAAACTTAAGAAAAATAAAAACTAAAATTATTTATCACAATTTTTTTGCCGGTCGCTTGTCTCCAATTTATTAAGTATTTGTTGGGCTAATCTTTGAAAACTTTTAGCATATTGAGAGTCTTTGTATTGTAGAACCATTGGTACTCCCTTATCACAACAATCGGTTATATTACAATCTAAAGGTATTGAGGCCAGTATATTTGCATCAATTTGCTGTAGATACTTTTGTGTACAGTTTTTGAATATTTCCAGTTTGCTTTGGCAGTTACCACAAACAGCATAGCGCATATTTTCGACCAAACCAAGAATAGGTACTTTTAATGTCTTATACATCTGAGCACCTCTCAGCGTTACATCTAACGCGGCAGTTTGAGGGGTACTTACCAGTAGGACACCAGCAATTGGTACATTCTGTGTTAATGACAAATGCACATCACCAGTACCGGGTGGGGTATCCACTATCAAAATGTCTAAGGGAGCCCAAATGGCGCCTCTTAGCAATCTTTGTACAGCTGACATTACCAAAGGTCCCCTCCATATAATGGCACCACCATCTCGTGTTATCAAGCCCATGGAAAGACACTTTACACCATAGTTTATAGGTGGTATCATTAGATTTTTATCATCCACTAACGGCTCCTCGTTTATATTCATCATAAGCGGAATAGAAGGTCCAAAAATGTCTGCATCTAAAATGCCTACTCTTTTACCCATATTAGCTAAAGTTGATGCTAAATTAACTGCTATTGTGGATTTTCCCACTCCACCCTTGCCGGAAGCAACAACAACTATTTTGTCAACCCCATACAATGGTGCTCTTCTAGGCAAACTTTTAGCCATAAGGGCTTTTTGGTGCGGTGTCGCTCTTGAACATAGAAAGCGCTAAAATAAATAAAATGTAAATGTGCATAGTCGTCAAATACATTTAATTTCTGTAAAAATTACCTTAGTTATTTGAATCATAATAAATCTATAAATTTTAGGTTGAAGTTTTTCATTTTTCCATGACCACGTAAAGGTAAACAAACCCATATGTTACCAATTGTTACAAGGTATGGGTAAACTCAACCCAACATGCAGAAAATGTAAAAATTATGTTGTCTGTAACCCCTAGCCTTCATTAGCAATAAATATGTAAACATATATTCATGGCGAATTCATAGAGAAGAGGTCTCGGCAGATCAGCTGACTATATTTTGCTCGTGCAATTTTTCGCACAAAATGTTAAAATTTGCCTATGTGCTACTTCTTGATTAAAAAAAAAATTACGCGTCGGTTAGTTTTATACTAAAAATTTAATAAAGTTTTTTAATTAACAAACAGTAAAACTAAATGATGCGTTCATGTGCTTTGTGAAAAAAAACAATGTAAAATTAGTTTTATTCACGTTTTTTGACTACCCAGCCTCGATTTATGTATAAAAAAAGTAGATTAGCTGTGCTTGTAACACCACCTGGTACGATTATTTCACCATGGTTAGGCCTTTAAATGAATCTGTTATACAACCCTGCCCACCTTATTCACCACGGTTTTATTTGACGTTTTGCTCTCAGTGTACAAATTTTTTCCAATAGTTTTATTTCTTTTGTGAAGAAGAACGAGAAAAATTTTGGTAAAAATATAAAAGGAGATTACGAAAATCAATAAAAATTATTTTACATGTTAAACCTCTAGTTTTTTTAAATAAAAAAAACAAAAAGTTTTTAGATATATCGATATAGATATTTTTGCAAAAAAAGCATATAAAAAAAAATCGAAAAAGGTGCGTATATAAATATATTGTATAAAAGAAAAGAAAAAATGCTGTGCAGAAGTAAATCGATTAAATTTACACATAAGTATCAAAGATACAGAGTAAATTACAAGAATACTAAAAAATGAATATGTTTTGAAAGAAAAAGTGAAGCAAAGTATGATGTGAATAATAAAAAATATGTACATAAGCAATTAAATTCAATTAAAGAAATTAAGTAGAGTTAATTTATTGAAATTAACAATAAAGATATGCACACAACAACAAAGGGAAAACTGATTGACACAATAGCAACAAAACTAGAGAAAAACGAAGAAAAAGCCAACGGGTCTTTTTTTTTAGTTTATATCATTAAATCAAATACAGTTAAATAAACAAGTCAAAAATAACAATTTTTTTAAATAAAATGTTTAGGAATCTGCTAAAGCTACGGTCATATTTGTAAAACATTTGCATGTAAAAGCGACACTGAAAAGTGGTTTGGTTTTGAATAAATTCTTTAGTCAGCAAACATGGAAATGGCTCTTTATATATAAAAAGGACTGCCTGCCTTATAAGTTTAAATTTTTTATTTAGATTTGAATATTCAGTACTATTTTATATCTAATGATAATATTTTGTCCTTTATTATTTACTAGAGGTCTGCTTGACTGTATCCAAATGCCGTCTAAATACATTCGTTTGTTTTTCAACAACATAGTGTTTTTCATTCAATGTTAAACAAATTAAATGAATGAACCCACAAGCGAAAGCAAATAAAAAACCACTTCAACCGAAAACAAAATATTGCCCATACATTCATATAAATAAATACTGAATAGAATGTGTAAATATTGCTGTATGATTGGTGTAAAAAATTATTATTCAGCGCATTCATTTGTGTTTGCAAATTTGTCGTTTTTGTTGTTGTTAAACATTCATTAACTCGAAAAAACACCTGAATGTTTTTATAAAAACTCTAACTGTAATGAGACTTTGCTATGTTTTTGTATTTTCAAGGGAGTTTTATACACATTCAAAACGAAAACTGTAAAATGAATGTGTTCTTCTTGTATCATTGAGTGTAACACACAATACATTCTTTCTTGTGTTGTTACTGGCTTAACTTTGTTTATCTCCCATAGAATGAATAATGTTTGAATGAATATTGTTTTTGTTGTGTATAGGCAATCAAATGAATATAGTCATGCAGACGTCTATTATTTACTTTGTACATAAAGTCATCCCATCGCATTTTATGGGTGAAGAGAGCTGTTTTAGGTAAGAATAATTGGGAAATAATTAGGTACAAACATTTGAATTTAATTCCTTTAAACTTAATTTTTCTTTAAGCTTCTGTATTTTGTTTGATTTTTAGCAGATCGGAATTCCATAAATTATGTACTATAGTAGGCAGGTATAATATTAATCAAAGCTCCCCAGCTAAGGGTTATTTAAATTAATAAGTAAATATTTATAAATGTATCTATGCACATAGCACATTTTAGGTAAATAGTTTTAATAACTTTATTTAAATATACTTATTTGGTTGGTAGGTACCGATGATTCCAATATAATCGACTTAATATGTATGAAAAAAATCAAAAAATTTCAAAATAATTTATTAAAAAAAAATGTTAATATTATTACCTATAAAGGAGTTTATTATCGTTTTCAATTTGAATTAAGAATCATGTTTTGCTTATATGTACATATGTATATCACAATTAGCAAAAAAAAGGTATTACCTTAAAAATACCAGTGCTTTTCCATATTAAAGTAACGATATGTACCTATGTATTTACCTATAATCATTTTACTTTTTGACTTTTAGCATAACAAATCTAAACTTTGTAAAAAGGATACTTAAGGAAGATTATAAACAAAATCGGAAGAGGCCAGCCCATATCTTACAAACTTGTGTTGTGTGTTATTGTTTTCTTGTTTGGTTCAACAAAATCTAATAAGCATGCTTTTTCCTATTCTTATGCCCTGCAGCTGGCGGATAGTCGTCGTCTCCGCCTAAAGAAACATTTTAATCGTCGTCAACAAAATTTTCGAAATGTTATTGCATGCAACAGCTGCCCGCTAGTCTCACTGCTGGTCAGTAGTAGAAACCCCCCAAGTTAAGCAATATCATTAAAATAAACATTTTGTTTACAACTTTCAAACTCTGCTGAACTGTCGAAGCTTAAAGTTTTTTATTATATTATCTTGTTTCACACCACATGTACACACTCGAATTAAAATTTGTTTTATATTTTTACTCTTGCTGCGATTTACAATTATTTAATTTTACTTATTGTCCTTAAATTTTTTTTTTAATTTTCAATACAAATTTTTCTTAAGATTACCTTATTCTTTGTAAATAATTTGTACTTGGTATATCTACATACATATATACATATGTTCTATTATATGCATTTATATAAGTTTTTTCCACATACACGCTTATGTATAAGCATTGGTTCCCAACGAGAGAAAATTGTTTTTGAGAATGCACGGATTCTTTTTCACTGTAAAGCATAAACCTATCCTAAAAGCTTAATTTAATTTTTATTTAGTTTGGTCTTATTGTTCAGATTTTCATCTCTGTGCATGTAAAATTTAATTAGTGTATTTTTTTTAAATGAGGGGTCAAATTACAGCATTCTATTCGAAAAGAAATTTGAAAAATTATAATTTGAATTCTTATGTTAAAAACAATGGCAACTTGATCAATCGAGCAAGATTGCGAATCGAATGCCGTAATCTGCCCCCAGATGAATGTCTGGATTTCATATATGTACATATGTACTTATAAATTACAATAAGGTAAGGTTAGCTTACGAAAGGTTATGAATACCTCCCATGGGATAAGATGCATAAGAGAAAATAAAAAAACAATTGAAAAAGAAAGGAAGTAATAAGAAAAACTTAAAAAAATTTATTCATTTACTTTTGTTAATTTTCTTAAGTACCATATTATTTATTATATAAAACCATGAACCCCCCTAACAGTAATTGCATTACAGTCTTAAAAGCTTTTAAGGCTTTAACATAAATATACCTTTATATATTTGTATTATTAGACTTGTTTAAAAATGTCAAACATTTTTACTTATAAATTAAAGTTTATCAAAAAATTTGCAAAATGCTTAGAAAACTACTGGAAAGTCTAAACCAATACGTTACGACCTCCCTGATTTTAGATAAACTACCGGCAAGTCTTAACAAACTCGTTACGATAAAAAATTCAAAGCTTTTGGTTTGCAGGGCATGTATTTCTGTGCATACATACATATGTATGTACCCAGTTAGAATTTTTAGTCATACTCGAGTGTTTTAAATCTTCTGCACGACTAATATAATCGTGTGCGTTTTTAAGTCGGCAATGGTTTTTTTGTCGGGAAAAGTGGTTTTCTACCCGAATCTCTTCTGCATATACATAATATGTTTTTTATAACTCTATATATTTTCGTTTAAATATTTATTAATTTTAGCCATCTACTATAGTATAAGGCAAAGTTAGTAATATTATCAAGTATTAATTACGCTATTTTAGGCGCTTTTGATATCAAATGTTAATCATTGGAACCACTTTCTTTACGTAAAGTTACAAAATAGCTCTTTTAAATTGTTTTGCAACCGAACTCAACCTATCCATTGCATCAAAAATACAATTTAAATGAGTAATTTTACAAAAAAAAATTTTTTTTTGGTTAAATACCTAAAACTTTCTGTTTATATTAATATTTTCAGTCAACTGATTACAAGGGTTGCAGCGTATTGATAGAAAACGTTGTTTTTCAAAAAAGAAAGCGACATTGAAAGACAAATGAAAAAAAAATAAAATTTTTTATATTGTTTTTGTTAGATGAATTTTATAAAATAAATAAATAAGAAATAAATATTAAATAAATAATAACTAAAGAGAAAAGATCATAAAAATTAACGACATCATCAAAAATATGTATGCTCTGCTTGAAAGTATTTTTTCGCGTAGTAACTGCTACAATTACATAGTTTTAAATATTCATCTTATCAACATTTAGATACTTTTTTTATGAGTTTTCGTTTCTATTTACTTTTTTTATCATTTATTTGTAAACCTTTAAATTTGCGATCTCCGTATACCTCGCGTTGGAAATGCCCATATGTGTGTATGAATGCTGTGTGCTCATTTGTATTAAATGCTACTTCGCAGTCTTGTTTTGTTTGTTAGTGGTTTTGCCTGTTTTTAAAAATAACACCACAATTACTCAATATTTACGGAAAATAAACACATAACGCGAGACTGCTTAAAATATCTTTTCTTGGCTTTGTGTGCACGCATTTGATTGAGACAGTTGGTTTTTAGTGTCGGCATTTCTATTTTTGCCAAACAATACTAAGTAGCCATTGCTATTCTGTATTATTTTAGCTATTAAAATTATTTTTTTACTATCCAACTTTAAATTAACTTAAGCATTTTTTGTTTCTGGCTAGAGATGCTCATTGTTTGTTATATTTTAGTCCATATATGTATATGAATGTGTGGATGTCTGTACGTACATATGTAATTTCTTAGACTGTAAAGGATAAAATAGTTACGACTAAACTATTAAATTCATATGGTTCTTTGCTTATTTAATCTTCTGTAAAATTTTAAAGGTATAATTTATACTTTTGCATTTCATATGACGATATGTATATACATATGTATATTTTTTTAATATCAGTAAATAATTTATAATTTAAGAGTTAAATGATTTTATATAAAAAGCATTGTTATGAATCAATGTGTTCGTTGTTTTCATGCTGCTTGCTAAAACACTATCATGTAAAAAACGTAACGAATAAATGAAAAAACAAAAACATTTACTCCGTTTAATGTTTGTCCATTGTGAACTATGTTTAATTTGGAGCTTGACTTTTTCAATTTCAATTTACATTGCATTTTACATTACTCATTTAACTAACACACATTTGTAAAGCGCAAAATTTAGTTGTAAGCACTTCTTTATCTCAATATGCCGGGTTGTACAGTAAACCCTTAAAATTTGAAATATTTATGATTTCTTTATTTCCAACATTTATTTTGAATTTTACATATTGGATAAGCAACTTTAAGTAAAATTTTTTTCTTAAAAAATCGAAATCCAAAATGTTTATTTCAAAACGACATTAATAAAATCAAATCAAATTTGTATTTTATTAGTTATGGTTTTAGTCAGTAGCGAATGGCAAAATAAAACTGAAGATGTACCAAAAACGACTGCTAACACAGCAGCAACAAGCGGCTCTAATACAGCTACAACATCAACAGCAGCAACATCATCCAACATTGATGTTACCACTGAATCAAAAATTTCCATAGCAGCAGGAACACTTTCTAAGGCAAAGACTGTAGCAGACGATGCAAAAAATTGCTTGATTCCAGAAGCGACGGAAACAAAAATAATAGAAACAAATGAAACATTAACAAACGATAACGCCAACAACGAACAATTGCATGAAATAAGTAAAGATAATGGCTCTTTGGAAATCGCATTTATAAATAAAGCAAACGAAGACGAAAATCTAAGCGAATATAGAGTTAAATCGGATGTTGAAAAGCTTTTGAAACAAGAAAATGATTTTAATGAATCTGTTTTTTATTATAATAATAATATAAAGATAATGGCTGAAAACACTAAAGAAACTCCTTCGAAGGAGGAAAAAGATTTAGGAGAATCTATTATTAATAGCAACGATTATTCAGAAAATAATAAGGAATTTGAAGAACCAAATTTATTTCAAAATTCCAACACCAATACTTTAACCACAGCTCCTGCCTCCATAATAAAAACACAACCAAACAGTCAGCCGGTCCAACTTAGCTGTCCGATAACATCTGAAGCTCTGACCAGTGCTTTACAAACGGCCTTAAATGCAACCAATAATGCCAATGATGCTTATACAATGGCAGCAACTGGCTTGCAGCCAAATTTTCTCAGTCAATTGGCATTATCGGCAAATGTAGCTGGACTGCAAAAATCGACAAACAACATTTTAGCAACCGGCCCAAACTTTACTTCCAAACATCTTAATCAATCGCTTAATATTTTGGATACAAATAATCACAATAAAAGTGATAGTAATTTGCTGGAAGGTTCATCTTCTACAGCATCGTCAGTAGCTTCAACAGTACCTGCCGTATCATACGATAATAATGGAGAAGCTAAAATCATTTTGATTTGTGAAAGTAATTCGCATCCATTTCAAACACGTACCATTAGCTTGACACCGAATGTCGAGTGCATGGTAGGGCGCTTAATAGCCAAGAGTAAGGCATCCGAAAATAATGCCATTTTTGACTGTAAGGTATTATCACGTAAACATGCCGTCATTTGGTATACGCCCGATAGTAAGTTCTGGGTCAAAGACACCAAATCCTCGAATGGTACCTTTATAAATGACAATAAGTTGGGTGACGAAGAGGCTGAACTGCATTCTGGGGATATTGTCAAATTTGGAGTGGACGTTTTGGAAAATTCCCGCAAAGAGGTACACGGTTGCATTATAGCCTGTATAAAATTATATTTACCTGATGGTCGCGAAGCCATATCGATCGATACGTCCGCCCAACGTAGTCAATACTCGGGCGAGGGTCGCATAAGCTATGATGAAATGCATCGCTTAAATCTTTACATACAGGAGACGTCGCAACGCGAAAAGGTTTTAACCTCAAAACTGTGTAATATTCAAAATGTCTTAGATGCCACACGGAAGAATTCCGCCCTATGCTGGCAATCAATGATAACAGAGGATCAGTTGTTGCATCGTATACATTCATTGGAAAAAAAATTGCAAATTATGGAGAAAAACGTGCCTGAAAATGTTTTACGAAACGAGGTATGTATATATTATATTCAGCAACATTTGTACAAATTGATTTAAATAATATCTTCAAACTTTGTAATCTCGCTAATCGTAAATAACATTTTAAATAGTACTTAGTTATATATAAATATTCTTATATATAATTATTTTTGTTTTTTTATTTCTTATACAAACAGCTTTTGAAATTAGTCGACGACAAGAGTTCATATCAACACACCGCCAAAGAGGCCTTGCGCAAAGTCTATCAAGAACGTTGTGATGCCATACAAACATTGACCAAAATGGAATCAGCTTATACACAATCTGATAACGAATGCTCATTGCTGCGCGAGCAAATTATGAACTCGAAGCAAGCATTACAAGATGTAAACACACGTCTGTTGCGTCTAGAGTCTGAATACAATGAATACAAAGATAATGTGGGCCGCCAGCAGCAGGAGGCAAAGGAACAGGAAGAACAACATATTGCCGAACTAACGGAAAAGTTGCGTGAGCGTGTACTGGAATGTGAAGATTTAAAGAAAAAGATTTCAGAATTAATCATAAAACGAGCAGAGCTTATTGAAGATGAAGAACAATTGTTGGAAAAGCAGGCCATAGAGAAATTGGATGCAGCAATAGCAGATGTTGATTTGGGCGATGATGAAGATAGCAGTGATGAAGATAATTGTGAACAATTTGAGGCTAAAAAAGAACAACAAGAGAATAAAGTAAATGAAGATGACGATAAAGATGAAAACTTCGCCATAATCAAGAAGAAGGTCAAAACAAGACCACCAATAAGTTCCATATTTGGAGACAATCTCAATTGCATCAAAGAGGAGGAGACAAATAAATCCAAGGTAAGTTTTTTTTGCTTCTTATGAATGTCACTGAATTGTTAATTTCAAAAACTTTAACTTTAAACGAAAAAAATATTATTTTTTTATATGTTTTTATTGATTCAACATATAATTAAAGAGAGTATTTTGTAAAACAGCCTTTTTCATTAAAAAAAAATATTTTTAACTTTTTCCTACTATTTCGCCAAAAAAAAAAAATAAAAATTAAAATAAAAATATTTTTTTACAAAACATTTTTTTGCCAAAAAAGTAATTGTTTTTTGCGACTATTTTACAAAGGAAATGATTTGTATTAAAAAATGTATTTAAAAGCGTTTGCCCAGCCCTTGAACAATAATTATTTTTTATATTAAGTTTTGTTAAAATCATATGCAGTAATTTACCACTTTTATAAAACCTTTTGTTAAAAATGCTCAATAGAAGATTTTTGAATCTACCCGGTATAACTGTTTCATTAAATATTTTATTTAAATTTGTTTACTAATAAAATATTTAGGCTAAAACTGAATCTCTTAATAAATCGAAGCTCCGAAAATCTAAAGCATTTGAAGAATTACATGAAAAGTCACCGCCAAAACGTGTCAAGGAGACGATCATTAGGAAATGGTTACAAAACTCCGATTTAAATAAAAACGAAGACTCCTGCGACATTTTTAAGGCCATATGCCAAGAGAACGAAGATGATGACGATGACGAAAATGAATCTGGAAGTGAAAATGGATCTAATGTTTACTTAGAGCCAGAGGTTATAGATGTTAAGTCCACTAATACACCTGATAAAACTTCAAATGAACTCAAAAAGAAATGTGGTATTTTTACCAGTAAATTGAAAAATGTACAAAAATATTTAAATGAACTTAAAGCCGAAATTGAAAATGAATCAATAAGCACTAGTTGTGAGAATAAAAAACTAGAGTTTAAACAAATAATCGAAGAAGATAATATAAGTGATGAAGAAGAAGGTGCTTGTGCCGAAGAAAAAATTAACAAACGTAATTTCAAAAGAGGCACTTCAAATCAAAACAACACAAATCAGGTGCTTTTAAAGAAAAATAAAAAACTTTTATTGTTAGAATCAAGTTTTAGTGTATTAAGAGAAGCATACAATGAAATTTGGGAAATTATTAGGGAAAGTCAGCAGCATACATCCAGTTATTCACATGATGAAAAAGAAATATCAACGCCTCCCAATATTAAAGTGAAAACACAATCCGAAACAAGTCCCACAAGGGTCGCATCAAAGAAATACGACAGACAACCCGCAATACAATCCCCTGCCTCAGATTTAACTGAATCTGATTCAGACGTTGAAAGCATAACGCTGTCCTCACCAGTTAATAGTTCTATCAGTACGACTGTTATAAATTTCAAAACCGAAACTTCGAACGATGAACTATTACGGAAAAAATTATTAGAATATCAAATGCAGGTAGAAGCCTTGAATGAAAAACTGCAACAAACCGAACTAGAAGCCCAGCATACGCTAGAAATAATGCAGGTAGAATGTGATGATTTTAAACAAAAAATGGAAAACTTGTACAAAATTATAGAGGTCCTAAAAAATGATAAAAATGCTTTGGAACAAGTAATCAATAAAAATAAAAATAATGCAGAAAAAACAAGTGAAACTTTAAGATATCAGAATATTAATGAGGAACTCGATAAGGAATTGGAACTAGAAGAAGATCCAATTTTAAATGCCATCAATGTTACAGCCTTAGAACGTGAAGAGGAATTAATTGCTTACAAGGAACGTTTGGACGACCAACAAAAGGAAAATATTGATTTACGCAATGAAATATCCCAACTTAAGCTTAAAGCTAATGCTACTGGGACTTCAAAATATGTATTGCTTAAACAGTATTTACCTTTAAGTTTCGTTATTTTAGCTATTATTATATATTTTTTAACAACTTATTATTAGAGTTTTTTTCATATACACCCTAGTTTACTAACTTTTACATATTTAGCTTTCACTTCAATATTATTTGTTTCTATATCCCACCTGCTGCAATATAAAATTTCACAATTCAAAATTTTCTATAAAAATTTATAACATTAAAACAAAGTTTAATCTTTTTAAATTTGTTCAATTAATTAAATTTGTGGCAACACCACTCACAAACAAAAAAAAATTGTTTTTGCAATTAAAGAGAAAGAAGAAAAAGCTTAAATCAGTGTTGCCAATTTTGCAATGATCATTGTTATAATAAGCATTTTTATGCGTTTGCATTTTTTTTCCTTTTGTTATCCAACCCTTATTTTATTTTCTGCAAATATATTATTGTTAACATAAAATTAAAAAATAAACTGATCTTTATTGCCTATGTTCGAAAATAATTATAGGAACCTTATATTAAAAATGCAACATACGGGAAAGAAAAGAAAAAAAAATGTTAATTATTAGCCATTAAAAAAGAAATTTTTTATATAATTAAATATACTAAGGAGTTGTAAAAAATTAAGGCCTGCAGTATGATATTTATTATAATTCTAGTTAATACTAATACAATCATTATGATTATACATACATATTACAGAGCATAGTGTGGTTTAATCTTTTTTAAAAGAATCGCTAAATGTTTGAACCGTGATTTTTAGTGATTGTAAAGCTTCAAGTTATTGTTTCAACTAAAACGCAGTTTTTTTTTTTTGGCGTAAAATTTCTTCTATTAATCATTTGCTTATTTTTATTATTTTTTTCAATGTTTATTTATTGTTTATTTTTATGTCAAATGTATTTTTCGTTGCATATTTAAACTTTGGTTCTTGTACAACGTAACGTTTTTAAAAAGTGTTCAAAATTTTATAGAAAATTACTTTTTTCAAAAATTTGTGATTTCTAAAAGCTTTACATAGGGAATTGTTTTAAAAAAATAGGTGTTAAATTAAAACTCAATATTTCGTGTGCATGCAGAAAATTTTCGATTTTACGTAGAAATTGCGAAAACTGTAAAAACGGGATAATAAAAAACATCTTCCAAAAATACGATAGACTCTTATGTGCTCTGCAATCTTCCTAGTGATATAAGTAAACTTACTGCGAAGTACCTTAATCGACCAGAACGTAATTCTGTTTGCACAAGATTTCTTTTAAGAAAGTTATTTGCCATAATTTTTATATTTTTGTTCAAATCAATATTATTTTGTATAATAATAACATTTCATGTAATGCTTGTTGGTTTGGTTGGTAACAAATAATAAAAATAATAAACAACTGCCAATACAGACCATTTCTTCTTTAAACATCGTAAGATATACGGCCCACATGCAAGCAATTTTCTTATATTATTATTTTTTGTTTATTTTTTTACAAATTTATAACCTTTTCGTTTTAACTGCAGGTTATTATGTATTTCGATTCAAATCGAATCTTTCGACTTCGTACAAATTGGGTTTTTATTTTTAACAAAATGCGACATTTATTTATTTGCTTTCGCAAAATTTTAAGGTGCCGCTATGTTTTTTAACATGTTAAAATTCGGTATCAACTGATATTTTCCTTATATTATTCCGGACCAAAAATCTTTTCGAAAGCCTTTTCGATTTGAATCAAGTTTAATAAAAACTCCCATGATTTGTTTTATCGCCACACCAAAACGTACATATAACATATTTAAATTCAAGTTTTTTTGTATACAAATATTAGCCTTTCAGTTTTGCAAAAGTTTTACGAAATTTAGAATAAGGAAAATATTAAAAAAATATTTAAATGGAAAAACATCTACCACAGAAACGTGCATTTGTATTAAATAAAATAAATAAATAAATAAAAAAAAAATTAAGTAAATTAAATTTGTTAAATATTTTAAGTTTTTCCCCTTAGTTAATTTTTTTTTATTTGTAGGTTTAATTTTATTTGTTCATTATTTTTTTTCTTTTTTAAAAGAACGTGTAGTTTTAAAAATATTTTTTTTCTAAACATGTAAATTTTTTTCTATATTTATAACATTGTAATATCCATCCATAGCGCTCCTTCTAATAGAGCTTTGCTGTGTATAAAATTTGTTTCAAATTGAATGATTAAACAAAATCACTGAATAGGTAATCGAAAAATATACAAAATTCTAAATTATTGTAAAAAATCATAAAAACTAGTTTATAATAACCATAAAATGAATACATACATACAACCATATACACAAAAAGAAATAATAAAGTTAAAAGTTATTAGCGGTTTCCACTATTGGTGATAAAGAGCCTAGTAAGTTGCGTATTTATGATAAATGATGTAAATTTGCCCTTTTTAGTGTTTTGTTGTGTTGTTTACATCATTTATAAATACAAAAATTTCTAGGCACTTTATCATTAAGACTAAAATCCGCTGTTATAACCGAAAGCAATAAATATATGAAAATCCATATCGCTAAATAAAATGAAAAACTGTTTAAAAATCAAAATTGGTTTCTATGTTGACAAGATCAAAATATTTTGAACTTTTAATTTTTTAAAGGGACGGAATGGTATGATTACTGATTAGCTTACTGTACATCTTGACGAAACAAATTTATGCCCGGAAGAATGTCAAAATACAAACTTAAAAAAAATCCGGTATTTTTGTACTGGGTTTTTTTATATACTGAGTTTGACGTTTGTCTCGTCAAAACGTACAATAATTGTCAGCCAAAAGTTTTAAAGTTTCAGAAATTTTCTTACAAAAACTCATTTTTCAACTGCAATAATTGCACCACGAATAAAACTAGAGAAAGCAAAGAAGAATTATTTATTAAATATTTCCTTATATACTTATTTTATGTAAATAATAAAAAAATGTCAAGTAGCTTTTCGTTTAATATGGCGATATGCAAATACTTATGTGTATGGATTATTTTATCAGATAATAACATAGACGACATAGATAATGACGTTAAGGTAAGTGTAAGGTATTTATCTAACTTTATTGAATTTTAATAAAAAGAAAGCATTTAAAAATTCCAGAGTACACTAATACAGGTAGTATCAAGACGAATTCAAAAAAATCGCGCTCTGCATTTCCTTTTTGTTTTTGAAAAATAAATGAAAAAATATAAATCTGACAGTTACTTTCACAAAATTTTAAGACGAATTCTTAATTTTAACACTGCCTGTATAGGTGTACCCTAAAAAATTCACAATCAAAAATTTTAAAATCACTTAATTTAAAAAAAAAATAAGAGTTTAATACAACCAAGAAATTTTTAAAAGATGAAATCGACTTAAAATGGTTAAAATTTCCGCATATATTCAAAGCTTTATGACATTACTAATGCGACCTGATAATGATATGACCATGATTGCTAATATGCTTTTCTTTGTAAAAGAATTTTACGGTATAAAACTTTTTAGATAGAAATCTTTAACATCTGCTTCTGTTTTAATGAAAAGAGTTAAATTTTTTTGCGACCAGTGTCTTGACTCTTAAAATAGCTGCAGCAGGACATTTCCTCAAACAGGCCAAAATTAGGTTTGGTCGACCATTTTGGTCGAAAAAGACTAGCAATAGAAATGCTGTTAGCAAAAAAACTCTTGTAATAAGCTGGTGTTTTTTTAATAGTGCAATTATATATGTAACACTATCGTCTTATTGAAGATCACTGGTGAATATATTTTTATTGTTTGAAGATTAGCTCAATCTTTTAATTGGTATAAGAAAAATTAAATGAATAATTAAACCAATTTATAGATATTTTTTAAATATATTAAATATGCATTTGTTCAAAAGGAGAGTAGATACAAATTGCTAATATGTGCGCGTACATCGGTTTTTAGCGTTAGCTGTAGAGTATATGTTGCGCATGTCTCTTCAAATTTTATATTTAATCTGTAATATTTTTTTCTTGTATATATATATAGGAATTCTTGATGTTAAATTAATTAAAAATGAATTAATAAAAATTAAATTCCTTTTTAATAACGGTACGATTTAGGTTTTATAACACAATTTTCTTTAAAGTCTGGCATCACTTTTTTAAACGAATGTAAGAAAAAACTTGGTAGCATTTTTAAACCTTGGTTTTCTTTTCATCCTATTTGTTAGTGCGACGAGTATTGGCAAAACGAGTGGTCGTATAGAAAACGGTTTAGTGAAGTGCTTAGATGTTTTTTTTTTCCAACATTAAGAAAAATTTAATAAATATTAAGATCACAAAGCAATTTTACAAATGTGCTTAAAAAATAAGCCGTTTGTAAAAGAAATAATATAAATACCATTGAATGGTGTATTAAAACTTGCATAGGTTTTCGTGGCAATTTAAAGAATACATTACATTGCATATTTTTGTGTGTATGTAATAAAAAGTTCATTTGTTTTGTACGTGTGAGTGTTATTTTTTCCACTAAAAATCAATTGCATTTTTTAATAAAAATTAAACCCTTTGTGCTATTGGTTATCAATAAAAAAAATCGTGAAAAGGGGAGCTTCAAGTTTAACATAATGGGTTGGGTGGAAGCAAAACGCCGACTTTTAAAAATGCATAAAGAAAAAATACATATAACGAATAAAGAATCTATGACATTTTAACGAATGCTTAAGAAAATAGGAAGAAGGGAAAAAAGAATAAAAACAAGAAAGTCAAGGAAAATGTGTTGCCGTTTTTAAGAAAAGTGTTTTTCTGCCGTGTTTAAAATATGTTTCTTAATGTATATTTAAAATTAACTATTTTTGTGTCTAATTGTTTATTATACTAATGTTTTTGCCTTATTATATAGCTAAATAAAATTTAAAAAAGGGCAAAATAAAAAGCAAATTTATATCCATAACAACAATACGTTTACCTGGTTGTTGGCTACATATTTTTGGTTTAGTCTGTTGTGGTTGTCTAAACAATTTTATGACGAGGTTTTATTCAATCAGTGAGGTAAGAATTTTACTTTAATTTTTTCACATTGGGTATATTTTAATAAACATTTTGTTTTACGATAAATTTTTTATTTAAATATGACAAATTTTAGCATTTGCAAAATATATAGAAATTGTTATTCTGTGAAACATGATAGGTATGGTTCAACTATAATCGAGAACATTTGTGTTTCGAAGTTTTTGTTTGTTGTACTGTCTTTCAATTAAAAAATGCCGCAAAAAAACCTTTAGAAGCTAATGTTAAAAAAAATTAATAAAACCGTTGTTTTTTTCAATTGTTACCTATAGGTATCAATTAAAAATTTAAAAATAATTTTTGCCAAGAAAAAAAACAAAAAAAAATGTATTATTTCACACCAAAAAAAAAAAAAAAAATAAAATCAAAATAGATAACAAAGTTAAGCCAGAATGCCTTCCAAGGTGACCTTCTCCATACAACAACCTTCTGTTTAAAATCAGCATGTATTACCTTTGCATTCAACTGGATCGTCGCCTTACCTTAAAGCTACACAAATTCATTGAATAATTGGCAGAAACTCTGAGCTTCGTCTTGATTGTAAACGCCTACTCTACAAATCGATTTTGAAACCAATGTTGGGGCACTGCCTCCAACATAGAAAAAATTCAACGCCGTCAAAATAAAATCCTAAGAATGATAACTGGTGCTCCTTGGTATGTTAAAAACAGCAATATCCACAAGGATCTGCAAAACTAGGCTAGTTAAGTATGTGGACAAATATTTAAATAAACTGGAAACACATCCAAATCTGCTTGCTCGAAACATCTTGTGACATAGTGGGCATACTCTTCTGTAAAGAAGGGATACTATTGCGCTTAGGTGAAACCATTGATATGAATTAATTTTATTATGAAAACCTAAACTTTAGTCTGGCCCTGGCCGAATTTGATTATAACTCAAAAAAAACATTTCTTTATAGTCTTGTTCTTTTTTTTTTATTTATTAGAAATAAAGAGTATTTAAAATACTTTATAAAAATTACAATTTTGAATATTTGATAATAACTCAAAAAAAACATTTCTTTATAGTCTTGTTCTTTTTTTTTATTAGAAATAAAGAGTATTTAAAATACTTTATAAAAATTACAATTTTGAATATTTTTCACCATAATTTATAATTATTACTTATTCTTTACAAAATGTATAACTTTTTTTCTAAATAAATATATATTTGTTTCATCTTTAACATCATTTGGCATGTAATTATATAGTTTCAGTCCTTTATAAAATAGCGAACTCTGCAAATAACATTTTTCGAACTTCAATAAAAAATATTTGTAAACTGGATGATTCGATTGAGAAAACAATTTTTGAATTTAAAAATAAAACAATACATGAATTAACAATGCCAAACTATTTTAAAAGCCCATTTTATAAGAAATCGTTAAAATTTTTTTTAAAAGTAGAAAGCAAAATTAATAAAGGCAATTTTACAACGGCGCCAAAAAATATTTTCAAAAATAAAAAATTTTTAAAAATCGTTATGACAAAATATCTATCATACATTCCCTTATGGTCCAATATAATGGGTAAATATGTCAGCGAATACAAATCAAGAATATCAAATAGCCCAGTAGAGGAATACTTTTCTCTTGTTAAAAACGTTTTACTGGATGGGAAGCGTCACATTAGAGCATCTGATTACGTACGTGCTTCAAAAGATTATGTCCACGCTAAACTAAAGGAGCCTAGAAAATGATTTTTTTTACTTTAAAAATAAACAAAAAAAAAGATAAAAAAACTCCTTGCCAATGATAGAAGAAAAGTGTGAAACAACACTGCAGAAAGTCAAGCATATATTTAACCAAAATATAGTGCTTGGAGAGAAAAATTTGTGTAACTCATATGTTTCTCATTTTAGCAGTGAACGATTTCCTCAAAAATTAAAAAATTTGAAAATTGTTGTAGGCACACTGAAAGACTACCAAACAACAACAGTTTACCTAAATGAATATGAATCATTAAATCCAGCCAGAAATTTATATAACAATATCGTTGAAATATACATGCACATTATACTATACGATCTTAAAATTAAACACATAGAAATTTGCACCTGTGAGCAAGGTATGGCCCTCTTTTTTCTGACGTTTTTAAAATTTCAAGTGCGGGCATTGTAATACCAATTCTTTTTAGAAACCATTTTACTTTAGTATATGTAGACAATATAGTAAAAGTAGTTTATTATTTAGATCAGTTAGGCAGGCGAAAGAAAAAGCACCAAATACAAAATATATCGAATTATTTTGGATAGGATATCTGAAATGGAAGCCAAAGCTACAGATTATAAACAGCAGGATTTAGATCATCCCAAACAAAACGATTCTTATAATTGCAGTGTCCTTTGCTGCCAGTTTTTGTAAGCAATTTAAAAAAAACATGATTTAAAGAATGTAGTTGATCCTAACGATTATCGCAAAATAATTAAAGAGAAGTTGTTAGTGATGTCCAAGGACAGATCAGAAGAATGCCTTCATTGCGAAGGACAACTACATACACCATATTTGCGTTGTCAAGATTGTAATAGAAAAGTAGACCGTGTATGCTTAAATTATTATTACCATATAAAGGAAATTGTTAATAACTTTAAGTGTTACCTTTGCAACTATACTTTAGTTATATAAACGGTCTTGGATTAAAGAAAAAAATGTTTAATCCCATATATTTGGAATTATGTTTCTTGTTTTTAAAAGAGGTTTTCATTTTAAATGAAGTTTAAGTCTTAGCAGTTAGTTTTAGCGATGCTATTTTTTTTGTATTCGATGTATTAGTATTATTTTTTTTTTGCTTTTGTAAAATACTATAAAAATAAATAAAAATAAAATTTTTATTTTGGAACCGTTTTTTAATATTTGCACCATCTGTAGCAAGCCTTTCTGAGAAAGAACTCAATATGCACTCTCCGATTATGGCTACTTCTCGTTAAGTGCTTTTATCCGATACATCAAAGTCCCATTTAGATCTGTCCATAATGGCCCGCGTAACACTTAAAAACACATTTTATTAGAGAAAAAAACTTAATATGCTCTCTTCGGATAAGGCTACTATTCGTCGAGGGCTTTCATCCGATATGTCACAACCCTATCCAGGTACTAACTTTAAAAAAAATGACACAAATCGGAAGTAAGTATTCAAATTATACTTAAAAAACAGGGATCTTCATGAGAATGATATTTGAAAGCTTGGGAGGGCAGTTTTTTAAAAAACAAAACCATTTTAAGAAAAAATATTGTAGTAGTTACAAAGGACATTTAACTTTATTCGAAAGTAAATTAAAAAGTGGGATATATCTTTGTTTTCCCTAATTAAATAAAGGAGCTTTCTAATTGATCCGAGTTGCTCTTTTTCTAAAGCAGTTGTAGGGAATAACAACAAGATTTTTCTCAACTTTACTTTTGAAGTTTTAATTTGATAAAAATATAAAATTATTACTAAATAGAATTATTTTTTTAGTTTTTTTAATATTTTTTATTTATTACAAATTGAAATAAATTATAAAGTTTTAGTTTTTAGATTTGTATACTATTTTCTATTTAATTGAATATGTTACTTATACATATACATGCATATGGATTTGTTATTGTTTTTTTTTTAATTTTTTATAAAAAGAAATCTTTTTTTTTTGGCTTTCATTTATTTTTATTTTTTCTTTTTTTATGTTTTTTGTTATTGTTTTCTTGTAAACTAAAACAAAATAAGCCAAAAAATGTATATAGATATTGTATGTGTTGTTGTTTTACACAATAAAAAAAGAGTTCCCAAACTTGTTGTCTTTTTTGTGGTGTTTTATTATTACTTTACCTTGATTACTTTATGGAAAGAAGAAAAACATAATAAAGATTGTAATTCCAAGAGAAAAATGAGTCATCAGTTTGTTAGGTTTGTTGAATACAAATTTTAAACAAATATGTTTACATATTTTTGTTTTTTTTTAATGATAATTAGCTGAATACCGGTTTACGAACCAAGAAGTGTCATAAACAATTAAAATATTTGCTTTAATAAATTCAATTGTAACAATGTGTTCTTTGAATCCATCTTTTAGTTTATAACCAATTAAATTAAAATGTAAGGGCTGAAAACTGCTGTTAGTAGTTATGATCAAAAATGTAATACCCACTTGAACCTCTTTTTCAAAAAAGGAAATGTATGCTCTTATAAATCTATTTTTTTATAATTTCTTATAAGCTAATTCAACAAAGCACCTAGTTTGAATCAACCATAGTTTAAGCTGCTAAGCACATCTTATTAAAAGTAGTATATGCAAACGTTTTTTTTTTAATTCAATGGCCCTATTGCAATGGTTTTAATTAATTAAAGATAAAAACAAAAAATAAACCAAGTAATCTTTATTGAAATCAAGCCGTAGCGGTGTCAAAGTATGGTGGATACGGATTTTCTTAAACCAAGTATAGATTTCTTAAATCAAGTATGATTTTTCTAATAAGAATTTCGTATTTAAACTAATTTAAGGTAAAAAATGGATTGGTTTAAGTTGGAAACCGTACTTGATTTAAATTTCAAAAGATTAAGCGGAAACGGGATTAACCCAAAAATTAAAAAATAATTTTTTGACTAACGAACCTTTGTTTAAGAAGAAAATTTTATATTTTTTTTATTTTATACATATTTAGTATTTATACCTAACGTACATGATATAATTAAAATAAATTATTTATCAATTACAAAATTCAACAATTTACCTTTAAATAATTTCGTTAATTAGTTTTTTATTATGAACTTTACAATTGCGCCAATGACAGCCCCCTTGTAAAGTTGTTTAAATTACCTCATTTGTACTTATTTGTAGTGTTTATAAAAAGTATTGTATGTATTACTTTACAAATCTTTTTTTAAATTTTGGAATGTTATATTGTCGATTACACTTGTAAATAGTTTCTTTGTTCACTTGTCGTTTGTTTAATACAATTAAAACTGACTATTTACAATATAAATTGTAAAAAGAATTAAGATAAGGGATACAATGGTTTATTGTAAATTAAATTGACTTTTTTTTAAAGCAAAATAGTTCTTGTTTTTTTAGAAAAAAAAAGCTTTTTATTGCAATGGAGTGAATTCATTACAAAGGCGTTTTAGTACAGAAAAAGAAAAACTTAAAATAAAGATTTATGCACCTATCTTTTATGCTACACTAAGCGTTGTAGGTTAGATTCCTGCAGATAGTTTGAATTGTAACTTTTGTATATAAAAATATCCATAATTTTTTTTTAAGCTTGTTGTTATAACTAAAACATATAAATATTTAAAACAAATTATAAAAATAAATTATAAAGGTTTATTGTGTATGTCATGCAAGTACTTACTGATAAAAACTTCATCGTTTTTATTAAATATATTATTGTATATGCTTATGGACGCATATACATATGAATTATGTGAATTTAATGAGTCATTCTTTATGTCTAAGACGAAAGAAACTAGCAACTAGCGCTTAAAAAAAAGCCAGGCGACCATTTATATCAATATGGAACAGTTTATCACTCACACAGGCTATAGGACCTTTTTATTAATCATTTTTTAGGTTAACTTTGCTTTCAATAAATTTAAATTAAGGCCTAAATTTTTCTATTTTTTCTGTACTTTTTGTTACAATCTTGCTTTTTCAACGGTAATTAGCCATAATTAAAAAAAAAAAAAAAATATTTAGAAAAACACGTTAGAAGTTTTTGCGGCATTTTCTTTTCAAGCGCAAAAAGTAAAAACAATTAAATGATGAAATTTAAACACAGTATAAATCACAGCAAACCCAACAATTCTGCATCGTTAACTCCAAAAATGATTTTTTTGAATTATGACGTTATATTGGAAAATAAGCGATATGTTCGCATCTATAGCTGTGTTCAAAGAAATAGGAACATGATGTATGGTATCTCGTGCGATCCTTGGGTTAATCTATTTTAATTCTGGACCTCGTGTTTTGTTCACTTAGGGGACACCATAAAAATAATAAAACTTGACTGCTTTCTATACAGGTAGAAAAAAGATATTATACTCTTCACAGAGTTATAAGAGTCATTCTATTTGTAATTTTCCATTTTTCACCCCATAAAGTATATATATCTTGGATCCTTATACATAGGGAAGCCGCTTCAGTTATGTCCGCCTGTATATCTATTGAAATGAAGTTTCCGGAGTCAATTTAAGTATATACTACGGACCAGGTAACCAGATCGGTTAACTACGGGCAGAGATAAAGGCAAAATACTATTATTGCTGGGTCTTTTAGGATAAAAACCATACATGAGTCGCAGAACAAAGCGTATTTTTACATTTTTTAAAGAAAACGTTTTTAATGTATTTGCATTATTTTGGCTAAGTTCTATTAGAAAAATCTTATTTGCATAAGATTTCTTTCTTTCAAATAGAAAAATTTGGTTAAAAAATTATTGTAAAACAAAACTTGATTTTTACATTACAATTTATTTTTTGTTTGCTTCATTACATTTTTAAAATAAGAGAAAGTTCTTTTATCTTGAAGCTCAATATAAATAAAAAGATAAATGGGAAGGGTATATAAGATTCGGCAAAGCCGAATATAGCGCTCTTGCTTGTTTTTGGCTAACTTCAATCATGTTCCGGGAATTTTTTAATTGTTCGCAAACGTTGTTAATAGTGACTGGACCAGAACAATATTGGAACTGGAATAGAATTGTTGAATATAATGTTTTACACTTTCATCAGCGTAAATTTGTACAGTACTAATCAGGTGTCCCTTATTGGTTGCACGCTGTTGTATACAGAGAAACATACACACATTCCTAATAATCACACGAAAATCACTGGTACAAATTTACTATTGTTTTACTAATAAAGTTCTGCCACAAATTTGTTTTTATTTTTTGATGTATAAAATCGTAGTAAAAATTATTTTTCTACAAATAAAACTTGGAGTTTTGTTAGTTTTATTCAAGTCTGGAAAATTTCAAAGATTTTTTGTAACATTTTATCTTACTTTAATTAACCTCCAAATAAGCCCTTAATTTCTAAGTTGGTTAAAACTAAGGGGAATAAGGTGGCTTAAATACTAAATTGCATGATTATAAATATATTGATTTTAGCCCAAAAACCATATTAGTTGGACAGGTCGCAGGGTTTTCTAACATATGTATATGTATGCAAAATATGATAAAAAGCTTTTACATACATACTTGGAAATAGTAAATTATTAAAAGCTGTTATGAAATATGTTTGGGGCTAGATATACCCGGCGAGCTTCGCAGACAGTTACAGTGAAAGGAATCTTTCTGCCACAACCATATGCCATATTCATTGATTTAACTGAATTTTTGATATCATCTTAACTTGACGCTAAAGATAAAAAGCTTTCCAAAGATCTTAAAATCCATGTAATAGTTTTAGATATCAAAACACTTGATAAAGTTTTGTAAATCTGACATATGTATTTACAAGAGTTTTTATTTAACCAACAACAACTCGATTAACTCAAATAACTCGAAAAACTTAATCGGTAAGTTACTTAACCGTGTAAATCGACTTAAATCTAGGGACTGTAAATAATTACTATTTTCAAATTGTCAATGAAAAAATCATGTACAAGGAAACATCGGAAAGTCAAGTAAAGTACACAATCTTGATGGTTTAAAATATATATTTTTTTAAATTAAATGCTTTTTAAAATTTTTAATATATTAATATATATGTATGTTGTTTTTTCAAAAATTATTACTATAGCAGTTATTGTTATCATAATTGATTTTTTTAAAAAGTTTGAATTATTTGTGGAAAAAAAATAATACTCATAATAATTATTTTTTTTTTACAAAAATTATAAAAATCAAACAAGCAGGCTACAATGCAAAACAACCAGACTTTTTTATGCGATTTTTTTTTTCAGCCGTAGGTCTTTGCTAGAATTAGTAGGACTATATTACTAATGCCTTCCGTCAAAATTATCCTGATTAATCGCCTAAGCCATAGAAAGTTAGAAATTTGGGTTACGCGCAATTCAGTGAAGGCTGGGCATATACTTTTACCATGTAATTTTTATACATATGTATGTAAGTAACGGCATCGAAAGGTCTTAAACGAATTACCAATTTTGATGATATCGTAGACCTAATTGTTTAATTTTAATTTAAAGATAAGAAGCGCATAGTAAAACACTCTTTTTACGGGCAAGTTGTCTATCTTTTTTTTTGTAAGTTTGATAAAAAGCGTTGGCGTTTACATTTTGAACACTAAGATGATGATTCAGAAAAAGCCGTTCTTATAATCATTAACTTTAAAAAATACTATAAATTTTGTTAAATTAGCAAAACCTTTAAAAATTTAGCAAATTGTTTTTTCTTTGTAATGTAATTTTGTTATAAACTTATATTTATATGCTTCAGTCTGTATACATATCTAAGCTTCGCCCTTACAAATTGGCCCTCCCTCATGCATTTACCATGTATCTTTTCAACAGCTTCAATTTGTTTGCGTGACGTGTTTTTCTAGCGTATTGCACTTTTGTATTTTTGCTTACATATTTTTGTTGTTGTTTCTGTCGTCATTGTAAAAGCCCTCCCTGGTTGCGCAATTTGAGTAACATGTGTTATATGCAGAAGAGCTTTTTTTATTTTGTTTAATTTTCTTTAAACTCAGCAGATTTCAACAGCTGTTAGTTAGAAAAAGTAAAAAAAAACATCGTTTGTTTATAAAAGATGTTACAAATATATATATATATATATATATATATATATATATATGTATATGTATATGTATATTGCATTGTGTTGGTATCTGTCTGTGAATTTTTTTTATTGTTGCACAGTGTTGTTATTATTAAATCTTCATTTATCGAAATAAATAAATAAAAAAAATGAATAAAATTTTTTATATTAGTCCAGCCAGTGCCAGTTTTAAATTTAAGTTCCAAGATTAAAGGTATTGAACGCTTGTAAAATTAGCTTGAAATTAGCAAAACTTTTAAACTTGTGAAATTAATATTTTAAAATCTTCGTTGGTGTCTGGTTATTAAAGTTTATAAATATGCAAAAAAAAACAGCTCATTCAATTAAAAACTACGTAGCAAAGTTGAGATATGAAATTTGACACCCCTCGCAGAAAACCAGTGTCGAATTAAAAGAAAAAAATCTTTTTAATAACAAAAGATTCGTTGGTGTATGTAGTATGTTAAAAAACCCCAGTTGTTCATGTCTTTAAAACTTGGTAAGTCTAGGTGAAAGGCAATGTAAAATCCTGCAAGACGAATAGAAGACAGCCAGAACAATTCGCCAAAGACTTTTTCACTTTAGAATAGAACAATAATAATTAAAACGTTTTTTTACCTTGACAAACACTTTAAAACACACAGAATTCTAACGCTTACACCCAAATAAATATTATTTCTTTTAAAATTTTTGTAAATTTCTATCGTTATTTTACAGTTGTTTCTTATTTTGTTAAATTTTGTCTTTCGTATAGTGGACAACATGCATTCTTGTAAAGGCTTTACAAAGCAACATCAGACTATTTAGGCCCCTGTCTTTAATATTGTCGTCAAACACCGTTTAATGTACGACAATATTTAACATTTTATCCAGAATTTTGTCGTTCACGAGGGTTTTCTGTAGTTGTCGTTTAAAAAATAGGGGGCAAGTTTTGAAATGTTATACATTAGTCGTCGACGACAATGTAGTGTACGACGTTCGGTCAACTGAGAATATACCCTGTAGTAAATCTTTTATGTACTTTCTTTTTATTAGTATTAGATTATTACAAAAATTATGTGTTTGTATAAAAAACAAACAAAAAAAATGTATATATGTATGTACATAAGTAATATGCTTTAGTTAGACATGCTAGCCTTGTAGTTAATTACATGTTTTATTTCTTTTTATATAGCCAAAAAACATTATTTTTACTGCAAATTTAATTTCATTAAATAAATGTTTTTGTTTGTTAAGATTTTATTGGTCTATTTAATAATAAAATATTAATATATACTTCCTAACAATACATTTACTGTGCTTTTACAGTTTTAATCAAAGTTCAAGCACTAGGCAGGCAACCTACCAATATTTTTTGCCGCATATGTTTTTTGTCGTTCCTCTCTTTTTGTTTTAGGAATTTTTTTTTTGTTAATACATATTATTTTAAAATTATTTTCGTTTTATTTGTTATGATTATCATATTGCAGTATTTAAAAAAATATTGCAAAACTATTTTCTAATTATTTTTTAATAAACCCTAAGTGTTAATATTAACATATAAAAAGTTAAAACCCCATTTTCAATTAAAAAAGCAACGAATTTAATTATCTTTTAAAGAATGATATTTTGAAAAATTTAAGTTACATCTTTTTCAACTTAAACCATAGATATTTAAATTAAACATCTTATTTTTCCAAACAAGTGAGTGAAAACAATAAATAAATATTGTAAAAAATACAATCATAAATAGGGGGGGGCAGAAAAAATGCTAATTTTCCCTTTCCTGCAGCTGCGCCTGATTAACACTTATGCACATCTGATTTATAATTTTTGTCCGACACATGGTAAAGCTGCAGACTTAAAGCAAATAAAAAATAAGCTTACAAAAGTTTTCCGCTGCTTTCAGCAATCAAGCAAAATAATTACATACATATGTATATTGTTTTACCCACTCAGCAGCTGTTATACTTTTTGTAAGTGTCCGACCGGACGTTTGGCTTCGGAGTGCAGTAAAAAGTGGTGTTCGGCCCATGTTAAGGGCTCAGCGTTTTTACCTAACTTTCCGTAAGAATCTATTGCTTCCGCATTTTAATAAAAGAAATTAAAAAAAAGAAAATATAAATGTTTTTTGTAGCTTAAAATATATTTTTTATTAAATTATCAAAATGCTTAGCAATGGCCACAAGCGTGTTCGGTTTGCGTTTGGGTTTGGCCGAACAGACGTCAAGGGGTTTAACGTGAACACCTACCCGGAGGGCAATAATTCACGGCGCTCTTCGCACAGAGTGGAGTCGATGCGTCCACTAACGCCCCCATCGATAACACTTCACCACTGCGAAGCGGAATCCATGGGTACCAATTTAGAGCCATGCATTTGGGCATGACTCTTCCCCTTGGTGAGGAGCGGAGCCCATCTAAAACTCCTTCCGATCTATGGGTCTCGGCACCCGGTTGCAATGCAACTCCACATCGAGCCGAAACTCTCCCCGCGATTTGGGTCCAAACCACAACCACCACGTTGCTCCCAACAGGGGCCTCAACCATCGCCAGGCTAGAACCGAAGTCCTAGGGGCTCCTGACACCCGTGGTACCAGATTTAGAATGACAAGCTTCTGGTCAGGCCTCGTAGCCAAGGTCAAGCCAAGGCTACTTCCAGTTGAACTCCAAACAGTTCAGGGACTGGTAACCCCTCGTGGCCGAAGCCACTTCCAGTTTCGACCACCGTCAGGGACTGGTTACCCCACGCCACCAAAGTAGCATCACCTCTGCCTACAGACAGAAAGTTGACACTCCCCAGCAGCTTCCAGTTTCGACCACTGTCAGGGACTGGTCACCCCACGCCACCAGAGTAACATCACCTCTGCCTACAGACAGAAAGTTGACATTCCCCAGCAGCTTCCAGTTTTGACCACCGTCAGGGACTGGTCACCCCAGGGTTTGGCCGAACAATGAAAATTTTACCGAAGTTGGGCTTAGGTTCGGTTTCAAAAATGCACGTTCGGTCAGGCTTTACTTTTTGCCTTTTGACCTTTGCCGTTGCACTTAAGTACTCATTGATAATTTTCATAAGCCATGACAATTTTATTTTTATCGTTTAACATTCTTCCTACAATTTTGCTTTAATTTTTTTGTGCTTGTGTTGGAAGACGCCACCACCTTGTTTGATAAATTAAGCCAAACAAATATTAGACTACACCAATAAGAGGTAAAAGTTATTTAACAAATCTTTTAAATAATTAAAATAAAATTTCTTTTATGTTGCTTTATAGAATCAACTGAGCTATTACACAATTGCGATACACATTGTTCAAATCAACAAAATTAAAATGTGTACGTTTTCAAGAATATTGTATTTATAATAATTATTTTATTTTAAATATGAGCCTAGTATTATTTGCTAAAGCTGGCTTTACATGGTAATACAAAGTATTTAGACTTTGTAGAATCAAAATAGTATGAAATACTCTCCGTGTTTAAGAAAAGAGAATAAAAATCTGTTCTAAGTATATTTAATGTTTACACGGATGGTGTTGGTAACATCTAAATCTGACTTTTTCTTTCTTGTTATTTTTGTGATAACAGCATATGGCTTTAGTTCTACAATATTAACAAAAACAACATGAAAAACTTCTGGGTTGATTTCGATTGTATGTGTTTTGTTTTATAGCACGTAGCCACCTTCAGTAGATGTTGTAAGTCTTTCACACCTCTGATGTGATGGGAATACGAAAGTTTTTAAAAATGGTTTAGAAAATAAACATTTACCGCACAACTTTCAAATATCCGTATTCTCTCATACTCAATACATTTGGCTTTTACATGATGAGTTTTTGTATTATTCCACAACATATTTTGACATGTCGTAATATATGTATTACCATGTTAAGGTACCTTAAGTGTTATTTCGTTGCGATTTTATGCACCTCAAATGTATGTTTATAAATGTATTAAATATTTGCCTTGAGCTTTAAATATTTGTCTTAATATATCTTAATAAACATGTACGTGTTTCCCTCCCTTAAAGCAATGTTTGTAGCAAGGTTTATCTATACAAGGTGGTAGCGTAACTACTATAAGTACAACACCAACAACCATACGGCATTTTTACATTGTAAATCCGTACACAAACAGCTAAATGTCAAAAAATACAAACAAACACAGAATCAAAACAAACGTAAAGTATGCAGCTTTTCACATCTAGCTGTCGAAGCAAAGAAAAGTAAATAATCATCAGCTGATGCTGAGCTACCACCTTGTTTAGACAGACAGCTTACCAACCATTGATTCTCGTATTGTTTATATTCTTTTGCTTTTTCAGCTTTTTGCATAAGGTTTTGTTATTTAACATTCGATGGTAATTGTTTAAGCAAAAAAAGAATAAAAAATTTAAGGAAAGCAAAGATATTACTTTTTATAAGTAGAGTTTAGGGCACTGCTGCACGTTAAATAAATATCGTGATGGATCGCGATTCATATCGTAGATTGGCATATATTATAAAATTCAAAATCCGGATCGCGTTATAAATATTGAACGTGTAGCAGTGCCTTTACCTAGTAAATGATGATATGCTCATTTTGGTTGCTAAAAATGGTTTTACTTATTTTTAATCGATATACAGTAGAAGCCCGCTTTAACTGTCTAAAGAAAATACGGTGTAACGAATGACCAAATTTTTTTATTAACCTTCCGTCTGGTTGGGTAACACGTAATCAAAGAACAGGTGGATTTTTTTAAGATTATTTGATAAAATTTTAATTAGTAGTTGTTTTGTATCGAAACCAGGATTATTAATTTTGAAATATAACTAAATCAAATATTAATTGAACTCAAAAAATTTTGAACGTATTAGTTTCCTTATGCAACCAATTGTTACGCGGAACTTTAATATAACCTTTCTGTTTTTTACAAAAAACCTCATACAAATGGGGGTATCGCCTCTCTTGGTAGTGAAATCGAGCCCATACTGTATACTTTTTGTATTCTTCAAAAGTCTTCTTGCTGTTATGAACACGAACAGATGGAGTCATTTCGAATTTTTATTACTACTTAATGGGTAGGGCTAAAGTCAGTTTACATGAGGACTGCGGGAGCCATTGATTAAGAGGTCTAGCTAACAGTCGGGCATGGGGGAATTCGGTCCTCACCAAACAAACTCCATAACAGTACGTTTTTATTATAGACTCCCTATTTTTTTTTGAGGTGGTCTAGGTCTATTACTTGTATTATGTGATTACTTAAGAATGGTCATATAAAAAAACAAAGGAAAAGCCCGATATGACCAACAAAAGAAGAAAACTACTTAAACAAAATCTTATTCTCTTGATTGTATCCAATTCTGCGAGCGCCATCAGCTGTTTTCGATGGGCTCTGTCTTATACCCTTCCACTGCCTATGTCCTTATGCTGCAAGTCTTCTAAGAACCCCAAAGGCAATCCCTGTGTTCTACCAACCTTTAAAGTAAAAACAGTTTATAGGTTTTCCATATTGAGTACCAAAGTTAAGTTTTTATTTAAAAAAAAATCTCTTACAAATAATAGTAAAAGAAAACGTTCGATCTTTACAATTTCATTACGTTTCTTATTATTATTGGATTTAGCTTAAAGCCAAATATTATCACATATTCAGGTTATATTTTATTTTCGATTTTGAATGAATATAATTAACTAAGCAAAAGTACGGTTAAGTGTTATATTACTTTAATTTTAAATACTGGCGTAGAGAGCCAACAGGTTAGGGGAAATCAAATGAGGAAACAATCATATATAAAAATTAGATTTTATTTGTTGGTTAAAAAAAATATATGTAATTAAAACCAAACATTAAACTCACCCATCATGTTATGTCGTAGTTCGCGAAGGCCTCCGGATCTCGATGCACACGATGTTGATAAAAAAGCTGAAATTTAAAGGTTTCCTGACTTGGTGACCCAAGACCTTTTGACCAAGTTTAAATAATGACACACTGGTATAATAACTTATCTATTTTTTTTCATATAACTAGATATGGTTTGCTTTTGTATTTTTTTTTTTATTACTTTTTTTTTTTTGTTTTTTACAGAAAGGCTTAAAGACTCAATTACAAAAACAAAAAGTACATACGTTACCAATACAATTGATTTGGGAGGCTTATAAGGCCTAAGAATATTTAAAATTGACGTAATTATAAGTATAATTAGGAATTTTAATTAATATTAGTTTTATAACATAAATTTTGAATTATGATTATTATATATTTAATAATTATTACCAAATAATTATAATATATTATAAACATAAGTTTAGGACACAAAAATTTTTACATGCGGCATTGGCAATTAAACGTCTTGAGACAAAACAACAACATATCATATGGATTTTAGAGTTAACTTTGATACTTATGTTAAAGTTCATTCGGAAGTAAAAGTAGGGATTACAGTTGACAAATCCGGGAAAACGGTCAAGTTTGAAAAAAAAAACTAGGTTGCCTCAGCACGTTGTCGATCGCTTGAAATGGTGGTCTAATCACGCCTCCGGTCACTAATCACTGCACTGCTAGGTTAGGTTGAAGTTTCTCTTAATTGTGTCTTTTTTTTTCTTAGTTTTAGCCCACAGACTTTAAAATCACTATTTTATTGACTTCTAGGGGAAGGAAAAAGTAAGTCTAGATTTTTTTTGGTTCCACCTATGGGCTTCACGAGGCACTATCCTAACGTGATTCACAGAGGTAGCGGGAGTGGTAATGTCTCCGCTGTACTTTTGGCATATACACTTATTTTCACTTTATAAAATGGCGGTCTTATCTTTTAACAGGTTTTTTTTCCACTTTTTCTGTTGGAAAGCTTAAAAAAATTGTGGTGGTTTTAATTAGTTTTTATTTAGTTAAGTTTCCTTTAATTAAATTTTTTTTTGGTGTTCTTTTTTTTCGGCCGCTTTGCCAATAAATTAGCGTTCACACTTTAAGGTTTTTTTAAAAAAAATTTTCTAGGATTCAAATAGTTTATTTTATTCCGATAATTTAGCTTTTTAAGTTTCGACCTGTTAAACTCACGTGCTTCCACCAACTAACTAACACGCTATCAACTTTTTCCTTTTCTTCCTGCTTTTGGCTTTAAAAATCTTTCTAGAAATTTCTTTCAAAAAAATCGTACCATTTTTCCGTTATAATTATTAAACAAAAGAGACAACACGTATATAAGAAAAATTATACGAAGAGAATTACATAAAGGAAAAAACGGTGGTGCAATTATGCATGGTTAAACTTAACCAGCGATTAAATTTGTCTCTTAAGACATAAGAGACAGGTTACCATCAAATTTCTGTTGCACATACCAAAGTTTCCTATCAGAAAATGTTTAAAGTCAAAATAGATATATGGCACGAAATTAGTTTACGTATTATTTAGGCAAAAAGCTGGGGAACAAAATAATTATGGAGTCGATTAGAAAAAATAGCACCAAAGTTCCTTGGTGAAACAAAAGAATTAATAGAGTGGCCACTACAAAACTAGACAATAAAGGTGTTTTCACGGCTTGATTGGCTAGAAAAAGGACATCTTACGGACGAATGTCCTTGGAATGATAGGTTCCAATTGTTCGACCCTGGAGATCCTCTAGAAGGTAATAGTGCGATCCTAATTTCTCTCGGATTCGGCATTTTATAAAAAGTGGTGACAACTTTGCGTTGAATCCCTTTTCTGCATTACTTTGCGCAAAACTTCTTCTATACACCTCCTGACCAATACGAAAGCTTCTGGGGCGGGAACGCAGGTTATATTGTTTTCTGCTGACCTCATACGCTTCTCTGATGTGCTGACGTAAGTTAGTGCGTATAAGTTGCAGGCTGTCATCTCTGGAGAGGTGATAGGCAGGCTCGTCTAGCAACCTTAGTGTTTTTAACAGGGGATACGAATTGGCATGGGTGATCATATCGAACCCAAAGAGGGCATGGTAGGGCGAACATTGGATCGTCTGATGGTACGAATTTCTTAAGGCGCAGCTAATTTGTGATAGATTTTTATCCCAGCAACGGTGATCATTCTTTAGGTATGCGCGGATGCCTGCAATTAGGGATCTGTTTACACGTTCTGAGGCGTTACTTTGAGGGGAGTATACAGCTGTATAAATATGTTCCACCCCAAAACTGGTTAAGAACGCATTAAAATCATTGGCGCGAAACTGCGAACCGTTGTCACTGATAATGGTTTCTGGGACGCCGTATATGTTAAATATTTGATGTTGTATATATTCTATAATGATTTTAGACGTAAATTTCTTAAGCGGGAATAACCAATGAAATTTCGACATGTGGTCCAACACGATTAAAAGGCCGATATGTCCTGTTTTGCTTCGCGGGTAGGGTCCAAGCAAGTCGATATAAAGCCGTTGGAAGGGACGTATGGACGTGGCTGGCTTGCCTATTTCAGGTCTAAGAATAGTATTTGGTGCCTTTGTGGTTTTACATACGTCGCATTTACCCACGTAATCTCTGACATCTTTGACTAATCCAGGCCAATAGAAGCTTCTTCGTAACAGATTAATAGTTTTGACCATACCACCATGTGCTGTGATCGGATCCTCATGAGCCCTTTTTAAAACATCATATCTTAGCTTTTCAGGTACCCATAATTTCCAGCTCTGGTTTTCCTGTTCCGACTCTCCCGTGTAGTGTTCGGTTCTAATATAGACGTATTTGTCGATAACTTTAATATCCGGGTATTTATTCGGTGGCGTAGATATTTTATCTTTTAATTCTTGGTATTCTTGATCGAAAAAATGTTGCGAATTTAGATCAATTTCCGGTTCGGTCAAGATAAGTTCGAAAACTTCATTGTTAAAACTACGAGACAACGCGTCAGGAACTACATTTTCCTTTCCTTTCCTGTGACTAATGGTGAATTTATAGGCTTGCAGTTTAAACACCCATCGAGCAAGGCGGCCAGATAAATCCGTTTGGCGCAGCAGCCAGATTAGGCTCGAGTGGTCGGTGATTACTTCAAATTCCTGAAGTTCAAGGTAACATCTAAAACGTTTGATGGCTTCCACTGCGGCTAAGCACTCTCTTTCGGTTACGCTGTAGTTTCGCTGAGCACTGTTCAACTTTTTGCTCATAAATGCAACTGGTCGCTCGTTATTATCTTCGTCAAGCTGCACCAGCACAGCGCCAATACCATAATCGCTAGCATCGCAGTGTAAGTAGAATTTTTTTTCAAAATCAGGATGAACCAAGACAGGAGCGGTCGTGAGCAATCTTTTAATTTTCTCAAACGCTTCATTAGCTTCCGCTGTCCAACTAAACTTTTTCTTCTTTGAAATGACTTCAGTAATCGGAAAAACAACGCTGGAGAAGTTTTGTACGAACCTTCGATACCAACCTGCGAGCCCCAGAAAGCCACGCACTTGTCGAATAGTTTTCGGGACAGGCCAATTAAGGATAGCACTCACCTTTTCAGCGTCAGTGGAAATGCCTCCATTACCAATTACATAGCCCAAGTAAGGAACTTGTTTAACACAAAATTGACTTTTAGAAACGTTTAAAGTAAGATTAGCTTTTCGGAATTCTTCTGCGACACGGACGAGCACGGACAAATGAGACGGAAAATCCTCGGACACGATTATTAAATCGTCTAAATAACCAAAGACGGAATTTCTTAAATCTGGGGGTATAATTTTATCAATTAGACGACACATGGTTGAAGGAGCATTACAGAGCCCAAATGGCATAACCGTGAATTGGTAGAGAGGACGGCCGGGGATTGTAAAAGCTGTTAACGGCTTCGCAGAATCGTCTAAAGCGATTTGCCAATATGCGTCTTTGAAATCCAATTTTGTAATAATATTGGCCTTTGGAAGTCGGGAAAATATGCCTTCGATTGAAGGAAGAGGATAAGCGTCTTTCTTTGTAACAGCGTTAAGCTTTCTTGCATCTAAGCACAGACGGACTTTATTGGGTTTAAGAACTAATCTCATTGGTGAACTCCACGGCGATTGTGAATTTTCAATCACACCCAATGCCAACATACGGTCAACTTCGGCGAACATTAACTTTTCAACGGCCGGTGAAACGGGATAGAAACGTTGTTTTATTGCTTTGGATTCACCAACGTCAATTGTGTGTTTAATCAAGCTGGTTCTACCCAACCCTTGACGTTCGAAATTTGGAAACAGATCTATGATAGCAGTCAATTGGCGACGTTGTTCAGGAGTTAATAGACATTCTTCAGATTGCGGACTTACACCTTCAGTGGATTGGATTTCCATCAACCAGGGGTTTGTAGCGGATAACGGACGAGGACCTAGGCTAGTTTGGTCTACCGTGTCGGCAGATTCAAGGTTTGGAATAAGGTTAAAAGTGTTCCAGAAATCAATACCGAGTATGAGACGTTGTTTAATTGAGGGGATGATAAATAAATTTAGGACACGTTGTTGATCCTTAAAGTGAATTTCAACGGACACCCATCCCATTACACGTTGTGATCGACCATCAGCAGTCTTAACTTGGGAGCGACATTTATGCACATTTGGAAAAGATAAAAGGATTTCCTGAGCCAATTCTCCCCCTAAACATGAAATATTTGCCCCAGTATCTAGGAGTCCATACTCGTTAAAGTTCAAGAAGGAAACCTTTGCATAAAACCTATTATCAGTGCGGTTACTTATTACCGCAGAAACTAACAAATTTTTACACCGCCTACGTAGCTGGTAATATTTACGCATTCTTAGGGTTGACCTTTTAGGTTTAGGGTTAAAAGATAGATTAATTGCATCAGTATTAAATATGTGCTTCCTCTTGGCAATATAGTTACGTAAACGAAGGTGATAGGGTATCTTAGGAAAATCTGTTTTTAAGCAATCTTCTTTAGACGTTACCCCCCGGATTGAATTTTGTAAAATGGTAATTGTATTCGTATTGTCTGGCCTGGATACCTTTTTAATAGGGACATTATTATTATCTGCTGTAAGGTTTGTAGTATTTGACTTGCCTACTTCGTTTGCCAGTTTTTTGAAAAATTTATCTTTTTTAATGAACATTTAGGACATTGAGGCTTATACGTTTCTTTTGCCCCACAACCGTAGCAAAAGATTTTACGATCCTTGAGGCAATCATACCAAAAATGATCCCGCTCCCCACAATTCCAACAACAAATAACCTTCTCATTGACAACGACTGCATTGATTTCGTCGTCCGGAAAGTCTTCCAACTCAGGAGATTTTCTAAACTCTAGTTCGGCTACCTGACGTCTTGGCATGGGATAATTGGGCGTTCGAAAGGCTAGGTTTTTACGTACATGTTCCTCATTCCAAAATGTTTCTCGCATTTGCACCAATTTTCTTAGGTGAAAGATTGAGTGGACCGGGATATAGAGAATATCCTGACGGATTTCAGGTCTGAGATTCCTCGTTAAAATTTCGATAAGTTCCATCTCAGGAATTGGTGAGGGCAATCTGTCCATAATGGAGGAGATAACATCATAAAACGCGTCAAAGGTTTCACCCACTTTTTGTTTTCTATTACGTATCTCTTCCTTTAGGTCAAAATACGATTTGCTATCACGATATTGACATTTTATAGCCTCACAAAAATTTTCCCAAGAAACGACATTGACTTGTTTCCGGTATCGCCAATACCAATCTTTGGCCTTTCCTTTTAACAGAACGTTTAAATTTTTCACAATAGGGGTGAAATCTCCCTGAAAATTATCAATTGTTAATGAATTGATCCTATACAGAAATTCTTCGACAGTTAAACTTGAGGGCGAACCATCAAACTGGAGGTTCCAGCTCTGAATTATTGCTGTCAGTTTGTCAGGATTAAAATGAGATAAACTTGAGTTCGATGGTACCGAACTATAAGAACGATAGGGCAATTGATTTGGACAATTATTTCCATTGTCTCGGGATAAATTCCGCGGTTGATTTCGTCTATTAAAAGAACTGTTTTCGGGATAATGGTTAGCAGAACGGCTATTGTTTCCACTACTACTATTATTAGCTGGTTGAGGTACATTTGGGACAAAGTTCAAATTGGTCAAAAGTCTTGCCATGGTGGCTTCAATCATTTGATTGATCCGACAATAATCAACATTATTAGTAGAATTGTTTTCATTCGGATTAGGCAGAGAGGTATTAGGATCAGCCTCATTTCCCTGAAAAGAATTTGAGGGCGGATTCACCTCGAGATCTACTTCCTCTGGCAAAGCCATGTCGTTATCGGCTAATTGCCGCTGGCTATCCTGTAAAACTGTCCTACTCTGACTTCGAGTGTTGTACGGCATTGGTACAGTTACCCGATCTCGTACTTTTACGTTTGATCTAGTTTGAGTCCTGGTTTGCCCTGTAACAACCACGCGTTTTAAATCAGCCAACTCGCAGGGCTTCCCACAATTAGGACATTCGGTTGAGTTAAAAAGATAATTCTCAATACACGATCGATGGAATACGTGCTGACATTTACCTATCATAAGACAGTTGTCCTTGTCAGTCATACTCGTAGTACACACAATGCAACTATTCTCATCCGCTGTAGAAGATGTGGAGGCAGATGCCTCATGGGGTGGAGTGTGACAAAGGGCCATTTTAAAATAATTAATAGTTTATTAAGTATGGGAAACGTATGTCTTTATATTACTTAACAATTTGATAAAAAAAATACGATTAATTAATGTAAATCGTTTAGGTAGTAATTATCAAAAAAAATAAATTGTATAGAAATGATTGTTTTTTTTTTTTTTTCTTTTAAAGGTTGATAGATTTTGGGAGCCATTATAGTGAGCTTGGATACAACAAGGCAACAAAATGGTTACAATTACCGGGTTATTAAGATTGATGTATTACTACAAGGCATGACGCTATCATAACGAGAATTTGACGCAAGAAAATATTTCTTGAATTAGAGAAAAGCTTTGGATATGCATTTACAACTTGCAAAATGCATATTTTCCAAAGATATTCTCCAATAGCAAACAAACTTTATTTACAGCGCATGGCACTATATTCTCACATCTATCAGACGTTTAATAAAATATCACACAGTCATTCACATGTTTGGTTGGAAAGGACAAACAGTGGCCTTATAGGTCGTATTACTCGGTTATCGACCCAAGTATACGATAAATCCATAAAAGGGCTGCTTGTTATTCCCCAAAAATGTTCACTTCCCTGTATCACATTTTACAACGCAAAAAAAATTGAAATCTACTAAAATATTTAATTTAAATCGAGATTTTCGGAGCCAAAAGCATTTAAAAAGGTTAAATTACTTTTGTGCCCCACGTTGGGCGCCATTTATTTTATATTTACTGTTATGAACACGAACAGATGGAGTCATTTCGAATTTTTATTACTACTTAATGGGTAGGGCTAAAGTCAGTTTACATGAGGACTGCGGGAGCCATTGATTAAGAGGTCTAGCTAACAGTCGGGCATGGGGGAATTCGGTCCTCACCAAACAAACTCCATAACAGTACGTTTTTATTATAGACTCCCTATTTTTTTTTGAGGTGGTCTAGGTCTATTACTTGTATTATGTGATTACTTAAGAATGGTCATATAAAAAAACAAAGGAAAAGCCCGATATGACCAACAAAAGAAGAAAACTACTTAAACAAAATCTTATTCTCTTGATTGTATCCAATTCTGCGAGCGCCATCAGCTGTTTTCGATGGGCTCTGTCTTATACCCTTCCACTGCCTATGTCCTTATGCTGCAAGTCTTCTAAGAACCCCAAAGGCAATCCCTGTGTTCTACCAACCTTTAAAGTAAAAACAGTTTATAGGTTTTCCATATTGAGTACCAAAGTTAAGTTTTTATTTAAAAAAAAATCTCTTACAAATAATAGTAAAAGAAAACGTTCGATCTTTACAATTTCATTACGTTTCTTATTATTATTGGATTTAGCTTAAAGCCAAATATTATCACATATTCAGGTTATATTTTATTTTCGATTTTGAATGAATATAATTAACTAAGCAAAAGTACGGTTAAGTGTTATATTACTTTAATTTTAAATACTGGCGTAGAGAGCCAACAGGTTAGGGGAAATCAAATGAGGAAACAATCATATATAAAAATTAGATTTTATTTGTTGGTTAAAAAAAATATATGTAATTAAAACCAAACATTAAACTCACCCATCATGTTATGTCGTAGTTCGCGAAGGCCTCCGGATCTCGATGCACACGATGTTGATAAAAAAGCTGAAATTTAAAGGTTTCCTGACTTGGTGACCCAAGACCTTTTGACCAAGTTTAAATAATGACACACTGGTATAATAACTTATCTATTTTTTTTCATATAACTAGATATGGTTTGCTTTTGTATTTTTTTTTTTTATTACTTTTTTTTTTTTGTTTTTTACAGAAAGGCTTAAAGACTCAATTACAAAAACAAAAAGTACATACGTTACCAATACAATTGATTTGGGAGGCTTATAAGGCCTAAGAATATTTAAAATTGACGTAATTATAAGTATAATTAGGAATTTTAATTAATATTAGTTTTATAACATAAATTTTGAATTATGATTATTATATATTTAATAATTATTACCAAATAATTATAATATATTATAAACATAAGTTTAGGACACAAAAATTTTTACATGCGGCATTGGCAATTAAACGTCTTGAGACAAAACAACAACATATCATATGGATTTTAGAGTTAACTTTGATACTTATGTTAAAGTTCATTCGGAAGTAAAAGTAGGGATTACAGTTGACAAATCCGGGAAAACGGTCAAGTTTGAAAAAAAAAACTAGGTTGCCTCAGCACGTTGTCGATCGCTTGAAATGGTGGTCTAATCACGCCTCCGGTCACTAATCACTGCACTGCTAGGTTAGGTTGAAGTTTCTCTTACTTGTGTCTTTTTTTTTCTTAGTTTTAGCCCACAGACTTTAAAATCACTATTTTATTGACTTCTAGGGGAAGGAAAAAGTAAGTCTAGATTTTTTTTGGTTCCACCTATGGGCTTCACGAGGCACTATCCTAACGTGATTCACAGAGGTAGCGGGAGTGGTAATGTCTCCGCTGTACTTTTGGCATATACACTTATTTTCACTTTATAAAATGGCGGTCTTATCTTTTAACAGGTTTTTTTCTTCCACTTTTTCTGTTGGAAAGCTTAAAAAAATTGTGGTGGTTTTAATTAGTTTTTATTTAGTTAAGTTTCCTTTAATTAAATTTTTTTTTGGTGTTCTTTTTTTTTCGGCCGCTTTGCCAATAAATTAGCGTTCACACTTTAAGGTTTTTTAAAAAAAATTTTCTAGGATTCAAATAGTTTATTTTATTCCGATAATTTAGCTTTTTAAGTTTCGACCTGTTAAACTCACGTGCTTCCACCAACTAACTAACACGCTATCAACTTTTTCCTTTTCTTCCTGCTTTTGGCTTTAAAAATCTTTCTAGAAATTTCTTTCAAAAAAATCGTACCATTTTTCCGTTATAATTATTAAACAAAAGAGACAACACGTATATAAGAAAAATTATACGAAGAGAATTACATAAAGGAAAAAACGGTGGTGCAATTATGCATGGTTAAACTTAACCAGCGATTAAATTTGTCTCTTAAGACATAAGAGACAGGTTACCATCAAATTTCTGTTGCACATACCAAAGTTTCCTATCAGAAAATGTTTAAAGTCAAAATAGATATATGGCACGAAATTAGTTTACGTATTATTTAGGCAAAAAGCTGGGGAACAAAATAATTATGGAGTCGATTAGAAAAAATAGCACCAAAGTTCCTTGGTGAAACAAAAGAATTAATAGAGTGGCCACTACATTGCGCAGTATTATTGATCCTGCCTCCAATAATAGGCAAAGATCCGCGCTTGAAGTGTTAACCCTTATAAATACTTCATGCAAATCTTGCTCAGTATATAAAAGAAAAAAATTGTTCAGAATTTTCACACAGTTGATCCACAATTTAACATTGTTTCAATATATAAATTTTTTTTAAATGTTGCATATTTGTATTACTGTTAAAAGGTAAAAAAATTCAAGGGCTTTCTGTTAGACATTGTGTTGTCATCGTTTTAATAATACTTATATTGTAAATAAGGGTAATCGCTCAGTTTTTAACTCTATTAAAAATTAAACAAATTAAAGAAAACAAAAACAAGAGTTATTGAGACAACAACTTTTTGCAGAAGCACCATTTACTATTAATATCTTTAAAATCGTTTAATATTTTTTATAAAAGAAAAACATTCTCGTAACGTAGTAAAATACTACTTTACGTTTCAAGTAGTGCTTTTTTCTATTGTTAAATTCTTTAGTATTTTTTGCTTAAAAGACAAATAAAATAGAGCTACAAAAAATTTGCATATCCAAGCATATATTGTAAAAGTTGTTGCTGTCGATTTCCATTTGCAAAAACTCGCACAAAGTTCAATGAAATATGAAGCCGTATTTTGTTTTTGTAGCTGTATTTTTCTACACTCGATTGGTTAAGCAAATGGGCTCTCTTGGTCTATTTTTCATACATTCACTTACTTGCTTGTTTATTTTTTCTTTATTATTTTCAATAGGTTTTAATGGATTTTTGAATTTACATTTACTTATATATAAGCTTGTATGCATGTATATTAGAGTATCCACTTGAACAATAATCGCTGGATTAATTGAAAAATTTTTAGTCAATTAATCGCTGAAGTAGGAAAAATTGCAAATTTTATTTAAAGAACAACTCGATCGATGTACGTCGATTATATTCGAATAAAATTAATTTATCATTAAATTGTCTGTGTTTTAAAAATGAAATTTGGTACAATATGAGCAGAAGTAGAGTGAATGATAGTTTTTAGGACAAAATTTTGCCTAAACGCTATAAAAGAAACCCAAAGGGTAAGTTATCATATGTAAATATAGACCAATCAAAACAAAAATCAACTATCCGTGGCGCTTACGTAATGATCACTGTTTGGTGGGACTGAAAGCGTTCAATTAAAAATGAATACTAAAGGCGATGGCACATACAATCCGTCGTACGTCATACTTTGCCTTTTTTAACTGACAATAACGTAACAACGCAAGAGGTTAGCACATAGAATCCTTTATAAACGGATGTTAAATCAGTAGGTGGTGGTGATTCTACAACAAAATTTGGTGAATATAATTATTGTTTTTGTTGTAGTTTTCGTTGGCTCAGTTGTCAAAAAAAGATATGTAAAAGTAAATAACTTTGACTACCCAACCTCGATTTATGCATGAAAAAAGCAACTAATCAAAATTAGGGTTATGAACCAGCTGGTAGTTGTCAAAGTACTTGACGTACGTTGAAAGTTAAAAGTTGCCCAACGGATTGTATGTGCCACCGCCTTAAATTCAACTAATTTGTTTGCAGCTAGCACAGCTGAAAAACACCCAGAATATATCATGCGGCCTAATTAAGGTTTTCGAATCGAATTGCAATTCTTTAAATATTGGAAATCTTGTAAGAATTTTTTTTATTTCGATTTGAAGGGAACGCCGTTATTCGCTCCCTGTTTAAAACTACTTAGAATAACGTCGTTAAGAACGCTCCCTCTCAGATACGTTCCGCTTTAGGACAGGGTATTCGAGTTTTGTTTTTGACTTTTAAAGATGAGACGTTTTTAGTTAGTGCAAAATCCATACATATAATCAAATGTGTAGGAAAAGGTTACAGCTAATAGTAGTCAATCCCTTAAAGAAATTTTTGTTATCGTATCTTAAAAAAAAATCTAAAAGTTACAAAAAATGTCTGTATTTTAAGCCATACACTTAATAAATTTGAAGAATTGTAGGAGTCGTGCGAATAATTTTAAATTATTCGATTTAATCGAGTCATTAATAAATCTTAATCGATTATTCGACCAAAATTAAAATTTCAAAATCGATTAATTATTTGCTAGAACAAAATTAAAACCCGACTAAATGTATACTCTAATGTATATATGAATTTATGTTTGTGTCTGTGGACTGCTTTATAAAACATTTTGTTTTAAATAAAGCAAAGTTTCTTCATCAATTCGTGACACGTTGGTTAAAATTTGTTCAATCTTGGTAAGAATAATATACATTAGTATGTGACAAAAAAATAAAATAAATACTTAATCAAGATTTAAGTTCATGGCGCCTTCAATAGCTCCATGTTTAAAAGTATTTAGTTCACGGGCAAAGTTTCATTAATTTTATATAATTTTTAGGAAAGTTATTTCAAAAATTTTTTGCTTGCCTTTTTCTTTATAAACACATTGATTAATTGTTCCAATACCTTAATTTTTTTTTCTTTTTGGGCAATCACATTAAAACAAATATGTTTGTTATAAAAAAGTAAAAGGATGTTTTTCCTTTAATAAAAAATTCATTTATAAACTTGCTCTCTCTTTAAAACAAAAAACAAGTAGGAAAGTTATATAGTCAGTCAAACGCGGCCATATAAAACCCTAAGAGCGCGGAATAATTGTGTCTATTTTTTGCGTAACAATTCGGCTGTGGTGTTGGCGCAGCGCGAATTCCGTCGCCGATTTCCCGGTCGTCCGGCACCGACTGCGCAAACACTGCGCCGTTTGGCCACCAACCTTAAAGAGTATGGGACCACACGAGACGCTGCCAAGAGTGGCCCGCTCCGGAGCGCCCGTTCTGCCGAGAATATCGCCGCTGTTGGCGAGGATGTCGTGCTGACGCCAGAAAGGTCGACCAGACACCGTGCCTTGCAATTAACCATCAGCCGACTGTCGCTAAGGCGAACTTTGGTCAAAAACCTACGCACGTTCCCGTAAAATGTCCAGTTCGTACATCAGCTACTGCCTGTCAATCGCCAAACGTGTGTTACCTACGTCCAAGCCATCCTTATCTCGAGGCCGAAGTGGACGATTTTCCGACCAAAATCATAATGAACGATGAGGCGATTCATTTCCACCTCAGCGGGTACGTGAGCAAGTAAAACTTTTGCTTCTGAGGCATGGAAAATCTATAGGTTATGCACGAGGAGCCATTACACCCGTTCAAAGTGACTGCATGGTGCGCGGTTCACGCTGGAATAGTCATCGGGCCATTTTTTTCGAAAACGCCACTGGTCAAACGACAACAGTGGACGCTGCACGCTATAGGGCCATGTTAGCCGAGTTTTTTCTGCCGCATTTGAACGAATTAGGACTGACATATGATCCTAACTGGACGGAGCAATGGCACACACTGCGCGAACCACAACCGATATTCTGAAGGCGGCGTTTCATTGCACCTGTTGTTAAATTTAACAAGAAACCATTCATGTAACTGATAAAATATTAAAAATCAGTTAAATGTTAAAAAATGTATACAACATACAAACATATGTTTACCTATTTCCAAAAATTGTTCGTTTTTTTATTAGAAATAACAATTATATAAACGAAAATATAAAATTATTTACCTTTAAATATTGAGTTGATTTCTTTACTTCTCCTGCAGTTACTTGATTTTTTTTTTTTTTGATTTATTTAACGATATTATTATTTCATTTGTACTTTTTTTGGTATTTTAGGGTCGGCTTTGTAAATGTGTGTATGTATAATAAAAAGTCTCTATTCAAATTTTATTTGGTCTCATAAACCACACCTGCAACATCATTGTGTTTGTCGTCATCAACAGCATAATGGTAATAAATTTTTACTTTTAGGGTTTTCATAAGAGCCAAATTTAAAACACAAACTCTTTCTCACAAAAGCATAAAAATCTAACAAATTGATTTAAACTAACAGGTACATGAACGTAAGCTTACAAATGTATTGATATATGTTTGTGTATGTGTTCATACCTTTATTTTTATCTTTTGTTGTTAACAAGGTGACAGAAATTTTTTTAACGGCGACATGGAATTTTAAAAGCAGTTTTTATAAAATTACCTTTCTTTATCAAAAAGCACTAAAAATGTATTAGAAATAAAATACAAAACAAAATATTTTGTACCTTTTTAAGCTGATAAAAATGACAACTTTGTTGAGCCAATAAAGACTCTGGCGGTTATGTTGGAAAAATATTTAACTTCGCGCCTCTAAACAACCGGCTTCTATCTCTAGAAGTAAATTTTAAATATGAAATTTTTGGTTTTTTCTATTTTTCAAAACAAATTGTCGACAAGGTAGAAACGATAACTATTCTTTAATAAAAATATCATCATAAAAATTAACTAGAAAGTCTGTATAAAAATTTTATGCTCTGTTTTGGTAAAATGTGTTAACGTTAAAATAACTTTTTTTTTTTAATATCGTTAGTACGACATTTAAAACAACAGCAGTGCCTAAAACAAATATCGACCATAATTGGCCACACAAAACAAATTAAGGGCGCCCAAAAAGACATACGACTTCAAAATAGTACTTTGTAATATTGTTTGTCTTCTAGTTAGCTCATGAAGTCATTTCCTTAAAGTTTGCGTGTTACAAAAACTAACTCTCCCTGTATTGATTGCCAATTATGTAATTTTTTTGGTTCTACTATAAAAAGTATAAAGTGTATTTTTAGGCGTTACGGCAAAGGTAATTTATTACGTGTATAAATTCTTTAATTTCATTCCCATTGTAGAGTCGTAAAAGTATTTCAAGAGGTTAGCGTAATTAATTGTTTTTTTTTTTTTTTTTGCTAAAAATAACTCTGCCCTTAGCATAATATTTTATTTAACACAATAATCGTTTTTCCAACGATGAACTTAGGTTAGCAAACTTAATGCAAACATGTATGTGTGCATATGCATTTATGTACATCTGGATGTATCACTATATCGCAAAACGAAATATGGATGCGTTTTTAAAAAAAAGTGGGGCCCCTCAGGACAGTCAAAGAAAAAAAAATAGGGTAATATCTAACTCAGGTATAGACTTTAATGATTTTTTCTTATGTTACAAAAATTAACTGATCAAATATAGATTCAGTTTAACAGTAGGTAAAACAAGATCAGCATGTTATATGAGGCAATTACAGGTCAAAATCAATGTCAGCCAAGAGTGTCTCTAGGGGGCAAACACTAATCGGGTTTAACATGTACACAATACGAGTGCCAACAAAAGCCATAACAAACAGGACTGTCAGTTATGACAAATTTACGCCAAAAGTGTCAATTTAATGGTGGTCTTGGCGATTAAAATTTGGCAAATTGCGAAGCTTTTTGGTGTTTTAATTTTATTGTAATTTATGTAATCTTCTTTTATTTATAAATAGGGGGTTTCAGAAGACTTTTACAAATTTGTTAAAAAAAAAGCCTCAGAAATATCCTCTGCCAGTAAATTAAAATTAAAAAAAAAACTTTTTGAAAAATATTATTAACCAACCAATATTAAAGTTTTTCAAAACCCCAAAGAACCATTTTTCGTTTTTAGTTTTGACTGTATTTTTTCCTTTACATATTACATATGGCAATCGTATTTAAAATCATTATGTTATATGTAAAGGGTTCCACATTCACCATCAAAACAACAACAAAAAAATACCTTCTTAGCGAAACAATATTATTTAAAATTAACAAAGCGTAATAATTTTCCATTTTTTTTTTTTGTCAAAAACTTTATAAACTTTCATTTTGGCGACACAGTGAAAAGCACTCATTTGTAATCTTCTCTTGCTGGGTACCACTGTTTCAAAAGCTCATTCCGGGAGAACATTTGTATGGGGGTAAAGTTATTTACTTATAACTAATAAAACTAAAAAGTCCTTTTTTTATTTTATTTTCTACTAATCATACGTATATGTACAAAAAAAAGCTTTTTTCAAAAAATTAAAATTTGATTTTAAGTAACGACAAACAACCACAAGTAATTAGAAATTTGGAAACATATGTTCGAACACTACAGGTTATGTCCCAAAATAGACTAATCATATTTATCTTCAGTGTAATGATTATTGGCATTAGGCAAAACACATGTACAAAATTTTGCAAAGATAGATACTACACTCAATTAATCTATACAACATACGAACGAGTTTGTTCGTACATTGTACTAAATCTTTCGATATTTCGCAACAAGAAATTCTTGTGTAAAATATATGAAACGAACGAAGTTTTTTTTTGTATGTTTTCGAAATAAATTTAATAATTTACGAAGTAATTTCGTAATAGGACAAAAAATTTTTGATTTTTTTGTAAAATTATGAAAATCTATTAATTTTTTTGTAACTGAATGAAAAATTCATAATTGTTAGAAAAAATGTTTTACGAAAAATATGAAAATACGAATTTTTAATATGTATGAAAAAAAGTACAAACGTTTTTTTCCTATATGGTTGCGTGGATTCTTTTCAGTGTAGAGCAATATTCAAGTAAGTTTTTGAACGAAATGGTCATTCTGGGTGTCCGAAAAGACGGACATGCTTCAATCGATTAAGAAAGTGATTCTAAGTCGATCGGTGTAATTAAAAGTGGTTTGCAAACTTTTATTTTTTGGCGCTACAAATATTTATACAAACGAATAATGCCTCTACCACGTATGTATGTGGTGTGGGTATAAGAATTGTTTCAATGAATAGAAAAAAATTCAAAATTTCATTTTCTTAAATCTTAACTTTATGCTGAAAAAAAATTTATATAAAACAAATTTTTCAAAAACAATAAATAAAAACAAAGAAATTATCTACTTTTTAGTTTTTTTTTAATAACTCCTACGACAAGCACGTGTTAAATTCGTTAATGTTTCTCCAAAAATGAAATTATTTCTAGTTGCTTTCAATAATAAATTTACTAATGATGAGTATGCTCTTTTGTGCTTGGTATTTGTGTGTGTGTACTTTTTCATTTAACACGTCGGGGTTTTTTTCTTTAATTTGCGTTTACATTCTACTCTTAGTTGTGATTTTTTTTTATAAATAAATATAAAGATTTATTTTGCAAACAAAAATATAAATAAATTTAAACTTAAAAAATATAATAATATTTTTTAAAAGTCAAAATAATAAATAAAACATATTTTTGCTAAAATTTAAATTGAAAAAAAATTCTAAGGTAACATCAGTTACAGACTTCAAGTGAACATTAAGAGCAGAAATTATGTCCTTTCAGTACCTTTTTACTTTTAATCGCTTTAAAACATACCATGTTTAAGTTATGAGCAAAAAATTGAGTCAAATAGTTATACCCCTCACAATGGAACTGCCCCCAGTACAGCTTCCGTCTTTTGCTCCGCTAGCTGAAGTCGGCCTTAAGTTATTCGAGACCTGATAGCGACTATCGCTCATAGTCTAGTGTATAGTTCTGCTTCATCAATCCGTCTAGCTACTGTGGCTACAGCTATATCTCTGCAGAGCTGATTGTGCTAGACTCTTCGGGTGTTTCAAGTGTATCGTTGTACACGATATTCCACATCATATGTTACTCGCACATCTTCCGTTTCACACTATAGCTTTCAATTACGAAAATAGCTTAATTTTATCCTCAAAAGGTTGAAATCGTTTCTTACATCTGGTGCAATAGCAGCACAGTATTTATTCTGTGCCCACTTTTCTCCATGGTCTGCCTCGCTATTTGGTGAGGAGTCTGTTTAAGACTACTCTTTCCAAATTTTTTTCCACTGTATCCATGTATATATGTATGTATGTATGCATGTATGTGTGTATGCATCTATGAATATCTACCATACATACTTATTTGTGTTGGTTAATTTATAATTATTAGTTTAACTTAATATTTACATATTTCTTAATCACACAAAATCAGGTTATTGTTATTTTCAAATTCCCTTCACAAAAAAAAGAAAGTTTAAGTTTTACAAATTTTAAAGTTTACCAGACAATTTGACGCTTTCGTTGGAGATTCAAAATATTATAAGTAGTAGCAGCAGTTATGTTTAGTTAACATTAAATGCTAAGTATTTTTGGTAGCAACTGTTTAATTCAAAAGTTATACAAACCTATAAAAATGCAAATATATGCACCTGAAATGCAAATGGGCCTAACAATCAAAAAAATTAAATTTGATTATGTTTAAATGATAATGATAAGAATGAGACTCTAAGGTATCGATACTTTTATATAAAACGGTGTCGGTTCAAAAGCATCGACACTTGTATCGGTAAAGTTCTTCATATGATTTCAAGTAGTAAAACGTACAATCGTAAATGCAATAAATTATGCAACCGCTCTGCAAACAGAAAATAAAATGTGAACACATTAAAATTTTGTTCAACTTGTGTCATGTGCTGCATTTCTATATTTTTGAACGATACGAGTACTTTTTACTGATACGTACTTGATATTCGGCTGTAAAGTATTGATACCAAAAGTACTTGGTTTCTTAGGAAAAGTATTGAGAATTTACTTGTACAGGGTGTCTGGTGGCAGATTTATAATATCTAACTTAAATAAAAAAACGTAATAATTGCCACAAAGTTTTATTAAGAGCATTGAACGATAGAATGGAAATGAGATTTTATTTTTCAAAGAGTATGTCATCCAGATGTCTTCCGTCAAGTTTAACACACTGTTCAAAACGGAGCCTTGAATTTTGCGCCACACGCTTGGTTGAATTGAGCGGATTTATCGACAAATATTTTCCTTTAAAGCCACAAGAGATTGGGGATTGTCATTATAAACACTCTCTTTGAGGTAGGCGCATAAAAAAATCCATGGCAGTTAGATCAGGCGGCCTCGGCGACCATGGGGAAATTTTTCGCCTAAGCGAATTCATTGAAGCTCTGGCTGTGTGCTCGCTCCATCCTGTTGAAACCACGTGTGTAAAGAGTACGATGGATGGGTTCGCAGGTTTGGCAAAAAGAATTCCGTAATCATGCGTCGATAATTTTCACCGTTGACATTCGTCGCCTTACCTCGAGAATTTAAAAAAAACGGTCTCATGCATAGATAATGCACACCAAACAGTTACCCTGGGTCAATGCAATGGTTTTTGATGTTTCAATCAAGGGCAGCGCGTTCTTGGAGACCAGTAACGGCAGTTTTGCCTGTTAATGTAGCTGTTTAAGTAAAAATAAGCCTCGTCGCTCCAAAAAAAAAATGGTATTTGCAGTGCGAAAACGCTCCAACATCGTTCACAAAAAATTTTTCGTAAATCAAAGTCACTTTCTTTCAGTTCGCGAAAGATTTTAATTTTAAAAATTTTATTAATAATCGCTCTTGGAAGTCTCAGAGAGGCTGTTCTTTTCCGTATTAAAAGTCGTGGATTTTCACTTAAACTGCTTTCAACCAGTTCATTGTCGACTGGGCCCTGGCCGTGGTGCATTCATATCCGAAGCAGTTGCGCGGAATCTTTGCACCCACGAACAAATTAAATTTACACATGGTCAATCACGTATTCGCCGAATACTGAACTTTGAACAAAATTGTCGACGAGCAATTACGTAAGATTCACACAGCGAAAGCGCTGTGGAGAAATTTGCCACCAGACACCCTGTATTTACTTGTATCGTTTTATCCCTGATCAAGATGCAGCACGTTTAAGCAGGCGTGTTTACGAATTTGTGCCCTAATATTATAACAACTTTATTAAAGAAATTTGAAATGGCAAAAAAACTCGTAACTTTTCATTTTATTGAGCTTTTTATTTCTTGCATACATACATATATTTATACATAACAATTTTTCTGGCTAATCATATATTTATCTTTTAAAAAAGAACATTTATTTTATTTTTGTTAATTTAGGAAACAAACTTTTTATTTTTTTTTAATTCTTCTCAAATACAAACATTTGATAAAACACTTTAACATTTTTGTTAATTTTATCAAATGTCATTGGTTGTGTTAGAATAAGAATCTTCTAATTTTTTAAAGCTTTTCACAATAAACTTATAAAATATAGTTTACTAGTGCCAAACTTGTTGTTTCTACAAACTAAAACAGGTTGTGAATTGGTAAAATGTTCTTTAATTCTACTCTAAGCCGTTATTTTTAAAATATTTTTATATATTTCAAAACTAAAACCATGTATGTTAATTGTATTCTGTTATCACATTTGTGCCATATTCAACAAATTCTTAATAAATATTTTCTGTTTGTTTGTGTTTTTTTTTTTTTGTATTAAAACAAGCTACATTAATAGAAGTGCATATCGTCAGCTTAAATTCAATTCAAGTAACTAATTTTTTTAAAATTTTACAGGAGAACCAGAAATATTTTCCAAATTACAAAGGCAGTTTCTTTTTGTCGACATTCTGTTTCAAGTTTTTTTTAACATTAAAAAAAATATTTAAATAAAATAAAATATTTAAACTCAAATATCTTAAAAGAGCTATTTAGGGGTTTCTTTAATTAATTGTGTAGGTTTGCATTTCAGCTAACGATATAAAACAAAAGCAAAAGTATTTAAGATTTAATGATGTTGTACTAAATTTTTAACCATTTCCAATTCTTCACAATTAAAAAAAAACTAAAAAACCAGTTCTCTTTTTCTTTGATTTTTTAAAATTTTAATAAACAATTTCATAAAGCAGTAGTTTATAATTTACTATCATTTAATAAAAGTAGAAAACAATGATTAATGGCTTTGTAGATATTAAGAAAAATGTGAATTCTTTATCCGAAATGTTTACTATAGTTTTAACAATTCAAAAACGTATTAAATAATAAGCGTAAGAAAAATTTAAAAAATTGTGCTCAAAACAACAAATGCAAAATATTTTTAGATAGTTTGCTTTTAATTTAGCTAAACGAATGAATGACCCTATTATATCATTTAACGATAAGCTAACATTAGCAGTATTCACTCTTGGTGATAAAATTTTTAGTAAGTTGCGAGTTAATTACAAATTATGAGTGAAACCAGCTTTTGTATTTTTACATGAGTTTTTTAGTTTGTCAAAATATTTTTTAAAACAAATATTATTATTTTCTTAAAAGGAAAAATTCATAGAAAAGATATATTCAAGAAGAACGAATTTTCATAAACTAAAATCATTTTGAGATTTTATTCAGGGGTTACCTTAGACTGATATACTTAAAATCATTTTGTTTAAGAAATAGCTTAAAGTTTAATAAGTATTTTGATTTTATACTATCGTTTTTTATTTTTTTATTTTATTTGGTCTTGTATGTATTATATATTATTCATGGTACAAAAATTTTAATTAAGGCGTTGCGCACGCGCGTGTTTTTAATTATTTTTATCTTATACATTCATATCTGTATTCTTGCACAAACTCACTTTTTTGTCTATTTTTTGCTTTTTTATTTTGCTTTAGTTTGTTAACTTTTACATCATTTGTTTTTGTTAAATATTTTAAGGCAGAGTTTTTGTAAAGCTTACATTAAACCAGTGTTGCCATTTGGTATGTTAATCGGTAAAGGCTTAAAAAATTAAGTGGATCTTCCAAAAGTGGAATTTCATTTCATAGCAATTATTACTTCCTGTTCTATTTTGAATAACATTTAATTAGGAAGCAATAACTAAGATATTTCACACATACTCAACAAATTTTAGAATACTTAAAATATCATTAATATGGACGTAAGTTTTTATGCCACAAAATTCAAAAAATTTTACAGAAAACAAAAAAATTTTTAAAAGTCTTAAATCGGGGTTTTAAATACAAACGATTGTTTACTTGTCACGTAATAACGCCGAACAGCTCGGTGTACCAACCTAAACATAAGTATTTCTTAGCATATGTATATAGGCGGCGATATCCTTTTAAAATGCTAAAGAAAAAATATATAGTCTTATAAATTGTTAGACTTAAAATGCCCTTCAATAAAATCGTGGGCGTGGCACTTTCATGTTGTTTTACTTCAGTTTGGTCAGATCCGGCAAACAGGCCAAAAAATATCAAAAATTTTGTAATAAGACGTATTTGGTGGACCTTAGCAGGCTAAAGTTTTTAAAAAGCGAATTTTCATTTTTCCAACTACATGAAAATTAGGAAACTCTTTTTGAAACATTGTACCTACATATGTATACTCTTATTACCAGGCTTACATTGGCAGCTAACCATACTGGCGATAACTATTAATTCTACGCCGGTTTTGCTTTTGTTTGTATAATTTAAGGTGATCCTTTTCCCACAAGGGCATAATACACTCACCACCAGCTGTTTTTAAGTCAACTTATAACTAAATCTGAGAAATATGGATAAAAGAAATTTAAGGTTTTGTATGGGAGAAACTTAATTGTGACGGAGGTGACCATTTTACTCCCATTTTTGTTAAAACTCAAACTCCTGTTTTGTAAACCAAGTGATGTTCTATTAATCCATAGATTTTCTTAATTCAAACAGGTTTGTAAACTTGATTTAAAATGAGAAAAATACTTACGTAAATTCAGTTTAGGGGACACCAAAATTTGGGGATTTGGTATAAAATGGAGAAGTTTACACCGCCTCGGCTTGCAGAACAGGGGCTACGCCTGTTTAGAAGTCTCCAAAAAAAATTGTGATTGATAACTATGTATGTATATACATAAATTTAGAGAATTTCGGCTTTGGGATCGTTTTCTCTAAAATATTATTTAGAACCCACACGGCTTTTGCATCTAAACTTGTTTTAAAAGAAAACATTTTAGAAAAAGTGAAGGGCGTGACATTGCTATGAAACATGCAAAAACAAGATCGAATTGTTCAGTGTCTGATGATTTTAAACGAATTCATTTATCAACAGTTTTCAATTTTTTTATACATAAATTTTTAAATAAGAAAATTAATTTTTCTTGATTTAGGTTTTTTTACCTTGAATCGCCCGTATTGAAGAAAATTTTTAAATATTGGTTTCAGGTCTGGAACAAGGCACATTCAACCAGGTAATATTAAGAGCCCAGCTAATTAAAATCAATTTGACATTATTACGTTATAAAAATTTAATTTTATATGAAATTTTAAATTTTTTCTGACATTCTACCGCTCAAACACAAAAAGGAAATGTAGAGGGCGAATTTTTTAATTCCCCTGGGGTAACCTTGTTGAATGTGCCTTGGTCTGGAATAACAAAATAATAGTTCAATAATTATAAAATAATAATTTGGCAAAACAAATTTTATTATTTTATGATTATTTAAAATTTTGTTAACAGCTTTGTAACACCAAAAAGCCTTTAATAATAACAAGATTTTTGTATATACTATTTTTCTTTAATTTTAGAATGGAGATTCAAACTGTTAATAATCATTTAAACAATGTCCTAATATCGCCGTTATCTGCCACGAATTCTCAAACACTCAATAACAAAGCACCATCATCATCATCATCTACATCGCCTCCACTACTGCCAGCAGCACAATTAACATCACATTTGCAACAAGCTGCCGCCTCAGTACAAATCAATGATAGTCTAACAATGCATCACCAGCAGCAACTTGCAGCAAGTCGCAGTAACAGTCCAGCCAGTTCAAATTCAGAAATTGAAAAAGAACTACAAGATTTGGATTTGAACAGTTCCATGAATAGTGGCAGTATTAGTCTGGGTGCCGAATTAAATTTCAAATCAAATGGTTCATTAAGTGGTGCCTCGTCTACATCAACGCAGGGACTTGCAACAACGACAAATGTTGGTGCCGGCTCGAAAGATAGCAACGGCTTAGGGATAACTAATGGCAGTCAGTCGTCTAATGGGCTTAATGTTGTAACTGGTGCGGCAGTAGCGGCTGCAAATATAAAGAAAAGAATTTCCTCAAGTCGAACGCCAACACGAAAAGCAAGACGAGTAAAATTTTATCGAAACGGTGATCGTTTTTATCCCGGCATAACCATTCCAGTTTCAAATGAACGTTACAGGTACATATTTATATGCGTGGTAAATATTAAAAATTTGCTCTTTTAAAATCAATATTTTCTTTTAAGATCATTCGAAAGCTTATTTGAAGATCTTACTAGACTTTTAGAAGAAAATGTTAAAATTCCAGGTGCTGTACGCACCATTTATACCATGTGTGGCAAAAAGGTAAGTAAAAAAAATTTAAAAAAAACAGTTCAAAATTTAAAACTTGGCTTTTTAACTTAAAATCGATTTACCTTATGTAAAAAGGAAAAAAGAAAATCAAAACAGATAAAGAGAATGGTTTGTTGGATTTAAAAAAAAACTCTTGAATGCTTTAGTTTGTTTATAATAATTCTCAATAAGTTTATTGAGGTTTATTATATAAAACCAGAAAATATTTATTCATTTAAGAATTTGGTTGAAGTCTACTGAAGATTTTGTGAAAATATCTCTATAGGTTTCCACTTTGGAAGAGTTGGAAGATGGCCAGAGTTATGTGTGTTCCTGCAATAATGAAAACTTTAAAAAAATCGATTATAATACGACCTCACAACCTCTTACCAATTTGTCAATATCGAACAAAACTTCAAATCGGATATCAAAGTACTATCGTCCCTCGTCGCCTTTAAAGAATGGTTCTATCAACTACACCAATGCTGGCAATGGATCATCGTCAAATACCGCTGTTGCGGGTAATACAAACGGCAGTCCAGGTCTTGTAAAAGTAAGTGAACGTGACAGTGTTGTCTATCCGCGTATTGTAACACTTATACGCAACGGTACTAAGCCCCGCAAACTTATGCGTCTGTTGTTAAATAAACGCAACAGTCCCACTTTCGATCATGTCTTAACAGCAATAACACAAAAGGTTAAGCTGGATACCGGCTATGTGCGTAAAGTGTTTACTCTGTCCGGCACACCTGTAGTACAGTTGGCTGATTTTTTTGGACCCGACGATGTCTTCTTTGCCTATGGCACTGAACGTGTCAATAACCCGGACGATTTCCGTTTGGAAGCAGACGAACAGAAATCATTACAGAACATACGTAAGAATTTACGTACCGCTAGTACGACATGTAAGGGCCCTAAACCAAAAATGCCAGTTAAGAGCAAGAAGACCTATGACAATTCAGCTATCGATGAAGAAAAATTGTTGAACGATAGTGGCATCGATGCTGCAGAACTACCAGCCGTTATAAGAGAACGCTATGTTCTTGGTCAGATAATAGGTGATGGAAACTTTGCGATTGTACTAAAGTGTAAAGATCGACAAAATGGTCTACCTTATGCCCTAAAAATTATCGACAAAAGTAAGTGTAAAGGCAAAGAGCATTATATCGACGATGAGGTGCGTGTTATGAAGAAATTGTCACATTCACATATTATTTCTTTAATAATGGATGTTGACCAACAGGCAAATATGTATTTGGTGCTAGAATATGTTAGTGGTAAGTGCTTTAAATTTATTTTAGCTAAAGCTTGCAGATTGTAAACTTATTGATTAATTTTTACCTCAGGTGGTGATTTATTTGATGCTATTACACGTGTCACACGTTTTTCTGAGGATCAGTCGCGTGTTATGATAAAACATTTAGCCTCTGCCATGGCTTATCTACATTCCATGAGTATTGTACATCGTGACATTAAACCTGAAAATTTATTAGTAAGTTTGACCTCAAAACTAGTTGGTATTTATAAAACGGCTTATAAAGCTGATTTTGTATTAAAATTTCGTTTTATAAACCTCTTATAAAAAAAAAGTTTGTTTTTGATAGGGTCCAATTATTTAAAACCTTGTCTATTCAATTTTATTTATAAATTTATTCATGTTCTTTTGACAGGTTGAATTAGATGACAAGGGTAATGTCACAGAATTGAAATTAGCAGACTTTGGTTTGGCTTGCGAAGTTAATGAGCCACTAGTTGCTGTCTGCGGTACACCAACATATGTGGCTCCTGAAATTTTAATGGAGACCGGTTACGGTTTAAAGGTATTTGCTATTGCCATATCAATTTTGAATTAAAACGAACGTACACAACATTGCATTCTTTTTTTCCTAATAATTTAGATTGATGTTTGGGCAGCTGGTATTATTTTATATATATTACTTTGTGGTTTCCCACCCTTTGTTGCACCTGATAATCAGCAAGAGCCTTTATTTGATGCAATTATCTCGGGTATCTATGAATTTCCCGATCCCTATTGGTCGGGTATTGGCAATGGTGTTCGCGATCTAATTGCCAACATGTTGCAATCCGATCCAGATGTACGCTTTAGCAGCGAAGATATTCTTGACCATTATTGGACATTGGGCAATGATGATATCAACGAATATAGCAGCTGAATGCAGTAATGAAAGAATTACAATCAATTATAATTTAAAAGTACATCTTTTAAACAATTACAGTTGCGGGTTCAAAGCTACTGGCTGCTGGCTGTCTATAAGCCATTTTGTCTTAGTTTCATTTTTTGGTTGATTTTGTAATGAAGATTTGTTGTAGTATTTTTTATTTTTAATTTTTTTTTTTAAATATGTATCAAAAAATATATTTCGATTGTTTTTATTTTTTAATTGTAATTTATTTAGATATCTCAAAAAAAAATAATATTAAAAATAAAAATATTTTAATTTTATTATTTAACAAAAAAAAAAATAAATGACAACTTACAAAGTAAAAAATACAGCCCCATATATAAAAATGTATTATGGATATGGGGCACAGTTTATTTAAAAACTTAAAAATATACACATATATTTAGTTGGTTCTTTTAATATTTCTAATTTTAACTTAAATATATTTAACATACTATATTTAAGTATTTAACTTTTACTCTTTTATATATTTATAAAATCAAAGCAAAAGAAAAAAAGCTCTAAAAAATTATATTTTTTATTGCAAATTAACATTTGAAGGTAATAGTTTTTATTTTAATATTAAATATACAAAAAAAAATTTAAAACCTTTTATGTCTTAATTTAATTATAAATTTTTTATTTAAAATTCTGTGCATTTACATTTGTATGTACGCATTCCGAAAAAAAAAAATGTAATTCTGAAATATTATTTATGCCTTTAATAAATAAATGTTGTGACGTTTGTTTTTTTTTGCGTTATCGAAAACTTAAAAAAGTTTCGAGGTTACTAGTGCATCCAATGATTTTAATTTTAAATAATAGGTACCAAGTTAGTATTTGTTTTTAACGAGGAGAAAACAATCGGCCTTATTATGTGTGTTGTTGTCGCAGTCTCTTGTAGTTTTTTTTGTTGGTACCATGAAATGCAAAGTGAATAAAAAGCAGCTTTGTTGAATTTGGGACGTTTTCGATAACAACACTTATATTAAGACTGAATTTTATTATTAATATTTTTAACGTTTTAAATTTGTAATATTATTAAATAAATTATAATGTATTTAAAAGTAAAAAAATTTTCTGAGTCATTATCTTTCATACACACACACGCGATAGATTTCTTAACAACGATGATTTTGTTGAAAAAAATACTTACATGAAAAAAAATAAACACAATCCACAAGTTTCCAAAACAACATATTTTAGATATGTATTATAAACAAGTATTTATATGCAATTTTATTATAAAACAATTTAAACACCATAAATAAGTGATTAATTTTATAAATATACATATATTATTAAAAAAGAAGATATGCTCTTCAAAATTATTATTTATTATTATATCACATTTTACATAAAATAAAAGAGAAATATTAAATTAAATAAAGATTGCGGCTATAAATAATACACAAGTAATTAACTTGAAGTTTATTGTGTGAAATATTTACATTTCATATATCAGGGGCGCCAAACGTTTATATTTTTCCTCTTAATTTGTAATATGTACTCCTATTCCTTGTGTTTATATAAACAGCTGATTATGTTTTTTTTTTGCCTTTGGGTAAAAGTTTTTCTGTCTCTTACGCAGTTGTAAAAATACATTTAATTTGTATATATTCAAACTTATTTTTGCATGTTCAGTAGTTCGCGCATTTTCACTTTCCAACAAGACAAGGTGCAGCTCTTTTTTTAGCCAACCTATTAGTGATCGAACTGTTTCAAAAAAATAAGTCTGTGATTAGCCACTTCGTTTGTGTGATTTGACTTCTTTTTGTTGGGGCATGCCGAATCTCTGGTCTATGATGATAAGCCATCAACTATGGATCATTTAGAGGCATACATTCGAGGCAATGAAATGCCATGAAATAGGTAAGCTAATAAAGCCAATATTAACTTTGACGAATTTACTAAATGTTCTGTGTTTTATACAACCCAACAAGAAAAAAGTGAAGTAGTTAAAGGTTAGTCGTTTTTTTATGATTTCCCTTGAACTTATTTTAAAACATGCATTTTAAATGCATTCCAAAACTATATCAAATTTAAAATATTCGAATGCATTAAAAATAATATTTATTATTGTTGGGAAACTCTAGTTTAGGAACTGTAATAATTCACGTGCTTATACAAAATTATAATTAAATTTTCATTGCTTTAAATTAATTTTTTTTGATGAAGAAATTTGACCCCCTGCTGGTCAATGGCGCGTTAATGTTAATTTTACGCATGTTTTATCCTAAAATGGAACAGTTCAATATCCGTAGTATTTACTACTTCTTTTGAATGTCATTTTTTTGCTGGAAATGTAAGTCAAGAATATATCTGGGGGGTGAACACTAATCGGGTTTTATATGTGCTCAACACGAATACCTATAAAAAACCATAACAAAAAGTAACGTAAACAATACAAGGGGATATTGCATTCTCATAAACCATTCTCTTTTGTTGGGCATCGCTGGTTTTGACTTAAAAAATTCCTATCTCTTAAAAACGCACCTTGCTAAAAATACAAAAATTAATTTTTAAGGCAAAAATTTGTTTATTTTTTTGTAATAAAATTTTTTATTAATTAATTTTATTTACAAAGGATTGCTTGGCGCTTAAATTAATTAATTTTTTTTATATTTTTAATTAGCGAAACTCGCTAATAAGCATTGCCTGTTGCACTGCATAAACTGTATATTTTCGTAGTGTTCAGTAAAATTAGTTTCTTACTTACACATTATAATAACTTCATTAAAATAAAAAAAAAAACTGTATAAATTTGTATAAAAACTTTATATACTATTTATTAAGCTTATTTTGTTGTTACTTTCTATAAAAAAGGCAATACAAATATGCAATCTTAAGTTAAAGAAGAAATCAATTTGAATCAACAATCATGTACATACATACATATGTACGCAACTTAAAGCAAATAATTAAAAAAGCATAATAAATAAAAGCATTTTTTAATTAACGAAAATTAATCGGAATCCTCATCTGTGTTGACTGAGCAAATGCCACAATATTCCTTATTATCATGAACAGGAACACAAGGTTCATGATACACATGACCGCATTTAAAAGCTATTACATTATAACGCGGTATAACGCCCTTAATTATAATGCTGCGCTGGCATTCGCTACAGTTATTATCGTAGCTTATACTAAAAGCACGACTTTGTTGGCGCACCACTTGCGCATGCGTGTCAAAATAATCAATAAGTTGAATTTTATTGAAACTTTTTTGGATTTCCACCTATTTGAAAATTAGAAATTAATTTCGAAAAAATATTATGAAGAAATAGATTACCTGCAAACGGTAATCCCACAACATTTTATATAAGGATTTTCTTAAACCTGGTATCTTCTGTCCTAATTTAATTTTATTTATCAAAGCTTCAGGGTTAACGTAGCCTAAAATAAGAAATATTAATGATAAATAAAATAATATTCTTAATATGTATGTATGTTGTTACCGATTATTCCATCTAACAGTTTCGTTAGAATTACAGGATTTTCTATAGATTCTTCTATTAACAAATTCCATAGATCCGAGTCATCATGTTCTTTGCAAAATTCTATGGCCATTGTTATGTCTTCTATCTATTGGTTGAAAATGTTACAACAGTTTATAATTTTTTTTGTTTAACTCTTTTTATTTTTGCAGCCCCTACAAATACAGCAATGCTTTATTGGTAATTAATTTGCAATTTTTTCTGCTTAGTTAATAGCGGATTCTAATTTCGAAGGATTAACAGTTGTAGGGATGCAGACTTAATATAATGTCAGAGTATGCACATAATTACCTTATGAATAATAATATTTAAAGCTTCTGTAACATTTCCCATTTGCCCCAACAAATACACTGTCTCAGGATGAAATGATTTGCTTTGGCAAATATTTAAAGCTTCCTGAATTGGATAATGTTTAGATCGTCTTAGAAATGGCAATAGTTTTGAACGATTATACGTAGCGTATAAGCCAACTAACTTCCAGTGGAAAGTTCCGCTGCTGTCCACCTTATCTAAGGCATCTAAATACTAAATAACAAAAAATAAAATTAAGGTCTAGTTTATTCAAACAACCAAACAAAATATATAAAAAATACCAAATATAAAAACTCCTGATATTGATCCAACTGTTGAACTACAATTTCGGGCGGTATTTTACTTTTGTTTAGCAGTATTTGAAAGGCACGCTCCTGATCCAGCTGTATTAAGGGCACAATTATTTTATGTATTACGCCGTAGAGATCATAACGCCTAATTAAATCGAAAACATCTTTGTTTTCCAGCTTTAAATACATTCGCAGGGCATTCTCGTAGTCCTTTTGGTGGGTGTAAAGCAATGCCAACGACTCTAATAATTCATTAGCGCACTGTTTGCGAAAACTATCGTGTATTGCATTTATAACTGCAGAACAATCGTATAAATTTGATGGCCATTCTTTAATAAGATTTAAAAATCCCTTAACATCTAGTTTAAGATATTCGTACAGGACCATTTCGTAAACATGGGGATCTAATTTGCAATCATTGGAAGTGGGAAGATAAGCACTAACCGATCTAAGCTGATTGTGTTTGACGAATTTGAAAACTTCCTCCTCCCACAAAGATTTATTATTGCCTAAAACTCGCAGACATAATTTTGCCGCAGAGTCAAAATCTTTTTTGCTTATTAAATAATTTATGTATGTTCTATAAATTTAAATCCAAGTTTTATTAATGACGCAAACGTGTAAAAAGTAATTTAAAAAACTTACCGCGCTACTGGCAACACATTACCCCCATGTAAAGAAGCAATTTCCATGGCTTCTTCAAATTTTCTAAAAAAAAAAAAAATAACCGCCAGTTACTAAGTGCTAAACAAGTACACATGTATATTGTCACCTTAAATGCAAAATAACGTAACATCATTTTAAAAAGGTTTACAGAAGAACCAAAAGCTCCAGACGTGCTCAAACAACGTCATAACTAATAAAATTAATTTTTGGAGTTAACGATGCAACATTACTGGTTATGTTATGTTTTATACTGTTCATAATTTGCATCTTTAAATCGCTTTCATTTTTTACGTTTGACAATTTCTCGAGTGTCTTTACTAGTAAATTTAAGCAAATCGAAAAATTTAACTGCGTTTTCGACTTTTTTAAAGTTATAACGTTGCTTGCGCAAGTGAGCGCGATATGGTATTTATAAAAATTAAATTTAAAAATTTTAAAGAATTGAAATGTAAGCAACATAATAAGCAATTGTGAATTATTCATGACAAGTTATTTTGCCCTTTAGGTGACGATATTTATTTATTTAAATAAAAATAAACAGAAGTTATAAAATAGGAGATAGTCACACATTCCAAAATTTAGAAACAGTTTAACTTAATGCAAACGTAAGTTTATTTCGAATAAACATATGATGTTTTTACACGTAGATCTATTCATATAAAGAGATACGAACAGTTCAAACTTTAAGTCTTTAGCTCTATTCGTTTGGGATGTACGATGATAGATGGGTCAGTTAGTCAGTTAGTTGCCAACGCTATTTCTTCATACATATACTTATGTATATACATAGATACGTGTTTGTATGTCCATACATATCGTTACCCTAATATAGAAAGGCACTAACTCGAATTTTTTTAGTCGAGATTTGTTGTCCAATTGTGATCATTAACGGACCGTTTATCTAAACAAACGAAAATCCAAGCTTATAAAAAAATGCGAGTTAGTGTCTTTCTATAGCAAGGTAACGATGTACGCATTAGTGTAAATGATGATTTCAAAAATATATATTTAAATGAAAATATAAATTCAAGAAAAAGTAAAAAGATAAAGATTCAAAGTTTTTTTTTTGAGCTTTCTTTAGAAAACTACAGTTGTTTTTTGTAAAAAAGAAAAAAATATATAAACAAAAACAAAGTTTGACTAAATAACGATATACCGTTAAACGGCTGATTAACTGAGCCCACCTGATATACATGCGCCTTGATACTGCTTAAATGTAATTGTTGGGAAATTTTGCCATATCATACCATAAATCCCAACTGTGCAACCAACAGCTGGTTTAATTGTTTACGCCAAACAAAAAAAATACTGCATTTGATAAAAAATGGTTTTTAACATAGTTTTATAACAAAAAGTTGTAAATTGAATTATGGTACATATATGTTGAAATTTACTAAGATGTGACCTAAAATAGTTGAGAAAGTTGAGAGTTATAAGGAAGAAATCATAATGAGACGCAAAAACAATTTGATGACATTGTTTACTGCGATGGTGGCTTTTTTCTTTGGAGTTTTTGTAACAAAGCTGTTGACAAATGTAGATAAATGTCCAACCAAGAAAAGTGGTGTTCACAAATTAGAACCACATCCTGAATTATTTTTAATGGTTCTCGTTTTAAGTGCTCCCCGTTATGAAGAGAAGCGCAACGCCATACGAGAAACTTGGGTTAAATTGGCCAAACCCTTACTCTTGCCCTATTATCCGGAGGAATTCGTCTACCTGCCCTTCTATGGAGCCAGAGGTCATTTGGAAGTCGAAGATCCACCAGAGCAAGCCAATCGTTTACATATATTTATTGATTGGTTGGAAGAGCAGAGCCAGAAAAAATTGTATGATACCAAAAGGAATATAATAGTAAAACATTTTTTTGCCATTGGCACTGAGGGGCTCGACCCAGCACTGCGTTCAGAATTGGAAAAAGAACAGAAAAAATATTTGGATTTATTGCTGTTGCCACGTTTAACAGATACATATGCTAATTTGACAGAAAAACTGATACATTCTTTGGACGCTTTAACAAATCATTACAATTTTAGTTATTTACTCAAAGTCGACGACGACTCCTATGTCAAACTAGATTATTTACTAAATGAGCTGGTATCTTACGATCGTAAATTAATACGAAAAACCCATGAGTATAGGGGGAATCCGTTGCCGAATTTATACTGGGGTTACTTTAATGGACGAGCTAATATAAAAACCAAAGGTCAATGGGGTGAACCCAACTATTATTTATCTTATCGTTACAACACTTACGCCTTAGGTGGTGGTTACATAATATCGCGAAAACTGTGTGAATATGTTGCAAATAACGCTCATTCCCTTAGTACTTATATTAACGAGGACGTCTCAATGGGAACTTGGTTAGCGCCATTCAGAAATGTTTATCGTCGTCATGATCCACGTTTCGATACAGCCTATATGGCTAGAAAATGTAAGAAATACCATTTGATATTACACAAACGAAACGAAACGCTTCTGCGCGATTTATATAAAAATAAACTATGCACATTTGAAGTAGCCAACGAGCGACAGTTACAAAGACCACCCGAATATTATTATGACTGGCGTAAAACCGCTGATAAATGTTGCGATAATCTAGTCGTTTAAAAAACCGTGTTTAAATATACATATGTAAATATGTGCCAACTTAAATTTTCGCTTAGTTTAGTATTTAATATAAAAGTAGTATTATTTATAAAATACTGCCTTAAATTAATTTTTTCAAATAGTGGTTTAGAATAAACTTTAAAAACAATATATGCAAACGGATTTCTATTCCTTTTTTGAGGGTATAAGGCTAAGTACAAGCTATGCCATTTCTTGACACCAAACGCAATCATTATAGTGTACGGATGGCAACGTTTGTCGTTGTTGTTATTGAAACGCCACATAACATATTTTTTATTGCTTAAACCATTGCCAAATAACTCATCAGATTGTTGCAATGTGAAAAAATTTGTAGTTTTAGTCTCTGCAATTTTTTTTTATATTTATGTTTTCATTTTTTAGTATGCAGGGTACATTTTTTTAATACAGGCGTTCGCATTAAGTTAAAACTGTTATTGTAACAATACGCCTAGCTCAATTGAATTGTTCAAACGCCACACAACATATTTTTTATTGCTTTACCTAATCAAAAAAATATTTATATTTTTATTTATTAGTAATCTTTTTATTTAAAAGGGCGCCTATGTCGTCAAATTTTAGAATTATTATTATTTATATGTATCCCCTCAAATAAATAAAACTTTTTGTTAAGCAAACGCGTTATAAAAAGAAATGTTGAAAAAAAATCAGTTTTAAAATTTTACCCGGCAACTATGTATAAGAGAAAAAAAAAACATATGTACTCACTTATGTTCTAATAGCCATTGTACGCGATCCTCGGTGTCAAGTAAAGTTGCTACAACAATATCTTTCGGTGCTACAAGATAATAACGATTTTCCTCAGGCAAGCATCCCAAAATGTAATCGTTTACTGAATATTCTTTAAACCTAATTAATTAGAATTGAATTGGTTATTTTTTTTATAAAAATATAAACAAATAACTACTCAAAAATATCAAAGCTAAAAATTTAACAGGGCTTTGCCATGATTTAAACAAAAAATAAAAAAAAATGGTTTTTATTATGGCCATGATTACCCTCTTAAAGACAAGCTGTCAGTGCAAACTTCTTCACTACTATTAAGCTTATACTCTAAAACAGATAAAACAGGGCGTAAAGCTTTTCGTTCCGAATCTTTCTCCTTAGGATAGCCAAGGACTACCAATTGGTTGGAAGTTAAGGCAGCCAAGCCACTAACAAAAAAAGTAGTTTGAAATGTAGAAACTGAAAAAGTACAAAATAGTAAGTAATATCTAAGGGTAGAAAAATACTAACTGGGATCCACTATAAAATCAGGCAATGCTCTTAAAGTGGCTTCAACAGAATTACGTTTACGTATTACACATATTCGTATTGTATCTACCCAGCCAATCAGTAGGGTGTTTGAGTTAGCCCAACGAAAGTTACAGCGAAAATTTTCTAAGCGGGAACTAAGGAATGAAAATTTATTATCAATGTCATAGTTTTTATATTTACATATATAAAAGGTTATACTTAGGCGGTTCCTCCCACTTCATAAGTCCTAAGGAACACTTTTCATTTAAATCATATACTCTGACACCCAAACAACTAGCCCATGCTATAAATGGACCATTCCAGCACACAGATACAACATGGCCTTCAGCGATAGAAAGCACATTTGGTTTATAATTTTTAAAAAAGTTTTTTTCATACAATGTTAATTTCGCGTCACCTATAACATACAAAGTTTAAAGGTTTTCAAAAAAATTATTAAGGCAAATATTTTACATACCTACAACAAATCGACGACTTTCGGAAAATTTTGGATCTGGATCTAAAACCACTGACCTTATGGAATGACCAAATGTAAAAGTCTGATTGTGGGCATCATTAAACAGACCTATAATATTGACGCGGCCATCATCCGAACATGTTGCCACATATTCACCTTTGCTATCAATGTCTACCATATTAACAGCGACAGTGTGAGCGAATTCGTTACGATTGCCATTTAACTGAGAATTAACATTATTGCCTTGATGATCCAAAAGATATACACCGCCCAAAAAAGTACCAAAAATTAAAAACTAAGTTTGTGTTATTAGTTATTTTCCAATTTACACTCGTTTAGTGCCTATATGCACGTACCTTGGAGTGTATTGCACAAGCCGTTACAACGTCCTTATTAAGTATATCTTTAAGATCATGAGCCAGACGTTGATACTTAAATTTAGGTTCAATATCCTCTTCAGCGCTGTCCTCCGTTTCCTAAAAGGTATACCCACCGAATAAATGTTTTTGTTATATATTTTTTTTATATACTGATTGATTAACACTCACACTACATAAAGTATCGATTTCCGCCATTGTTTTAAATTAAATGCAGTTTTTTAAAATATATTTGTTCAGACAAAATAACATAAAAAATTAAACATATATTTTTTGTTCTCCCTTGTTTTATTTGATTTTTTACAAGAAACATCTGTTTTTAGGACTTAAGTACATTGTTTGTATAGAATAGAGTAACAAAACAAAAGAGTAAAAATATTAAGGAAAGTAGTACTTTTCAAAGGTAATGGTCAATCATTAGCGGACCTTTTTAGCTCGTTTCGTACTGGTATATGCCAAAAGTTACAAACTGTGAGTTTGTTTGCAATGTGCCCTGTAGCACAAAACACACGCAAAAAACGTATAGTTTGCATCTTTTGGCTGTCGGACTTCATATACAAGAGATAACTACATCAGATACGGCTTTTAATATTGTGCCAGTACAAGCATATATATAATTTTTTTTTAACTATTACAAAATCGTGGGAAAATTCTATTGAATTTCAAAGTAACAAGCATGTATAAATATACTTTAAGATGGAAATATAGCAAAAACGATTATATTAAAGGGTTGTCAAGCAGTTTTGCACTAAACAAATACTTCTGCAGAATTGCAACACCACGTAACTAACAAAAAATTACAAATCGATATTTAAACATAATAAATACTATTAAATAGAATGCTAGAAAAAAGAACTAATCTACAAGCTCTGCCTTTTTCATAAAGAAAATGTTTTTGCTTCTGTAAAATTTTGAAAAATGTAGTAACGGTGTTTTGCATTTAGCCTAATGATATATTATGGTCACAATATTTTTTCTGTCGTAAACTTTTTATCGATAATGTATCATCAATATCACAATTTATAACGTAGTTCAAGCTACCTAATGTTACGTGTTGCATGGTAAAAAAACAGCAGCAACATTTGTACCAACTTTTAACTACTAAATTTTTTCAGCACATCTTGGCTATTTTTGGACTTTCAACAAGTAAAAAAGTCAATAAAATAAAGGCTGAGTTTTAATAACAAAAACATACCTTTTGTTTCTTATTATTTAGTTTGTAAAATAAAAAGTTGTTTTAAATATTAACATAAATACATTGTATACCTACTATGGCTACATTAATTGGTTCAAACTTTTTTGTTTATTATGCTACGACTGAAGATGCTGATAGAGTAAAGTGTAAACTATGCAATAAAAGGCTTAAGGGTAGAAAACGTTATAATTTGAAGCAACATTTAAGAGGTGCTCATAAAATTGAGGTAAAAAACTATATACCTACATTGTTTATGTATACATTATTACAAAATTAAAAAAGGTACTGTAAAATATCTAAAACAAATAAAGTTTAATATTTTTTTACATGTATGTATTTATATTATTTCCATTAAATTTTTGCATAATGAAATAGGTACATAATATCCGAAATAATATTGAGAGAAAATCCTACCTACTCTTTTTTACAGTTATTTGGTATTTTTTGGCTAATTTATTTATACTATTGAATGTTATTTTTATCCTTATTTACCCCCTTATTTTCTAAAACGCAACTTCTGAAAACAAAATTGATGCCTAAATTTTTTTAGGGGTTATACCTATTTTCCAAACAATTGTTTTTACACTTTTAAGCAAAGCGTTACCCTACAACAAATTTATGGCCGAAACTAATGCATATACATACATTTGTTTAATAAAAGATATGCAATCATTGTTGCCATTTTTGACCAAAATTTATATCATTGATATTCCAATATATCTGTACATTCCTGCTTCCTAATTTATTTTTTTTTATTTAGTAAGTACAACCCACAGGGTAAACTAATGCCATGGTGGGTACCCTGTAACCTACAAAGAATCTCAAATAATAAAGCTTGTCGTACCTATAAAACTTAATTAAATTAAAAAATTAGTTTTTAGATGAATAATTTTACTTGCTGTTTTAAACCAAATTATGTACCTATATACGTTCACACATACAAATATTGCACATAATATAGTTAACGGAAAGAAACCAAAAACCCCCCAAATCGATCTTTTAGCATTTTTGAGTACCTACTTATATTTTATTAAAAGCCACATGACAATAATTTCTTTAATGTTACAAACAAAACGAGAGAGAATGCTGAATGCTGCACTGCCTTTGAAATTTAGAAAATGTTATTTTATTCTCTTGTTAATTTATAAAAAAATTAAGTTATGTGGTTTTGCGTTTAAGCTGACGATATATTTGTTAGCATCGTTGAGACCCAAACAGCTATATTTTAACTTTTTTCCACAATTTAAAGATTCGCTTAGATAGAAGAAAGGTTCAACATGGCAAATCGAGTATTAAAACCGAAAAGACATCTACTACTTCATCTACTTTAACTGGAATTTGTGAATATTCAAGTAAAAGTGCAGAAAACAGGAACACTTTTTACGAAGTAAATACACAGTCATTAGACTCGGTTGACGGAGCATCAAGCTTACAAAAAAGCAAGTATACATTTGGTTTACCCACCTCGGTACACCACATACATACATAAATAAGTTTTAAATATATTCTTGTGTTTTGAGTAGATATATCTACTCAAATTATTAGTAAATTTTAAAATACATTTAATTAAAAAAACCCTCTTATTTAAACTTTATTCGAAGGTCCATCTTCTTTAATAGTTATAAAACCAGAACGTATACAAGAGGTTACTATTAAAAATAGCATATCTACAAGGGAACATGAAGCGACTTATGGATATGAAGAAGACAAACTAGAGGATAACAACACTGCTGTGTTTGTAGAAAACCCTTCACGTAGGAAATAAAAAATATATAAAAAAAACTATTTTGATGAATTGTTACTTTAAGGTGAAACTTCTCAATGCGATGAAACTTTTATTGAACCATTAGCAAGGTTGGAAAAAAATAAACGCAGCTATGTGTCAGATCCTTTAAATGAATCTGATATGTTATCTAGCAGAGAAAACTACGACCAAAAACCCAAAAAGACAAAAAGAAATTTTAGAGATGGTAGGCAATTTAAGAATGTTATTTAAGCAATACACTATAGGTTCAATGCTAATTTTTAGGGCAACAAATCACAGGAGACAGCTAGATATTTTATATTTAGTACATCCTAATATTAGATTCTGTAAAGGCTGTAGAACAAACTCTTAAGTCAATCTACGGTTGCCACTTCCGTTTCTAGCGTTCTATTAACGTGTTTTTTAGGAAAACGAATCAAGTGAAAGAAAAGCATAGTTGATTTGTTATTTTTTGGGCTCTATGTGGATTTTTGTTAACAGTTGGAGGCCGATCTACTAACTGCCACTCCTACTTAAAGTTTGATAGTTTTATTTTACCAATCATTTTTGTATGAGCAAACCAAAAGGCCTCAATTTTGACAGGTTACCGTTATGAGGTCACTTCATACTTTTTATTTGCAGTTTTCTAAAGGGTCTACAAACAAAATGGAAAACTGTTAACTTCAATTATGGAATTTTTGCCTTAAAACCCAGCATTGAGCCTATAGTGCAATAAAAAAAAAAAGCTTTTTTCGGTTTCAGCTTATTTGGACGAATCTACATCATGCATCAATGATAATTTTGAACAATGGGCCAGAAAGAAAAAAAATCTTTTGGAAATTGAATATCTTGAGATGCGCAACTACAAATTCAAATTAGAGTTGTATGAAAAAGAACTGGATTTAAATTTGGCGTCTTCGAAGTTCACCAGAGATATCAGGAGCAAACCATAAACAAATTTTAGTTACTTATATTTTTGCTAAAATAACTTACATTTATTCATACCCATAAATAATAAAAAATTTAAAAATTAAATGAAATTTTTTTATAACAAACAAAAATTTTCTCTTTTTGATAATAAAATGCTCTCCTTTATTTAATAAAAAAACTAACCAGATGTTTTATGTTTATTTATTATTGTAAAGACACAATAAGCTCAAATGATTTATGCATCAGCTTCAGCTTGAAGTTTAGCAACATATGCAGCCTTGTGTTCAGCAACCTTAGTCTTGCGTTGCTCGTTAGTGAGTTTCTTAGCATTCCACCTCTTCTTGGAAACACCGCTTTTTGCTACCTTTTTATGGGTAGGATCAGCACGGATAGATTGGTGGGCTTTTTTGTAGATTTCTTCAAGCTGGAATTAAACAAAAAAATAAAAGACATTTAAATTAAGTTAAATTATTCGTACAGCAAATTACGCAGTTTGAAACAGTTTTAAATCGAATTCCCTATGAAGTTATCCCACATTTTAATTTTTTTTACTTATGTTAAATTTCTGTTCTTGTAACAATTTTAACAAATATTCAGGTCCTTTACACCTTTCAATAGTCTGATTTTTTAAACTTTTTACAGGGTAAAGATCATTTCAATCGGAGCACATGGGGGTTATAAAAGAAATCAATGTGTTTTTTATTACTCTAATTCTTTATCACGGAGTAAAAGACACTAAAATATGCAGTTAAGTCTGAATTGAATAAGATTTTAAATACCAGCACTTGGGCTTTTTATTTAGTAAAGCAAAGTGCATAAAAACAAAAACCACTTGTTAAAAAAACACAGACAAAAACTTTTTAATGTATTTTTGTTCATAGACATTAATTAGGAACCAATTAGCTGTATGTGCTTATTTGGAAAAAAAAAAATGCTTTCATTAACGGGTTTTAAAATAAGCAAGGATCAGAGCAATTTCTTCTTTCGGCGAGAAATATGCTACTATTATTAAATATGTATATTTTGTACAACTGTAAACAGGAAATTCAAACTATTAGGTAAGTATTAAATTTCGAACATTGGTTATATATTTAATGTGGTCCACTTTTGGCACAACCAGTGTCATATGATCAAGACACAGCAGTAATTTTAGAAATGGACGTATATTAAAACAGTATTTTAATAAAAATTGTATTGAACTCACATCATCAGCACGAATTCCTAATTTTATATAACGGCTGAATTGGCGTTTGAAGCTTTCCTCATCCTCTTCTTCCAAAGTGCGCATGTAATCGGCAACGTGTTGACCAAAGATGTGGGCACGATGTACATCAGCATTAAAGCTTTTAGTTTCAGCCGAATATCCAGGGAAACGCTTGACGGAATGAGGAATGTTCAATCCACCATCGACAGCACCCTTCATGGCACCGAAAACTCGAGCACCAGTGGTCGTACGAGCTAAACCGACATCCAAGTAGCAACGGAAGGCACCAGGGCCGTCATTGACTGGTTCAACGTTGTATTCCTCGCCAGTGACTTCAGTGCAACCGCCATATAAGGAGTCCAAGCCTAATTTGTTCAAAATACGGCGAGCTACAAGCAAACCAGTGCAATATGCAGCAGCGTAATTGGTCAAACCAACCTAAAATTTTATTATATACATTTAAAATAATTTTTAGCTTTCCGGCAAAAAAAACGCTTTCAATAACCATATTTTGAAAAGGAAATTAACAATTTTAAAACATGTAACTTGTCATTCTTATAATGAAAACAACAGCACTTACTTTAACACCATATTTTGGAAGTTCATGAGAATAGGCAGCGCACACAATACGGTCACCTTCAATGCGGGAGAAAGCAATTTGCACGGTAATGTCCTTGTTGGACAAACGTACAATCAGACGGTACTTGGGTGTGTTGTATTTATTTTTATCTTGAAAGATTAAGCGTTTGCGGGCATAATAATCAGTTTTACCCTCACGACGCCTGCGGAATTTTACTTGATAACGCTTAAAGTACTGCTTGTTCTTGACTACTTTGACGAAACCCTAGAATTCCAGACAATAAATAATGTTAAAAAGTATCACGAACATAAAAAATTGTTTCCTTTAAACATGCTCATATAATCACTTGATTTCTTTAACATCATTGTAACATATTTTATTTAAATTAGTTAGTGCACATGAATTCAAAGTAATTTCTTTTCAACTATTACCATTTTTCACTATTTCAGTTATAAAACACCGACGTTAGAGTTACGCGATGTTCTTTACACGTAGGTGAAAAAAAGAAAAGAAAGATAATTTAATATTGACAGCTAAAAGGAAATGCTTCGAGAGTCGAAAAGAACTGCAGCCAACTTCATACTGTATTATAATAAGAAATAAAAGAGACAACATGGGGAATAAGAAGGTGGCCTCGTCCCTATGTCGTTTTGATTAGCTTTATTGTAAATATTGCAAAAAAATAACTAATTAAACAAAATTATCTTAAGTAAACTGGGAAGTTAAGGCTATCAGAAAAGTTAAGAGCTTAAGATCTCCTAATGTAGGCAGGTTTAAAAATAGCATATAAAATTAAATTTTTATAACGTAAATATATCAAATTGGTTGTAAACAGCTAGGCTCTTAATATTACCTGGTTGAGTGTGCCCTCCAATGTACCTTGTTCTCAAGCAAGGCGCATGCATACAGGTGAGAGCGGTTCTGCGAAAACTTCTAAAATGGATGTACAAATGTCAAAAACAGATAACAAAAACTCACAAATTCTTTCTTCTTCTCTTTGAACTCTTCCTAGATTCTATAGTTGTTATTAGTAAAAGAAAAAAAACATAAACATAACTAATAGTCTACACGAGACAGAAGTTTGACAATTTTTATGACCGCAAATTTTAGTGTTAAAAAAATATGTTTGAAAATAACTTTTCCAACACAGAGCTGAGCAATTATGTTAGGACACAAAAGAAAAACAAAATAAATTAAAAAGAAACATTTTTAATTAAATAATAAATGAGAAAAAAAATTAAAAAATTATAATAAATGTCATGCATTTTTGATTGATGTTTACAGCAACCTCTCTCAAAAAAAATTTTTAGTTTGTGTTCTTGCTCATTTACGTTTACCCCACTCTGAACACAAGCTTGAACACAAAAAATGTTTGTGACATCATTCTGCCGACGTTATTGCTTATGATCAAAAATAAAAAATGCACGTCTAGCCCCAGCATAAACAAATTTTGACAATTACACATCTGAAAAACCTTTCCTGAGCTGATTAACTAAGGTCACCTGTATACGTGCGCCCTGTTCTCAAGGTTTATTAAACAAGATAGAAGCCATGATACAAGTAATCAGGTAATCTCGTCCCTGCAAAAACTACAAATTAGTATCAAGGTGTCAAACAACAGCTTATAGAAAAAAACGATGAGTAATCAATTTTGTTGCTTTATTTTCACAGAGAGAACATAATTTTGACATGTTGGCCCTAATCAGCTGGGCCGACGAGACTACCTGGTTCTTTGTATCATGATAGAAACAAAAAATTTAAAACAGACGTCAAAAATAGCACTTGCCAGGCAAATTTATATAAGGTGAACGCAGGGCGAAAAATTAATACCTATAACGTCACACACATATATGACATCATTAAATAAAACACAAAATATTTGTATATGGCATCATTAAAGAAAACACAAATTATTTGCAGAAGAAAAACGTGAATAAAACTAATTTCACACTGTTTTTTTTTTGCACAAAGCACAAGAACGCATCATTTGGTTTTACTGTTTGTTAATTATAAACATTTTTTTAAATTATTAGTTTAAAAATCTAACCGACGCGTAATTTTTTTTTTTTTAATTCAAGAAGAAGCACATAGACAAGCTTTTGACATATTGTGAGGAAGATTAAACGAGCAAAATATAATCAGCTGACCTGTCGAGACCACCTTTTTTATGATTTCGCCTTGGCACTTGCTTAACCAAATGTCAAAATAAAACAACAAATAAAAAAAAAACAATGACACGAAATACAACTTTAAGAAAAAATAAAGGAACTTGCATTTTTTAACAGACTTATTAATCGTCTTTAAATGGGAAACGAAAGTAGTAAACTAAAAGGTTTAGAAATTGATAAAAATGCAGTAGAGGCGAATGATTTTTGGGCATTATTCAATTCTGTTTCGGCCACTACAACCAACGAGGAAGGCAAACAATACCTATCAGTATTTCAAGGTGAACCAGTAGTGAGCGGGCAGCTGTGGGTGGCCCAAGGACCAATGGAAAGAGCTATTAGAGTAAATGCAGTAACATATTCAATCTGCTTTTAAATAATTCATAACTTCTTTCTTTTAAGAATCTAATGATTTACAGGCACCCGTATATATTAAAGTATGTGTGTACCTGGGAACAGAGTGGCCAAAAGCATCTGGCAACCGAAAGAGTGCGTCCTCTACAAACTGTGTTAAGTCAACAATCCGATATTCAAGTTTGTTTAGGACTTCGTACAATATTATGTAGTTTGATATTTTTAACAGAGAAAGTGAGTACGACCAAATACAAATGAGCAATTGAAATATCTATTTTAAGCTTTAAAAAAGCTGTAACATTTTTTTTAAACTGTTTATACAACTCTAATTAACAAATTGTGTCTAACATAAAAAAAAAAATATTTTTATTGATTCCTAGCCTAATTTATTGATTTGGTAGTTTTGAAATTTTAAACTGATTTCTAATCAAGTTTAAATCCTTTAATCTTCTTTATATAATAAATAAGTTTCTTGTTAACACAAGGTATATTTAAACATACTCATATACATACATACATATATATATATAATTGTAGGCCATGGCCCGCCACTTAAACATATGCACGCAGTCAATTTATATTACCGACTCGGGAAGTTGGCGTTTGGCAGGTTTTGAGTATGTCTGGAAGCAAAAAGATATCACAAAAACGCTTCTGGATTTAGCCAATACCTATCGTTATCAAGCTGCTATAGACTTAGACGAGTCAAACGAGCAAAACATGAGCACTATAGAACAATATGCATTTGCTAATCTTTGCGAAGAGATTTTAAGTAAGAGCGCAAATAATAAAAAACACACAACTTCATCGACCCCTATTCCTCATGTCCAGGAGTTTCGAGAATATTGTGCTATACACTTAAAACACAAAAATCCGCAAATGAGACCTAAACTTTCGGCTGTCTTATTACATCCGTACTTTAATCACGAATTTGTGTTAATACACTCTTTTCTATTCGAATTGCCTTTGAAAAATAATCGAGAAAAGCAAGATTTTTTTACAGGACTGATAGATCGTCTGCGTTATTTTGAAGAAGAAGTTGTTGGTTCTCAGTTCGCTGGCGATCTTCTGTCTCGTATGGTTTTGTTGGATCCTACAGCTCAACTGTGCGTCACACCGTATGTTTTGCGAACTAAAATAGATTCTTCATCCGCCCTATTCACCAACCAGACTTACAGTAAATATTTAATGCCACATATTTTGAAAATGTTTCGTTTACGAGATGCTCAAATACGTTTAATTTTATTGGAATATTTCATGGAGTTTGTAAGACTTTTATCAAAACAAGAGCTGGAGGAGCACGTATTGCCACATTTGATGGCAGGTATGCAGGACACAAATGAAATATTGGTAGCAAAAACCCTAAGGTGTATGGCAGATTTGATACCGATTTTAGGAGTAACTACTATATTAGGAGGACAAAGAATGAGGCTGTTTTCAGATGGCAGACCTCAAGCTGCAGTCACAGATATCAACACCTATTGGGTAGAACCAAGATCTATTACACCCGTGTTGGGAGAAAGCAATGATTGCCCTGTGGTATCGGGTAGTCCAATACTTGAAAACTTGTTGAGCAAAACCAATTCTTACTCTTCTTTATCTCAAGCAATAAATTCAGAAATGTTTGAACATCAGATGCCACAACGCTTAAGTCCTGACGGAGGGGAGGATATTAAATGCAACACTATACAAGATTTAAATGAAACTAAAATAGAAAATATTAATAGCCACGATAAACAGGCGAATGAAAGTTCAGTTTTCGGAGCAACATCGAATAAAGAAAACAATTTAATAGATGTAGATGATGATAACGCTTGGCCTGATTGGGAAAACGGTGATAATAATGAATTGTTATTACCAAATTGCACTATTACAGCGGCACAAAAGGATGATTCAAAAATAAAGTCCTCCACAGCGCAACCACTGAACATCAACATTACCAATTCTACCTTACCCTCCCTAACGGATTCCTATCGCACAGCATTATCGACAAACTCTTCGGCACATTCCTTAATTAAGCCTTCATCCGTACTAACAGCAAACGATGATTTATCTTGCTTAGATATACAAGTTCAAGCAACAACATCGTCGTCAATAAATCCCGATTCAAACGAGTTTGATTTTTTTAAGGATATGGAACCAGTAATTGATACCAATAAAAAATTGTTAAATGAAAATGCCTTGTGGTTAGGAGTGGATAACATTGTATTAAACTCTTCAAGATTTGCTGCAGCCGATGACACAGATTTACATTTTAGTGGTGATGATAACGATTGGCAGGTAGATGATGTTGATACTGATGATGCCCCTAATATAGACAACTTTGTAAAATCATCTTCTAGTGTCTAGTAGTTGTTTGTTTATTTATTAATGAAATAAAAAAATAGTTAAAATTCCCCTATTTAGACACCCTAAAGTCTTTTATTATATATTAGGTCTGTCTGCGTACACATATTTTGCATCATTTTGTGCAAAATGTTACAAAATCTTGCAAAATGTTGTCTGCGTACTCCAAATCTCTTGCAGCGAGAGAGCCAAAAAGAAAATTTTATGACAGTTGAAAGTAAGAGAACTTGCAAAATGTTACTGGAGAAATTTCTTCTTGCAAGATTTTACAACCAGTTTGAACAGCTGTTTTTATGTACTAATTGAATGAAACAATTTTTGTGAAACGAAAAAAAAAGTTTAAATTTAACAATAGTTAGAATTGTGTTGATTTTTAACGTTCATAAAAAATTATAATAAACATAACATTTTACTTGATGCTAGAAACGTCCAAATATGCAAATAATTTACCGCGTACACATATGCTAAAATTCGTTTGCTTTGTTATTTGAATTGTTTACACACCGTTCAGCTGTTTTCTTGCAAGATTTTACTGGATACTGTCTGCGTACTTTTTGATATATTTTTAGCCGACAGAGTAAAATTGGTCTTACTCCCCCAAAAAAATTTACTGAGTATTTGCTACTGGAAAAGTACGCAGACAGACCTATTGTAAGTGTACAAATGTACATACATATACTATGTTCTATGTTACCTACGATATCTACGCATTTTGGTTTTAAGAAAGACCTTAATGAACTTATTTTTGTGTGCTATGTACACTTTTTAATTATTCCAAAACCAATTTTTTTGACGAATACAAAAGTTTTATTTACATTTCAGGAAACTTTATTCTAAAAACATGTTTACATGGGCACTAAAATTCGATGTTCGCTCCTCAGTCGGTAGTTCGCTCTCATTTGCCACATGTTCGTTTTCAGTGTTGCCAAAACTGAAATTCAATTTTACACAGCCCCAAGCCGCTAAATGACAAAATGTTTTATACAACACGAAAATTATTCATTTCAAGCATTTCACGTTAAACGGCCAAAAAACGTTTTATTTTGCAGTTAAGTACAATTTTAAAATTTACAAAATTTAAAACCGAACAAATGAAGAATTAATAAATTGCGGATCATGTTTAATACTTTAAGCTTAAAGGCAATGATCGGCAACACCCCACACGTGTTTGCATGATCTCCGAGCATTGAAGAGAGTAAGAAGGCATAAATTGGTTTTGTAGTCTGTTGTTCCAGACGACCAGTACGACCAGTTATGATTTTCAAAATGTTTAACCGACAAATTTTTAAATTACATTCAATGCTTGGTTTAACTTATATCAGCGAGTCTTTATTTTCGGTATAAAAAATGGTTAAAAGCAAAATCAGAAATAAGCTAAGTTATAAACATGTCAAAGGTTTTGACTTTTGCAAATTTCATATGTATATTTTTGTCTTTACAAAACATTCAAAAATAAGTGCAATATTAATCTTTTTTATTAAAATAATATTAATTAAAACTACTCTTTTAAAACATTTATATTGAAGCTAATCATATTTGCACACCACTCCTTTCATCCTTTCTGGTAAACTCTAGTCGTTCGCTTTACTCCCTGCCAAGTCATTTTTAAGTCAGAGGAAACTGATTTGGAAGCCTATTTACTTCAAGGTCCTAGGCTGATGCACGTTTATTAAAATCTTTGTTCAGATGGACACTTAAGTTATTCCGGTACGCTGTTTTAAAGCAAATCATTTGAAATAATTTATTGTGGCTTTTTGATAAAATAAGCTCAAATAGTCTGTTCGGTCCCACTATTCTCTTAATTTTATATTTGTTAAAGTTTGTTTTCTATTAAGATTAAATACTTTTATTGTAAAATAAAACCATTTTTATTTTTTTTTCAATTTATCATATTTATAATATAATGTTTTTTTTTTTAATTTTAAGAAAATAAAAAATGAAAAATTAAATAAAAATGAGTACAACTAACATTATATGAATTTGCAAAAGATTTTAGTGTTTTTGTTATAAAAATTTAACTTTTTTCAAGTTTTTCGCTTACTTCAATAATAAAGTGTTAAATAGAACAATGAAAAAATCTGAAAGCAGTATTAATTAGTTTACAACAGCTTTTACTTCAACTCGTATATAACAAAGTTGTGGATGAACGTACATATATTTGTATTCAAAACAGAAGATAAATTAAAAATATTCACAAACAAGATTCGGCAGATTCCATTTTAAAAAAAGTAGTTTTTTTTTTTTAATTTTTTATATCTTTTCATTTAAAGTCGCAAATATTTTTTTAATTACAAATAGAATGAAACAAAAATAAAGTTGTGAAAGTAATAAACAAGAAAAACCAATTATATGCAAATTATATGTATAAGAAGCATTGTGTGTTTTTTTTACATAGGGAGTTAAAGGAATTGCTGCTTGTTGGGGGATGTTTTAAGCAATTTCAGTTTTGAAGATCCATTTGAAAACCAACGTCCTATCGAAAGGATAAGATGTGACTTTAATTCAATTCTTTGTCTTCTAAGTACTTGTATTCAAATGTAAATCCCTCTTTTTTTCGTTGACTCCATTTTTCATAATCAAAATAGATGTACGTACCCTGAAAGTATTTGAAAAAATTTAAAAAAAAACTTTTCAATTACCAGTTTATATAAAATGTACTTGTTCGTAATCATCGTTTATAATTTTTGGTTCTTCGTGTCTTTGGAACCACATCATGTACTTTGTATGAAAGCGCCAGCTTTGCTTTTTTAACGCCTTAGCTGCCAAATATTGAGCTTTTGAGCCTTCCATGTAGTAAAAAACAAAGAATAGTGTTTCCGTTGAGAGTCGTTGATAAAATTCAACTGTATCGTAAATTGGAAGTTGTTGCTGAAACAAAAATAAATAAAAGTTTTAAAACATTATTTGTTGTAAAGCAAAAAAAGATATAGCCATGTCTCTCTGTGTTTCTGTTAAAATTAAGTTTCCGGAGCCAAATAAAGTCGTACAAAAAATGTTTTTGTATCAAACAATCAGAAATAGGCTTTATTGTTACAAAATGGAGGATATAAATAAATAAATGTGAAATTTCTTCATTAGAATGAAAATGTAGGTGCAACATTCTTTCGCATTTTTTTTTTATTTTGTGTTTAAGGACATGTACGCTTTCTCAGCCTCCTAAACATTAGCAAATTGAAGATACAATTCTTCCGGCGTTATTGCTTGTAATAATAAGCATTAGAAAAACGTGTAATTGCTGATTCTAATTACTTTCGACAATATATTTCTGTACAAAATAAAACGAATAAATTTGTATCTTAGAAATGTGAAATTGAGACCAGAAGTGTGTGTTACAAAATTTTCCATTTGTATTGTAGAATTTTAGATTTGAAATTCATTCATTTCGAATGTTATAAAAATGTTGATAATAAAAAGAGCAGTTTAGAAGTTCTGTTAGATTTACCTGTGGAAAGTGTGCTGGCGTTTGCACAGGTGTTCGATGAAAATATGTTGTTAGTTTTTCAGAGTCGCTAGGCGTTGGTAGATGATAATAGGCAGCTTCCATCATTTGGAATTGTAATTGGTGATCTTTTTGCAGTGGAGATGGACCCAGTGGCGCCACACCCAGCAGAGGCGGTATGTGAGCTTCATTTGTGGGTTGTTGCTGCTGTTGTTGCGATAAATGTTGCTGTTTATTTGGCGCAGATGATGCACCTGCTCCGATTGGCTGCTGTCCTGCAGCGTTTGTTAAAGCAGATGTATTGATACTACTACCAATTGGACCAATATTGCCACTACTGTTACCGGCGTTATTGCTACCTACTGTATTAGGTCCATTTGATGATGCTGTAACGGAGGTAACAAGCCCCGCCGTTGTATTTGTTTGCTGTTGCTGTTGCTGCTGCTGCTGTTGATGATGTGAATTGGCAGTTGTATCCGATGAAAAATGCTGTTGAATTGCCTGTTGCTGCTGCCTGCTGTCAATAGATAATTGCTGCTGCTGTTGTTGTTGTGTATGATTTGTATCAACCACCGATCGATTGATCGCTTCTTGAGCCATTGTTTTTAACGAAATAGCATCTACAGATGATGTGTTATTTGAAACACTCGTAACGGGTAATCCTAATACATAAATAAACAGCGAACACAAAAAAGTGTAGTTTTTTCTTCCAGAATATACATTTTTTGTTTTTCTTACCATTCATGTGCTTTGGAGATAACAATCCTGGTGATGCTCGTGCATTGTTATTAGTTGACCCAATACCCAGTACTTGTTGCTGTGCGTTCAAAGCTTTTTGTAAGCCGGCAATACCGTTTGGTGAAATGCAATTGACCGCAGAATTCACTCCTTGTTGTACTACATTTGCAATGCTACCTACTGTACAGTTATTGGAAGTGTTATGGGCTAAAATTACAAAATAAATTTACTCTTAAAAAAGTTTTTCAGTAAAGTTAATTTGAACATATACCATTTTGTAAATGAGAGGAATTTGTTTGAAGATTTAATAACTGTTGCTGTTGTGAACCACCAACTACAGCGTAAGATGCTCCACCATGCACAGGACCATTTTCAAGATGTGCTAAAAGAATTAACCATTCAACTTTTATATTCCAATTTTAAATTTTTTTGCTTTAGACAGCAAATAAGTTTAAAGTTTAATAACATTTTATATGGTATATTAACAACAAATACAAGCATTAAGGCTGCACACACACACACACACATTTATAGAAACGACAGTTTATATATTTTGATTATTTTTTTAGAAAATTAAGGCAAAAACAATCTGCGAATTTAATATCTCAATTTATTTATTTATTTACAGTCTTGTGATATAAAGCTTTTAATATGAAAGAACTGTATTAAAATGGGAATCTAATAAGTAATCAAAAACTTACCCAGCACATTGTACGAAATCTTTCGGTTTTTCGCATCACGAAATTCTTTCGTAAAATATACGAAATGCAGGAAATTCTTTTGTATATTTTACAAAGTAATTTTATAAACGAAAAGGTATAAAGTTTTTTTTTTTTTTTGTAAAATTATGAACCTCAATGCAAATTTTTTTGTTATTTCATAAATATTACGAAAAATGTACTCATTACGAAAAATAATCGTTTCTCTCAAGTAATTACGAATTTATTGTCTAAAAATTGGCTTCGTAATTTAAACGAAACTTTCGTATAATTTACGAATAAAAAATTATAAGATTTTGTTACTAAATTTTTTCGTTTAATTTCGAAACTTAAAATTGCGAAAGGATTTTATTTTTTTCGTTAAAATTTTTAATTTCATTCTAACTTTTTTTGTAATATAAATAAAAATTTTATATATTCAACGAAAAAAAACTACGTAAGTTTTTTTCGCATACTGTGTGTGGATTTTTTAGTGTTTGTAAAATTTATTGGTTTTTCTTTTTTTCTACTCTTTTGGCCTTTTCTGCTGGGTAAATTTTTATAAAATTTTCTTTCGCGTATTTTGTTACATATATAAGTTTAGTTTTTCTAAAATTTCTGTGTTTTTGCAGATGCTATCTGAACAAATCCTTATAACTTTTTATTTTACTTACATGTATTATGTTTTGCAACTGCTGAAAATGCAATTGTCGGTGTGGCTTGAATCACAGATTGGCCTTGCAGTTGAAGTTGGGTTGAACTGGTGGAATTTGCTGAGGATGCTGTAACAGATGCAATCGTTGGATTGCCTTGTAGCGTAGGCGCTGGTGCATGTTGTTGCACGGCAGGATTGTTGTGCACTGCAACAGCAGATACCGCCGCCGCTGCCGCCACTGTCGCTGCTAGTGTCGGCGCACCCGATGTAATAATATTGTTCGAGGTATAATTTCCAGCGATAGAAGATGCTGTTGATGCGGCCGCTACAACAGATGCGGCTGTCTGCTGTTGTGTTGAATGATGATGCTGCAGTTGTATTTGGGATTGATGATGATTTTTACTAGGCGTTGAGCTTATTATTTTACTCATAGGTACTAAAAGATAAATATTTTCATATACATAGGTTAAAAACAAAATTATGTTAGAAACTAACTTTCTGTTGAGCCACTTGGTTTATTGCTCGCTCGAACGGCTGTAGGTTTAACAGGTTGCTGAAAAAATGTTAAGGATATCATAACAAACTTTATTCAGTTTTTAAAATATATAAGACTTTATTATTTACCTTCGCTTTACTATTGACACTACTGTCGCTTTTGTTATGCTTATCTTTCGATGTGCCATCAGTTGCTGTAGAATCGCTTGAACAGTTAAGATTGATTTGTTGTTGCTGTATTGTCAAGCCGCTGCTGCTTGTATTTAAGGTCTGTTGCTGAACTGTCGGCAGTGGGGATTGAACAGGGCTGCCGCCTGATGTTATACTGCTTGGCGAGCCGCTGGTTTCATTACTATTATTACTGTCTGTAGTTGCTGATGATGGAATACCAAGTGAGACACCTTTACCATTGATGGTATACAAATGTATGTTTTTTACATGTCATGTGTAATTATTGTTATGTTTAAATGTTTATTTTTAATATGTATTTTAACAAAAAAATGTTTGTTTTTATTAATAGCCGATTATTTTAGTTTTTACAAATGTACGGTAATTTGAGCATTTGAAACGTTTTTTATTGAATTAAAAAAAATTTAAAAGGGTTTTAAGTTTATTTGTTTTAAATTGCACACACACACACATATATAAAATATTGACACAGGAATTGTGAACGTTACAAGGGGCCAGATATGTACATAACAATACATATATTTTTTTTATTATTATATGCCGTAATTTTTTTGAAAAGAGAAAAAACGAAAAAAGAGAAAACAAAAAAAAACACACATAGAGTGATTCTCTAAACCAATATTTAAAATTGCGTATGTATTTTAATGCTGTTCAAATGAGTAGTTTTTAAAAGTATCTAATAATCAAATAACTTTTAATTTAAGAAAAACTTTAATTTAAATGTTTTGCTGTCAGTGCCAAAAATAGTGAATAAAAGATTTAGGCATAAATTGCACAAATTTTCAACAAAAAATTTTTAAAGGTTGTCATACTTTAACTTATGCAGTTAAGGGCCTGTTTTCCCAAATTGGAAACGTTCGTTTCTTTCGAATAAAAATATTCAAACGGAAAGCAAAATATTAAAATTTGTTTTTTTTTTAATTATTTTAGAAAACTTTAGATAAAATTTACTTAAAAATGCCCTTAAATACCATAAACAATTACCCCTATTGTACCTTATATGTACTTTGACTAAAATTTTAAAGGAATTCAAGCTTTTTAAGATAAACGATTTTTTAGAGAAAACAAACAAAAAACGTTTAGAATGTTTAAATAAACAAAAGTTATCTTTAACTGGCCATAGGAATACATAAAATAGTAGTAAAAAGCCATTATTCTACACATTTAACAAGCAAAAATGATATAAGGAATTTTTTTTTTTACTGTATAAAAAACATGAAATGCTTACCTGTACCCGAATATTCGACATCGACATCAATACCAATAATGTCGTCATATATAAATTCGTTTTCTTCGAAATCAGGCTCCTGTGATGAATCAATATAATATTCTACATCATCTTTGATTTTATTCACCTTTGGTAAAAAAAACAACAATATATAGGATTTTTTTTGCTTATTTGAAGGTATATAATTAAGTATTTCAAAATCATCCTTACTTGTTCGGCCTCAACGTTATCATTATCAAGCAGACGTAAAAGTGTCTCCAATTTCGTAACATGGAATTTATGTCGGTCCAACTTTGATCTTAACTCATCCATACGATCCTGTTTGTCGCGATCTAAGCGTTTTTTCTTTCCCGCTAGTAGTGATTCGATTTCACTTTCATACTGATCAATTTGAATTTGAAGTGAACTGATCGAGTTAGTTAACCAATTGCGGGCTTCATCTTTGATGCGTTGTGCAGGATCCATTTTTTGTGCAGCACCCAAACCTTCTTTGGAATACGCTTTAGTTTTTGTTTCACGTTCCACAATCTTAAAGCGTTCCATTTGCTGATGTATACGAATGTATAAACAATCAAAGAAATATAAATAAATTATAATCAAACATATACACTGGCTCACAGCTTATTTTATGCAGTGAAATATTTTGTTTTTAAAGCCCTATAAAAACACAACCAACGGGAATTTTGAAAAAAATTTGATGTCATTTAAAAGAGAAAACGTTGTTGTTTAACAAACGAAAATCACATATTGCAAAAACGATTATTTTAACTACTTAAAAGTATAAAAACAAAAAATACTCAAAAATTTATCTCACAGCTTATTTTATGCAGTAAACTTCTACTGTAACAGTACCTTAATGCAGTGCTGTTCGTTTTTTTCGTGTTTCGTATTTCTATTTCTCGGAATGTTTTATTGTGGAATTGTTAGTCTAATTGTGTTACATCAAGTCTCGACTTGCAAAAATTCAACTAAGTTCGCGTACAACATTACAACAAAGGGAATTGGTTTTAAACCACTTTAAAAATGGCCATTTACAGCGATAATTAGCAGAAATGGTAAATATGAAGGCTTCCACAGTCCAAAAAATCATTAAGCGTTTCATCCATGAAAATCGCGTTCATAACAAAGGCACAAAGGCACCTAATCAAATTTTTAGTGAGCAGGACGAGCGATATATTTTGAGAAAAATAAAGGCGAACTCAAGCTTTTGCCTCCAAAGCTGGCATCAGAGGCTGCACCTGACCTTGGCAAACAATGCTGCGCCGAAACTGTTCGCCGCGTCCTGCGCTTACATAGTTTTCTTGACCATGTTTCACGCAAGAAACAGTTTATAATCCCAAAGAATAAATTTTGTACTCTAACTTTTGCCAAAGAACATGTTTCCGAGGAATCTGCGTTTTGGAATTCGGTCATATTCGTATATATATTATATCATCAGCGAATATGACCGAATTCCAAAACGCAGATTCCTCGGAAACATGTTCTTTGGCAAAAGTTAGAGTACAAAATTTATTCTTTGGGATTATAAACTGTTTCTTGCGTGAAACATGGTCAAGAAAACTATGTAAGCGCAGGACGCGGCGAACAGTTTCGGCGCAGCATTGTTTGCCAAGGTCAGGTGCAGCCTCTGATGCCAGCTTTGGAGGCAAAAGCTTGAGTTCGCCTTTATTTTTCTCAAAATATATCGCTCGTCCTGCTCACTAAAAATTTGATTAGGTGCCTTTCTGCCTTTGTTATGAACGCGATTTTCATGGATGAAACGCTTAATGATTTTTTGGACTGTGGAAGCCTTCATATTTACCATTTCTGCTAATTATCGCTGTAAATGGCCATTTTTAAAGTGGTTTAAAACCAATTCCCTTTGTTGTAATGTTGTACGCGAACTTAGTTGAATTTTTGCAAGTCGAGACTTGATGTAACACAATTAGACTAACAATTCCACAATAAAACATTCCGAGAAATAGAAATACGAAACACGAAAAAAACGAACAGCACTGCATTAAGGTACTGTTACAGTAGAAGTTTACTGCATAAAATAAGCTGTGAGATAAATTTTTGAGTATTTTTTGTTTTTATACTTTTAAGTAGTTAAAATAATCGTTTTTGCAATATGTGATTTTCGTTTGTTAAACAACAACGTTTTCTCTTTTAAATGACATCAAATTTTTTTCAAAATTCCCGTTGGTTGTGTTTTTATAGGGCTTTAAAAACAAAATATTTCACTGCATAAAATAAGCTGTGAGCCAGTGTATAAGCAAATTATTATTTATATACCGTTTCTATAAGCCGTCTATTTTCCAAAAGTGCACTTTTATCTTTAATTTCAGCAGAGGCAATCCATGATTTAATCTGATCGCGAAGCCGTTGCAACTTTTTGATTTCCTTTTTGAGATCGGCCTCATATTTTTCCTGTCAGGGGAAACTTTATTTATTAAAACTGTCTAAAAGGTAGTGTTAAAAATTAAGTACAATTACTTTCTGATTGCTATTTGTGGCATTGTGTACTTTCTTCCATATATCTTCAAAAGTTTCCACTCCCTCAGCTACTTTTTTTAGACATCGATCAATTTCTCCTAAATAAAATAATTACAATATGCATACGTATATATGCACATATCGTTACTTTAATATAAAAAATTCGTATCTTTTATAAAAAAAATTGGAAGGAAAAAAAGCCTTCGAACTATGCAAAATACGATGAGATTTTTAAAAATTTTATTGCATTTAAACTATGTATATGCGTTTGTACGATTCTTCATTTTATTAAAACCTCATTTTGCTATACATTTTTCTCTTTTATTATTATATATTTAAATTTTAATTAACTCTCTAGGTAAAATGTATTGAAAATTCGAAAATTTGTCTGCTTATTACTTACGAAGATTTAAACATTTTTGGAAGGTTAATTAAATAACAAAAAGTAATTATCTTCATTTATATTACATTTTTTTACATTTTTTTTAATTTTCGAAAATGAATTTTTCTAAGTTAATATTTTTCCTTAAGAAATAAACACATTATAAAAATTTACGTGCTTATTTGTATTTAAAAGTTTTAATTTTCCAAAACAAAATCGAAGTACAATGTGTGGGTAAAATTTGCAAGCAAATTTCGAAAATGATTAAAAAACAAACCTTAAAACGTCTATGTACCTACATAACATATAGAAGTCATTAGCTGCGAAGTAGGTTCATATTTTTTAAATAGACAATTTGACATTTATAAAACAAAATGTTTAAAATCAAGAACTTAACCAAACCTGTAAAATCTTTTCTAGTTTAGATGGGAACCTGTGAGTATATTCATATGTATGTATTAGGTACCTACATAGGCTTAAAACTTAGAGAAACGATATGAAATTATTAATAAAAGGTTGAAGAAAAGAAGAAAAATTAAAAACGCTGAAGGGGTTATAATTATTTTTAATATTGGCAATTTTTCGCAAGGCACTATAGCTTTATTAAGTTAAACTTCTTTTTCTAACCTTGCAACTTTCTTGTCGCAGCCATGGCTATGTTAAGTGTTTGTTATTTTGTTGATGCAAATGATTAGACATAGTCCAGTGGAACTTAAGTAATTAATTTTTTTATGGCGAAACACTTGTACACACGCACACAAATACGCAGGCAGTCAGGCAGCAAGTTATATGTCCGTAGATATTTTTTTCCTTGTTGAAACTTTAATGGAAACTTTTGATATTTATTTTGATGCTGCAAAAAGAAGAAATAATCATAATCTTTAATTTTGTACCTATACATATATACCTATAGGTATATAAACATCTGAAGGTAATCATTATAATTGTACTGAATGAGTGGAAAAAATCGACACAAATGTAAAAACAAGAAGGTTAAAGCACCAACCAATTGAAAAAGGAATAAAAAAACCGCAATATTTAAGATTTACAATATTTTAAAAAGTTACATTTATCTACATAAGCGTATGTATGTGTATCTTTTGCATGGATTGGATTTGTTTATTTAACGATTAATCAAGGAAAAAAAGTCGGCAGAAACCATTCTTGCTCTTTAAATTCTTCCTTTTTGTGTATTCAGCATAGTAATACAAAACTTTTTAGATATATTTTTTTCGATGCTTACAATTAAACAAGTCAACAATATAGTTGTCTAAAATTAATGTTACAAAAATTTAAACAAATCAATCACTAAACTTTCTTTCCTTTTTTACATTTTTTTGCTATATACTTTGTTCCTTAGTTGTTCTTTTTTTCTTTGCATTGGTTTTGCTTCTTCTTCGCAAATTATTTTTCAATTGGTTTTTACTTGACAAATATTTGCGTGGAACTCACTTTATATTTAGCTCTTGCAATGCAGGCAAATTTTTTTAATTCTAGATACTTTTTTAAAATAAATTTGAACACGATTTTTATTAAATCTTTAGTATTTTGATTATTTTCTTTTCCGCTGTTGGCGACTGTCAATTGTTTCGATTTTTTTCTTGTACATGAAATTCTTAATTCAGCAAACCATAGGTTTTTTGTGTTGTTATGTTGGTTGTACTGTTACGCACAGATGATACGGTAGGCCACAGGGTTGTATTATCCTATAAAATTGATATTCGTATTAGAGGCCAGCCCAAGACGACACTAAATAAGGCATCATCTCGAATTTTCAATTCATTTCATATACCTTACGTGTGCACACACAAAATTAAGTACTGCGTTGTATTGTTCGCCATCTCTTTTGTTTACTTAACTTAACTTAAATAAAAAAATATATTCACAGTTAAGCACAATTAAGCAAACAACCACGGAACATCGAGTCATCATGATCGCACACTTCCATTTCAATTCGTCTCGAAACTTTACTGTTGGCGGGATGTTCCTGGTGTGATAGTTATAAAAAACGGGGGTTGATTTTGAATGTTCATATGTATGTAATGTAATGTAATTACGCATGAGTTTTATATTGATTTGCCTGCTTGTGTATATGTTTGCTTGTGTATGAACCCACTCAACATTGTGTGTATTATTATTTGTTAACATAACAACAACATAACTCTTAAGTCTTTGTTGTTGTTGCCACACCATAGGCACAGTAATTTTTTTTATCGACCACAGTCTCGACACCACTCTTTATTCTTAGCTACTCTACACTGCAGCACAAAAACTGTTTTAGCTACTCTACATTTCAGCACTTAAACCGTTTAACCACACAATAACACAAGAATTAGAAAATTATGCGGTTCTTGAATTAGCTTGAATAGGACTTGGTGCAGGTCTCTAATTCGTATATGTACACTAAAAATTGTATACACTACCTAGTACCTTAACACAATCTTTTTTTTTTTTTATATTAATTGAACAAAAAAAATATTTTATGATTATACATCAAGGCACATTAAACAAGGTAAATTCAAAAAATTCGCCCTCTGCATTTCCTTTTTGTGTTTGAACGGTAGAATGCCAGCGTCAGCCGGCTAAGAACTGAATTTGAGCCGCCAATGAATGCTTTTTCAAGCAGCCGTCGCCGAAATTTTTTTAGCCGCCGTTCATATTTTACATACGTACGTAAAATACATATTTCCCCTAAATATATATGTATGTATATACTTCACAACTTTTACAGTGCAATAAAGGTTTGCCGAAAAGAGATTAATTTTTCGTAAACCAGACTTATTTTACGAAACAAAGTACAAGGAACACAAGGAAGGCCTACGAACTTTAGAAAACTTCCTAAATTTCCACTATATTAAATGACTTTTAGAATAACTGAAAAAATTTATTCCAAATTGATGTAACAACCTGATTTTTGTGTGGAGTTTGTTTATTCTATGTATATTAAAACTAAAAAGATTGAAATCACAAAACTGATTTTTAAAGAAAATTGTTATTTCAGCGGTGTTAACGTCTGAGCAATTTTTTATGCGTACGCATCAGAGAATGACATTCAGAACTCTAAAAAAGATACTCGAATATTTACTTATTTTTTCGGTTATTAAGTATGTATAACTATGTACACAGACAATATCCACTTCTACATGCACTATCTCGTACGATTACATGCCTACACCGTACTTTTTTCAAACATACATACTTTACACACATACATACTTATTATTCGGATAGACATGTGCGAAAACGATATACTTAAAAGTATTAAAAAGTAGCTAGTGTACACTAGCTAGTCTTGAACAACATTAGGAATGTTTTGTAATGGTATACAAAAATATATTAAAAACATGTAGTGCTTTACTCTGCTCTTTCATCATTGGCTGTTGATGACTCATCCAAACATAATACATACTAATATGTATATACATAAGTCGTAAAAACAAAATATAAATGTGTTACGTGTATGTGTCGTTATATTTCGGCTGTTTTTGTAACCCAAGCATGAGCATTAAGTTAAATCGTGCATTATTATTGATATACTCAGCGCATGAAAAATTTATATTTGAAGCTTTCGGTTGGATTATAAAAACGAGTAATTTTTTATCCGTTTTTTGAGAGATCGACATGATACATAAGTGTACACTTTGATTTCGGTTAATTGTGTATACTTAAGCCGAACGTAGAACGAATATATTATGGATAGTGTATTTTTTTATTTATAACCGTACGCACTTATGGATGTTTTCTCAATAATACTTTAGGAGTATCCGAAGTGATATCCGTTATCGGTCTCTGGCATGTATATAAACTACATAACTAATTATTTACAGACAATTACTTGTCATGTATAATAAATCTACTAGCTATATAAATTAATGAATTCATTACGTAATTTTAAATAAACATTGCGCATATTTTCCAGGTATATAGAAACTGTATTGTTATTTACTTCTGCCGCATTCAATGATATTAGGTAGCCATATAATTGTTCGATATCATTTTGATAGTTCTGAAAAGAAAATTTAAATAATTATGTATGTCTAGTTAGTTAGTTTTATAGGAAAATTATTAAATTTAATTTAAATATTTAATTATGTATCACAATATAGGTTGTTGTACTGTCGTATGTTTTTTTATCAGGTATGTTCTGAAAATAACTTTTTGTGAAAGTGATTTGAAATCACTAGAAACACGCAAAACTTTTTAAATTTTTTGTAAATTTTAACCGGCCAGCTAAATGCCTTCCGATTTATAATTATTTGGTTATATTTTCAATAACCTCAATAAAAACGAAAATAAAAACAATAAAAAAAGTACCAGGTGTAGGTACTAGTTTTCATTACCTAATACAATTTTTAAAATTATTTAAGTATCCATCGACCTGCAACATGTACAATAGGTTTTGAATTAAACAATGTGCAGTTTTTTTTAATGGAAGCGAGCGATTGGAGTAGGGTTTCAAAAATTACTGTACCTTAAAATTACGTTTAACGTAAAAAATAAGTTTATTTTTTATATAATCAAACTGTTAATAACTAGTTACTAAAGCAAATTAAAAATTGAACGAAATTTTCTTCACTAAAAACATTTTATTTTTGTTCGAGTGTAATAATTTTTAAATGGAATTATATAAACGAATCAAAATAAAAAGAAAATGCTCCTTTTTTGACAGGCACCAAAAAAGTGCGAAGTGGCAGTTAGCCATTTTTCTTTAGTTACAAATGCTAATGGAAACTCGGCGTAAAACTAATAGTATTTTAAGCATTAATGCAATAAAAACAACAGAAACATCGTTTAAAACTCTATTTTACTGATGTTGATAATTTGTTTTTTTTTTTAATCTAGCATTTTGTTTGTTACGCATAAAACACTTTAGCACTTATCCCTCATAACATTACAAAAATACCTGGCTAAACATTTTGGTAAATTTGTTTTAAACAAACTATCGAGAACTTTATTTAAATTATATACTTACCATTACCTTTTGCTGAATATTAGAATGAGACGATTCAATAAAATTAACATCATTGCAAGATCGCTGCGCGTGTATTAGGAATAATTTAAAATAATAAATTGCAATCGGATAATTCGAAGATATTCGTAACATTTGGTTTGATTCATCGTAATTAATTTCAACTAAATATTGATACAGATAGTACAATTTTAAGTGCATATCTCCAAATAATGTCCACGATTCTACCTTTAGTTTTCCAAAAATATCTTTCAGTACATCTTTAGATATTTTATATTGGTTTTCAAGTTTAAAAACATGTTCAGCATAACCGAAAGTATCATTTTGAATTTGGTTTGTAAGTAAACTTTCAATGTCGTTAAAAGAGCTACGAAAAACTGTTAAGCTCTGTGTGTTATAGCTAAATATATGAAGATAGGTTTTCTCATTTGTATCTAATTTTATATGAAATTTTAAGCACATAAAATTGGAGTTGTGATTAATAAAACATAATAAATTAAGGTGATATTTTGGTAAACAGTTTCTTAATACTGGTATATTGACTATGAAACACAATTTCTGATTTAATAATTCATGAGGTAATTGTAATTGTAAACTTTGTTCCGAATTGGATATATGTAAATACCACATACTCGTAGAAAAAATTGATGACAGATTATTATGTTTTTTACTTAGAGATATAAAAATTAAACCATATATTGCCTGGGTGTCAAAAGTTTGTTCCATATTGTTGGCCTTAATAATAAGACAGTCTTGTTCAAAATATTCTAATCCTGGTATATTAACATGATATTCGAAAAAAGAATGAAAGAGTTTATACAAGATTTCACTTTTAGATGCCAGTGATAAAATTTGTTGTTTTTCAAATTCTTTTTCAATACTTTGATGCAATATTTTGGGTTGTTCTATTAATTCCCTAACAATTTCAGCTTTAGTTGATAATTCTTTAACACGTTTTGAGCTTAAAGCATAAAGATTATTTAAATTTTCATAGCTCGTATAATTTCCAACGGTTTCTGTCTCTGTTTTTAAAGAGAAATTAATTCTATAAAATATATTATTAAAATCCAAACAAACTAATTGCTGTAAACTTTCCACCCATGTGCAAGTATTCATGCCACCAACAGATTTTCGTGTTTCTTTGACTTTACATTCATTCTCATTACTATTTTGGTGTGCTACTATAATATTCAGCTGTATTACATCGTCGGGTGTTGTAAAGAAAAACGTATTTGCAGTAGGCCAGTAATCGTAGTCTAAAAACTGTGGTATTTGGTGTTGTTGATGACAAATAGCACCAAAATTGCGTACGCTTTTGTACCATATATCCATATGTCCGGATTTTATTAAAACTATCAATAAGTTTTTTTCACAATCTAAGTGTATGCATTCAATATGACAAGCATAGGTGTTTAGTAGACGTATTCTATAATCCTCTATTTGAGCATTTGGTGACTCCGATTCACTTTCAGACACAACAGCTAAAATTAAATTGGGGTAAAAGTATTTATTTAACCTATATTTATTTTTTTTAATTAGCAAAAATGTAAATTTATACATATGTATGACAAAGAAATGACATTCTGAGCAATTAAACATTATAAGCAATAAAATAAATAAAAATTTACATGAAAATAGTCTTATTGCATTCAAGCAAACAAAATACTCTAAATATATATATTTTTTAGTAGAGATTTTTTGGCTAATTATGATATGTGAAGAGACTTAAAGGGGCCTAATTGTCTAGACTACATAACTAGTCTTAAAGTATAGTCTACAAAAGAATTAAAAATTAAGAATACATCCCAATTAATCTAACTTAAAAATTATGAAATTAGAAGGTATGAAATATTAAAAAAAATTAAAACTTTGTATTTTGCATGGCAGTCCCCTTATATGACGGTAATAAGGGGTATGTTTTTGGAATATGTTTGGGAGAGAAAACAAATGGGGGTCTGTGATAAATGTTATTCTTCTAAGGGTGACTCCGGGGAAGTTGAAGGGGTTTTTATTCTAATTTTTTCAAATTTTTACTGGATTTTAAAGACCTACGGCCTAATGCGACATCGGGGGCTCCAAAAATTTGATTTCAACCATAACATTGACAGACGGACATCGCTAAATCGACTCCCCTATCTATAAGGACCAAGAAAATAAATACTTGCTTTATGGGTTCGCAGATCGATATTAAAGAAATTACAAACGGAATGACAAACTTATATAGGTACATATACCCTTATTTTTTTTTTTTTTATTATTTTATTTAGTAGTAGGTCTCATACTTTATAAAACTACAAGGTATACATTTTTAACTTTAAACATTAATTTTTAAGTGTTATTTAAAAGTTGTACACTTATCACTATTGTGAAGGATATAATAAAAAACAAGTAAGAGAGAAAAAAATTCTCTCCGAATTGCGCACACCCAGTTAAAAATTTCACCATGAAATTATTAGTTTTTATAATCTAGGGTAATTTTGTTTCTGATTATTATTATTTTTTTTATTTAACAAATTAACTATTAACCTAGATAATCTGTGATATTTAAAAAAAATTTCGATAAAATAAGTTAAGTAAAAAAAGATATCTGGATTACCTATATTCTTATGTAAATTCGAGTTTTTTACAAATAAACATTTAAAAATATAAATACAGCGAACATATTAAAACAACTTACCACCCGCTAGTGCAAATAAATTTCCCGAAATTGTAAAAATATGGATTTCTTGATTAATGTTTAGTCTTATGACATCATCTTCAGGGCGAAATATATCTCCAATAGACATCAGTTGCCTTAGGAATTCTATGTTTTTTTCATTTGTCAGAAATGAAGTTAAAGTATAATTTTCATCAAGCCATTCACAATTAAAAAGATTTTCCAAATCAAAACTTATGTCATAACTATGCCTTAAGACATCATCATATGAACATTTTCCCAGTTGTGGCAAATCTTTATAAACTTCTAAGCAAAGTGATCTTTGCTTATGATGTTTATCATTATCACACAATAAACGTATGATACTAAATTGAGTACGAGGACAGGAGGTCATGCATCGAACGCCTGTTAACCAGTCGACTCTGTGCATGGATTTTACTGAACTTAAATAATAAACACGGCCGCTTTTCATAACAAGCAAAGTGTTCATTTCTAAAATCAAAATATTAGCTATTTTCTCATACTCTAGTTCATGTTGTGGCATCAATATGCGTACTTTTGTCAAAGTTGTTGTGCCGCCTTCGCTGAAGTTTTTAAATACAAAGTTAAGCAAATAATTATCACTCCATGTTACATACACTGATTTTCCTCTACCAGCACTATGATGTTTGAGACCATTAGCAGAAAACATCGTATCATCTTCTATGGACCAAAAGGTGCTGCTATTCTGGTTATATTCCATTTCGACGTCAAGGTCATCAGTATTATAAGAAAGATTATTGCCTCTGCAGGCTTTGGAAGTAGATGGTTGTAACATTTCCAGCATTTTAATGCAAAACAATGCCGTACATATCCAAGTATATTAACAAACTGCTATTAAACTTTAGCAATTGAAAAACAAACTAAAACGGCCTCGTAGCAGAGTTCCAATTCGCGCAGTTAACGCAAGAAACACAACACGGACGTACGACGAACTTTTCGCCGCAACGCTACAGTTGTTCTTAGTTAACAAGCATGATACAACTAATCAATGCCTGTGTTCTGTAACTGTAGTGAGAACTTCTCGCATAGAAAAATTTATAGTCGCCTTGTAAAAGACAGGATGAACACTATAAACCTAATTATTTTAACTCTTAACGTTGTATAATGCGAGCTTATGTATTATCTAAGTCACACTGTTAATAATCGGAAGACTATGACAATAAAAAAAAATTTCTCGCTGAGAAAACTTCTCACAAGTTACAGAACAGGGGGCCAGGTAATCTCGTCGCTGCAACAACTAAAAATTAGTACCAAAGTGTGAAACAACAGGTCATAGAAAAAAAACGATGAGTAATAATTTTTGTTGTTTTATTTTCACAGGGAGAACATAATTTTGACATTTTGGCACTAATCAGCAGGGCTGACGAGACTACCTGGTTGTTTGTATCATGGTTAACAAAAAAAGTACACAACGAAAACAAATTTTGACATATAAGTAACGACTTACTGTTACTCAGCTGATTAACAAGGCCACCTGATGTACATGCACTTTGTTAACAATTTAATAAGGCATTGGGCTGCCAGCTCATATTGGAATTAGGCTTATCCCACTTCCCCTTTATTTTCATATAAGATGGTTAAGGCTTCAAATTCCGCATATAGTTTTTTGGGTTTTATCTTGGTTGTCTCTTGCTGGGTATTAATTGTTAGTTTTCAATAACAGATTTTATAGAAATATGACAACGTAACTTCGGAAAACCCATAAAGTAAAAAATTATATATGTATATACATAGTTCTTTCAAAGTGTCGAAGGCAGCTGGCGGTCAGCGTTGCCGTTTTGTTACTTTTAACCAAAATTTATTAATATTTTTCCAATGTGTACTTGTGTACTTTTTTTCATTTTGGGTTCTTTTTAACTAAAATTTAGAGCTACATATTTTTGATTATGTATGTTAAATTTTCTAATTATACCTTTAACTAACCATGATGTAAGTATACGAGCAGGTGGTAGAAACTTTTTCGTCCTTTTTTATTATTGAACTGTGAAGTACAAACTTTTCATAATAAAATAGAAAACACAACTCTTAAAATAAAATTAAAATTTATTTTATATAATTCGAAATGCATTTTAATTTTGATTATATTTGGTTACTTTTCAACATATTTTGGTTAAAATTTTTTTGGGGTTGGCAGCACTGCTAGTGGCACTACCAAAAACTTAATATTCACCACAATTGTTTTAATCACTACTCCGTGGTACATTTACCTTAATGTTATTGTACCATGCACTACTCTAATGACCATATGATTAATATCGATATCTGCTTTACGAAAAGTGTCAAATTGTGTTTTTAGAATTTTATTAAGAATAATTATTAGTATTTATTTTAATATAAAAATGTCGCGTTTTAGCGGGGCGCTACAATTAACAGACCTGGACGATTTTATAACACCATCTCAAGTAAGCAAAAAAAAATTTTTTACATTCTCTATATTGACAACATAAAGATGAAAGTTCCTTTCATGGTGCACCATGGTTCCTTTGTTACATATTTTTTAAAGAAGGCCTTAATAAAAAGATTTTCTGCCTATCACATTATATAAAGTCTTTACCTGACGCACTTTTTTCATTCATTAAGGTTTATATCAAAAATTTTATTAAATCATGTATGTATATACATATACCGTATAATACTCAAGTACGCAAATGCATATGTATGCACACATTATAAAAAATAGGATGAAGTTTTCATAAATTTTTTATAATAGTTTTCTACATCCCATTGCTTGATGTATTTTTCACATTTTATGCTGGCTAAAAATTTAAAATGTTTAACAAACAAGCTATTGTTAGGGACCTAATTTTTTAACAAACCTTATAGAAATTTGGTGTTTTAAATTTTAAAGGAATGTATAAAACCAGTTAACATCGACAAAACTAAAACCAAAACGGGAGCAAAAATATCTATACAAGATGACGGTTATTTCGAAGAAACAGCTGTAAGTAATAACATAACTATATACTGTAGTGTATATGTATGTACCTACATACTATGTTTCAAATTAGACAGGCAAAAAAAAATTACAAAAGGTCGAAATAACTTTACAAGATTGTTTGGCATGTTCTGGATGTATTACTTCAGCAGAGGGTGTTTTAATAACTCAACAAAGCCAAGAAGAAGTTTTAAAAGTTTTACAAGAAAATAAAGACCTTAAAACGAATGAAACAACTGTTGATCAGGCATTCAAAATAGTTTTTACTGTTGCCCCACAGCCCATAATTAGTTTAGCCCAACGTTATGGGCTAAGCGTCGAAAAAGCTGCAGCACATTTAAGTGGTTATTTAAGGCAACTAGGAGCTGATTATGTATTAACTACCAAAGTGGCCGATGACTTGGCTTTACTAGAATGTCGTAATGAGTTCATTGAACGTTTCCGAGATAACGATTCTAGCAAACCATTCCCCTTGTTATCTTCATCATGCCCTGGTTGGGTTTGTTATGCAGAAAAAACCCATGGTAATTTAATATTGCCGTATATTGCGACAACACGATCACCTCAACAAATAATGGGTGTTTTGGTCAAGCAGATGTTTGCTCAAAAGTTAAATATTCCTTCAGAAAAAATTTATCATGTAACCGTTATGCCGTGTTATGATAAAAAATTAGAAGCGTCGAGAGAAGATTTCTATAACGATGCTATAAATTGTCGCGATGTGGATTGTGTAATTACTTCAGGTTGGTATTATTCTTAAAATAAAAATAAAAAAAAAATAATTAAAATATTTTTAAAGTTGAAATTGAACAGATGCTAAAAGAAGACCCTCTTCAAGCTTATTCCGGTTCCAATTTCGATTGGCCCTGGACTCAGTCAAACGAAGTAGAAAATACTTATAATGTATGGGCTCATGAAAATAGTACTTCGGGTGGCTACTCCGAACATATTTTTAAATATGCAGCAAAGGAACTATTCGATCAGGATTTAGTAACAGTAGAATTTAAAAATATAAGGTACGTATGGTTAGTTTTTTTATTTTAAACATTTATGCATAGAAAATATTTTTTTAGAAACCCAGATTTTCGTGAAACATTTTTAGAAATAAATGGCAAATGTGTATTAAAATTTGCTATTGCTAACGGCTTTCGTAATATTCAAAATTTAGTACAAAAAATTAAGCGTGGCAAAGTTCATTACCACTTTGTGGAAGTCATGGCTTGTCCTTCTGGTAAGTAAAAATGAACATCAATTGGCCCAAGGTGGCCTTTATATTACTATGGAACAAATAAATAAATGTATGTTTGATGTGCAAATATAATCATTTCTAATGAATAACCCTAAGGTTGCATTAACGGTGGTGCTCAAATTCGTCCCGCTAACGGTCAACATGTCAGGGATTTAACGATGCAAATGGAACAACTTTATCTTCAATTGCCAAAATCAAATCCTAATAACTCATGCTCAAAATCTATCTATAGCAACTTTTTTGATGGGGAACATACTGACAAGGCAAACATGTTATTGCATACAAGTTATCACGCTGTTGAAAAATTAAATACTGCTTTAAACATTAAATGGTAAAATGCTTAAAAATAAAAATGTGTACAAGAAACATTAAAACGGGTAGCTTTGAGAACTTAATTGATACTTGATATTTTAATCAAGTAGATTTCTTACTCAAGAATTATTTTATTATTTGCTTAAGTATTGCGGCTCGGACCGGTTAATTTCATAATAATTATCATATTTGTTAATTATTTATTTTATAAAAAAAAAATTTTTACATTTTTTAATATTTTTTACTGGATTGCGTTCGTTTACAAAAAATATTTACTGGAGAAAACAAATTGAGAGCGTAAAGTGACAGTTTTTTCACTGAGTATTTTAAAATTAAACTTAAAGAAACAAGACAAGGCACATTCAACCAGATAATAATAAGAAACCAGATTTTAATCAGCTGGGCTCTTAATATTTATTACCTGGTTAATTGTTCCTTGATAAAAAGGCATGTTTTTTAAAGTAAACAAATAAACAAAAATAACAAAATCAATCTCTATCACGATACAACTAATCAGGTAATCTTGTCCCTGCAACAACTACAAATTAGTACCAAGGTATCAAACAAAAGCTCAGAAAAAAAACGATGAGTAATAATTTTTGTTGTTCTATTTTCACAGGGAGAACATAATTTTGACATTTTGGCACTAATCAGCTGGGCCGACGAGACTACCTGGTTCTTTGTATCATGATCTCTATGAGCAGGGTACACTAATACAGGTAGTATCAGGGCACACTCAACCGGGTAATATTAAGAGCCCAGCTGACTAAAATCAATTTGACATTTTCACGTTATGAAAATTAATTTTATATGAAATTTTTAATTTTTCTGACATTCTCCCGTTTAAACACAAAAAGGAAGGCGACTTTTTTGAATTCGCCTTGGGTTTACCTTGTTGAATGTGCCTTGGTCAGAATTATTAATTTTGTAAATTAAAAATTTTTTTCACATTCACTTTCTCATACACAAAGAGGAAATGCAGAGAACGAATTATTTGAATACGACTTGCTACTACCTGTATTAGTGTACCCTGATTTCACTTTGTTACCTTGTTTTTAAACATGTAAAATTATTGATCAGGTGGTGTTACGAGCACAGCTGAACTATTTCATGCATAAATCGTGCTAGATTGTCAAAGTTGTTTACTTTTACGTATTTTTTTGACACATGAGCCAACGAAAACCACAACAAAAAGGAAAACTTTATTCACCACTATTAATCTGTTGTAGAATCACCACCACCTAATGCATTAATTCACCTTTGTTTTAAAAATTTTTTTTCAGCAGATGGTAGTGCAGTGAAAAATAATTTTGTTACAAGAAAAATTATTTTCTATAAATCATTGGCAGATTACAATTTAAAGTCAGAAGATGTCCTTACCATCCCCAAAATCTCCGGAACAATCAGATAAGAACAAAAAATATGATAGACAAATACGGTACTTCATTTACTTATATTTATACTCATTTGACATAAACAAAATAAATAATATTTTTAGTTTATGGGGTGAGCATGGTCAGAGTCTTCTAGAGAGTTCAAAAATATGTCTGATTAATGCCACTGGCCTAGGTTGCGAGATACTCAAGGGTCTTGTGCTGCCTGGCATAGGTAGTTTTACCATTGTCGATGGAAATGTGGTTACTGAAGAAGATTTGGGAACTAAGTAATTTTTGTTCGTACTATATTGCAGTACGGTGGTGTTTTTATAGTAAAGTTCTTTTTTAAGCTTTTTCGTAGATCCCAGCAATGTAGGTCAAGCTCGTGCCACATCTTGCATGCAATTGCTACAGGAACTTAATAGCGATGTTAAAGGTGATTGCGTTGAAGAAAGTGTGGATTATATACTAGAGAATCGTCCAACATTTTTTCAAAACTTTAGTGTTGTAATTGCATCGAATCTAAATGAAAACTCCCTTTTGCAATTGTCTAATTGCTTATGGGAAGATAATGTACCATTAATATACTGTCGTTCATTGGGGTTTTTTGGCACAATACGTTTACAAATTAAAGAACATTGTGTAATTGAGTCACATCCTGATAATCCCCAATACGATTTAAGATTGGAACATCCATTCCCTATGCTTAAACAGTATTTAGAGGTAATTTATTTTTTGTTTCTTAGTAAAAACATCGATAAAACCCGATATGTGGTAGGAAATTTTTTTATTATGCATTTACATGTGCTTGCATATTTTTTATTTTGTATAGACAACAAATATAACAAAAAAAGTGCCTTGGCTTTTGGTATTGAATAAATATTTTCAACGTTGGCAAGAAGAAAATAACGGTCGCATTCCTTCAAATTACAAAGAAAAATCCCAATTACGCGAAATGATAAGAAAAGGTAAAGTCAAATGTCAAGAAAGTATTTTAAGCTCTGCTTTACTTTTAAGAGAAGTAGTAAAACGGTGTTTCCCTCAATAATAATTAAAGTAAAGTATTAAACTAATTAAAAATGTTTTTCTTAAATTTAATTGAAACCATCTTCCCTTCAAAATTACATTTGGTTTTGCGCTTGATATCAATTACCAAATTAAATCAATTTAAGATATGAGGAATAATGAAGAAAACTTTGAAGAGGCAATAAAAGCTGTAAATACATCATTTACTGGGGCCAGCATACCTTTAAATTTAAAAAATATTTTTGAAGATGAAGCCTGTAAAGTTCTTAACAAACACGTACGTATTTAAATTCTACACGAGCCTGAGACTTAAAATAAATCGTAAACATTTTTTAGAGCAAACCCTTTTGGATAATGGCTAAGGCCCTAAAAGAGTTCATTGAAAAAGATAATAGTGGGATTTTGCCCCTGCCAGGAGTTTTGCCAGATATGACTGCTGATACAGAATCTTATATAAATCTTCAAAATATTTATCGTCAACAGGCTATGCAAGATGCTGATAATGTTTTTCGCAAATGTCAAGCCATTGTTAAAGAACTAGGTCTACCCTTAGATACAATTTCTGAGAAAATAATACGATTGTTTTGCAAAGAATCTGGTGGTTTAACAGTTATACGAGGTTCGAAAATTTCCGATGAGTATCGAAAAAATAATCGCGTGCTTAGCGTTATAGATGACATTGATATTCAGGGCACTTTAACAGAGCACTATATTGCTTTAAGAGCCTATGAACGTTTTCTAACCGAATGTGGCAGCATTCCGGGTGAGTGTTATGTTGAAAATGATACGGCTCGCTTTAAAAGCGTTGCTTGCAAAATGTTGACAGAATGGGGAGTTACACACGTCACGTTATCCGATGATATGGTTCATGAAATTTGTCATTATGGAGGCGGTGAAGTGCATACCATTTCAGCTTTTATTGGTAAGTTTTTTTAATGCGAAATTTTTCTTTTCTGTATTTTAAGCAAAATATTTTTTAGCTGGTTGTGCTGCTCAGGAAGTGATCAAAATTTTAACTAATCAATTTAAGCCTATTGATAATACATTCATTTATAATGGTATTACTTCAGAAACAATAACTTTAAAATTATAAAAGTTGTTATTTACACATCTTATTTAAGTTAATAAAGCTATTTGATTGCATAAAACCAAGATAAGCCAAAAAAGAAAATTGTTAAAAAAATGCTGAATAAAATCACATGCAAATTTTTTTTGTTGTAAATAATTCGCCCAATATGTAAATTTGTGCATACCGAAGGTTTAAAAATGATGTACATACGTATGTATGTACATATGTAGGTAAAACAATTGCTATTTAATTGTACGTCTTGACCATTGTACAATTACCATGGTCTTGACGGTATTTGAATACTTGTAAGGTAATTGTACCATGCATACATATAACAAAAAATTTCTTCAACTTGAGCCGCTGATCAGACGAGTTTTTCGGCGGCGGCTTGGCTTGATTAAAAAAATCGGCTAAGCGGTTAGCCGCCAGCCATTCAGTTACGGCTGGCTTCTCTGCTCAGGCATGTAAACTCATGTACATACATATTTATGTAAGTTTTGTAATTTACTTCATGCATACAATTTGTTGAAGGCAACTTTTCGTTCTTAAAATTACAAGTCGGTAGACTACTGGAAAAAATATTTTTTTAGAAAGGAATGGATGAAAATGTGTTAAGGCAGCGTCAAACCGTAAGCCGAAGAGAAACCAGTAGACATGACAGCAAAGAAAAGAAAGTGAAAAAACTGTAAGTTGTTCCAGAGCTGACGTGCTTAAATTGCTTCAACATTTAGGGGATTCACAAGGTGTCCTATTATGTCCTATTGTCATATTGTTATAAAATTTCACAATGGTTTTTTTTGTCTTTTATACAAAAATAGTTCTTAAAAATTACTACGTCGCTTAATATGCGCTTATTAAATTGTTAGAACAACTCAAAATACACCTGCGCCGAGTGTCCAATAGTTGGCAAATGTTTTTAAACCATTGTGGAAATTTTATGACAATAGGACAAATAGAACACCTTGTGAATACCCTAATTGTAAAGTTTTCATCGATTATTTGCAAACATACTTACATACAATAATATGTATATTGTTTTATACTTAGCGCCGCTGTCCATGAGGAGCTGAGCCATGCTACTAGTCCCTTTACTCATCGCCTTTGGACCCGAACTGTCGTTGTTTTATCTGTTATAATAATAATATATTTTTATAGCGGTAACCAAAAACATGAAATGAAATTTGCGTTAGTGCGGGAACATATACCGCTACGTATGCAAATGATTAAATGCTCTGAATACTATGAGAATGAATTAAAAAAGTTTCCACAATGTGTGCCAAAAAAATGTGGACGTTTTGTAACTGATACATTGGTGAAGCCGATGGAGGTTGAAATGCTTGCGTCAATGGCACAAAATATTATTGGCTTCGCTGGCTCGTCAGGGGGAGCCTCAATATTGGACATACATACTGGTGCCCTATCGTTTGGTGAAAAATATTTAAACTTTTATAAAGTACCAGAAACAAAGAAGTTACTCAAACCGGAACAGTTAACGGTATATAATGTAAGTAAACACCATATGTACTTATTTAAAATTAAAAACTTTTCAATGACTAATATTTTTTGTAAATTATTCAAATAAAATAAAGAACTTTCATTATTTTGTCTTACCAAGTTGGTGAAAGGTAAAATTAAATTAGCTATAGCCGAACAATTTGGAATTGAGCCATCAAATTTGTATTTAACTTCACCCACATTTTTCTCACGCCTTACAAATGTCACAGCAAAAAATGTTCACGATGAATATTGGCATGAACACGTAGATAAGGTAAAAAACATTATAAATTGTCGTATTATAGGTACAAATTAGAGAATACACTTGCAGGAAACATATCCTTCCTTCCATTACACTTCATTGCTGTACCTAACTACATTTACTAAAGATTTTAAAGGTGGAAGATTTATTTTTGTAGATGGCAATGATAAAAATCGTTCAACTTCTGCTATAGAACCAAAAAAAGGACGAGTTATAGCCTTTACATCAGGTTCTGAAAATCGTCATCATGTGGAAAAAGTAGTCCATGGAATGAGGTACATATACAAATTAATTAAGAACAAACAAACAAAAACTAATTTATTTTATTTAACAGATTTGCGTTAACTATATCATTTACTTGCGATCTAAACCAGAGCATTAGTGATCCTCAATTGGTCACTTCTAAAGTATAATATTTATTTTAATATCAAAATATTAAAAGCACACCTAGCATTCCATAATGTATTAAATAATTTAAATAATAAATAATTAAGACTTTTTTTAAAATTTGTTTTTAATGTTTAATTAATGCAATTCTAGGCTTTTAAATTTATCATAGTTGTAAAACCCGGCCCGTACTTGACGCCCACCAAAAAACCGTCCATTTAAATCCACCACAGCTTAAATAAAAAGAAAACGTGAGAACCGTGCAGTAAACTTTAAGCAAGAAAAAAACTTACCTTTAATGGCGCTTTCAATACGTTTAAATTCTACAAAAATCTTTACAGCATCCTCTGGTGTGGTGCCAAATGATTCATGTATTAAAACGTTAGCTACATCTCCATATTTGGTGTTGCATTCATCTTTCACCTCGGGTTCAAGATCCTCATCAACATCACCAGGGCCAACCATATTCTTAAAGATATAAAAAAAATTACAAAGTTCAGTTGTATTTCTTTTTTTTTATCAAGCTTACTCTTAAAAGCACCACTTTACTGGGAGCTTTCATTATTTCGGTTATACTAGGCTCCGAGTCGATGGAATCCTGCGTATTTACAGTGGGTGGTGGAGTTGAAGGATCTACGTTAGCAATTGGAACAGATGCAGAAAGAGCCAATTGTGGGGGTAAAAAAACATCACGTTCATGTATAATACGACCACCACGCTTTGATGTCTTTTCCACTTGTAAGGCCATGGACATACCCTGTTCCTGTTTTCCCAAACCTTGACCATCTTTATAGCCAAATTTGGCCATGATTTTTGCGGCTACTGAACTAGCGGAATAGGGTATAGTTACGTTAGACGAAGGATCCCCATCATTGGCAATTGATATTTCTTGTAATGAAGGTGGTGGAGCTATAGCTACACCACCTTTGTTTGACATCGAACCCGGAGCGGGGGGACTAAAACGTTCCTCCTCTGTTATGCGTTGACCGAAACCACTAAATTTGACAGGAGGTGAGTCGTTATTGCGTGTATTTCGATTGCGACCTCTTTTACGATCGCCACGATCGCGTCCCCGGTCACGATCTCTATCATCTCTTACTTTCTCCTTTCCACTATTCTGTTTTTCTTTTAACTTTTCATACTCATTTGGCCATTGAGGATCATATTCATCCACGAAATCCCAATCATCGGTTTTCACATTTTCCAGTGAAGGAGCTAGTGGTTGTGCCGCTATGGTGCTTTGTACCTTTTTTGATTTCAAATTTACGACTGGCGTCATTAACTGGAAAATTTTTTCAGGAATTTAAAAACTAGACACAGTAAAACATTTTTTTTATTGGTATACCGGTTTCTTTGTGGGATCCTTATTTTTGGGCAGCTGGGCCTTTTTGATGGCCAACTGTGTTTGCAACATTTTAATACCCGAAGACCAGCCATCTATGTGAGACGCTTTAGGTTTAGTATCAATATCGTCATACAAATCCATTTTTTATGCAATTTTCCTAAAAAGGTAAAAATATTAATAAAGAAAATGTACTTCCATGGTGCAATTATCTGTATTAGGTGGTGGTGATTCTACAACAACAAAATTTGGTGAATAAAATTTTCGTTTTTGTTGTAGCATGGCGCAATTATGAGTATCAGGTGGTGTCGATTCTACAACAACAAAAATTTGGTGAATATAATTTTCGTTTTTGTTGTAGTTTTCGTTGGCTCTGTTGTCAAAAAAACATATGTAAAAGTAAACAACTTTGACTACCCAGCCTCGATTTATGCATGAAAAAAGTAGATCAGCTGTGCTTGTAACACCACCTGGTACAATTATTTCACCATTTGTTGTAGTTTTCGTTAGTTCAGGTGTCAAAAAATGATATGTAAAAGTAAACAACATTGACAAACCAGCCTCGATTTGTACATTAAAAAAGTAGATCAGCTGTGCTCGTAGCACCACCTGGTCAGCATAGTTTCACCATGGGTATTTTAATAAAAGGTGGCGTTATAGCGTCACTTGATTATAGTTTAATTTGCTTACCATTGCGAATAAGAAGGTGACCTTGTCCCTACAACAACAACTTCCTGTAAAAATTTAGCATGTATTTTGTTGTGGCTTAATTCCAGCTTGGTTGTCAAAAATGTTGCAATCACACATACACACAGTATACACAACCCTAATAGAACATAAAAAAAATTCCAAGCTTACAAATAGTTTCTTCAAAAATAGTAGCAAATTTAAAATCAAAATTTATAATTTTAAGCAAAATAAACTTTATATATAAGAGCAGAAAATCTGTATATTTTACAGATTTTTTTTGAAATTTAGTTGTTTGACATTTTTTGTTAAAACAATTTTATTGAGAACACCACTTTCGCATAATTTATTTTACAGCTTTAATTTTTAATCATTCTCTTTAAACTATTTCATATCATTGTTATATAAAAAATATTCAAACTAAAATCCTTTTTTAATAGCTTTATATAAACAAAAAGTGGCTAATATACATGTTTTTTATATATATTTCTTTTATAAAAAAATTCTTTTTCTGCCACTGATTTTCTTCTAAGAAAGCCGCAAATCTTTAATTTTCAAAAATCTTCAAATACAATCAAATCTGGCAGCTATGCCTGTATTAGTGTACCCTCGGCGAATTGATAAATTAACAGAAAATTCGCTTTGGCTTTAATTTCATGGGAAAATAATACCCGCTCAGTCGCTATTTTTTACAGCGAAATAGTTCAGGTCCAATATCATATTGCCCCAACTTTAAGTTAAAAAAACATACGGCAAGACCAAAAATCAAAATTTATTAAGCAAAATGTTTTTGTGACCAAACAGCGACAGTGAAAATTTGATTCGAATCTAAATGCAGAATGGGGAGTAATATTTAAGTTTTTAAAAATAAAAGTATGTATTTTAAATGCAAGTTACCAACACGATAAAGGTATGCCATATTATGGTCGACGAGCTGCTTTTACGAACCACTAATGTTTTAACATTTTGATTATTGAACTCTTTTCACTTTTCCAATTTTGGAAATATTACCAAACCTAGCTGTGAGTCATATTACATTGACTTTTGCATATATTATAAATTTTCAGATAGTACACTAACGCTGAATTTTGTCGCATGATGATTTTTCTGTTCAGATAATTTTAAATAAGTTGCTTAAAAAAATCCTTGTAAAAAATCTCTAGTATTTAAAAAAATTTTAAGTAAAATCGATTTTTTGGATGAATAACTAATTTTTAGTATAAAATCAGTATAGTAGATAGTAAAGTTTGAGCAGCTTAGCTTATATAACCGGCGCATTCAGGTGTAGGTTGAATGACCTGATGAAATGCCTCTCGGCCACGGGTTGGATATAGTACTCCAAGTCTTGATTCGGGTACGGGTTTAAGAGGACGTGTTATCTGACAAGTGGACTGATAGTGTCAAAACGGTATCATTTTAGACCCTACTTAACAGCTTGCGCGCTTTGCAGGCTACCATCTAAGCCAACCAATATACATATATACTTTGAGATTACTGTTTTTTTTAAACAGTTGTTTTGATTTTAAAAATTGCCTACCAGTACAATAAATTACTTGTTTTATCACTTCTTAAAGAAAGTGATTTTTTAAATTAATTTATTTTGTCATATTCCAAAGTTGAACAAATAGCTAAAAAGGCTTAAAATCTTGTTTAGTTTATTATTTTAATCCGAAAATAGTTAACGGTCATTTATTTTAATTTATATTATCTAATAAAAATATATGTATTTAAAAAACAAATTAACAGATAATAAAGGTCGGTACGCTGCTCTGTCTGAATTTCAGGCTGTCTTACGACATACTTACGAAATATTTTCAGTTTTTCAGAAAAAAAACTGGGGGCCGACCCTATATTATTTAAACTGACATCAGTATCCAAATTTCGTACGCTTTACTTAAGTTTTAGGGAATTTAAAGATTGTGATGCTGACGTAGAACTTTCCACCACTGGTTTGTAAGGTGTTGCTAAGCAATTATTTATAAAGTTACAGACACAGTTAATATACTCTGAGGGATATTTGGTAAATATTTTAACATGTTCGGCATTTTCAAAGCAAAATGAATTAACATCTACACCCTGCTGCTGGCGTATGCTTATAAATTTTTCTATATCCTGTAAAATAAAAATAATTATATATAAAATATAAAAAATCAATATATTGATAAAGTTTAACTGTGTATGGTATAACAGCATCATCCTTAGAGTACAAAAATAATTGAGGATATTCATTGGGCTCATTTTTTAAATCGTTAAATGGGTTAGTTTGTATAGGCTCGGTACTGACAAATAAACTTTTAAATGCAGTAAATGTTTCCTGAAATTTAAAAAATATGCTGCTTAAATTTTAAATCAACCTTCATGTTCATGTTAAATTCGACACAAAACGACAACAGTACTTTTCATTATAGATATATTGGCGGTTTTGTTTCTCAACACCAAAAACTAAAAGCGCAAATCGCTAACCAGCTAATTTTTTTCACAGATCGAAACATTTACAACAGAAAATGGATGATTTTTTTTTTATTATTTTTTAAAATACATACATACATATAAACGCGAAGATAACTTTGGGACGACAATATGTTAATAACAGGGACTGTAAGTATTATTTATTCTTGAATTTTCAATAAAAACAAATAATGAGCAAAGAAACGCAGAAAAGCCAAGTGAAATACGCCATCTTGGTCATATTAAACTAGATTTTTTTTAAATCAAATGTTTTTTAAATTTTGGAATTTAATTTTTTTATATATGTATGTATGTATATGTAATATATAATTATTTTTGATTTTTTTTTGTGCCAAAAGATTTCATGATTTTTATTTTTTAGACAGAAATAATTGTTATATTTTAAATTATTATAAAAATAAAAAAAAAAAACAATGTTATTATAATTGATTTTTTATAAATATGTATTAAAAAATAATAATTATTTTTGCCAAAAATTTAAAAATGAAATAATATTTTTTCTTTTGGCAAAACAATCACAAATTATAAAAAATCAAAAAAATATTATATTTTTAGTTTTATTTTTTTTTAAATTATTACGGTTCCTGGTTAATAATACATACACATGTATGAATGGAATGTACATACATACCAATTATTTTTTTTAGCAAACAACATACATACTTCTACAAACCACATAATGCTCAGTGTTAAAGTAACTATAATTGCTGCAAAACGATGACATTTTTTTCTTTCCTTGCCATAAATAGCAGCTACAGCTCGATATAGACCCAACATACGGCGTTCACCGGGTGCCGAATCTAATATCATACCGCGCACCTGCAATGGGGTCTTGTGTTTTCTAATGGCCAGTGATATGTGTTGATAGAGATAGGCACCACCATTGGAGAATATATGAAAGATAACAGGATGTGCATCAAAGTTCATATCATAAATAAGCTTTAGTATTTTTTCACCAATTGGCATCACTTCTTTGCGTTTCCAAAATAAGGTGTCAACAGGAGCTGTATAACGAACTGTTATTAAACTAGAATTACATTTTGTTATTGCTTATAGTTGTATAGATTTGTAATCGAGTAGGAACATACCCTCTGTCTTCATAAATTTTAGAATATTTCATCAAATAGCGATCCTGACAACCAGCCCATCCCAATAACATTACAATCGGTGCATGTGTATCGTTATACACAAATAAAAAATTATCTGTGTCCTGTGGATCAAAGGCTTCATTACAATATCGTGGAGTTGGTAGTTTTATTATATATTCCAAAGTATCTTTAGGTTTTGCTAATGTTTTCAATTCCTGCTGTGCAATTGCGAGATTAGTGGTAATCAACTCCTTTTTTGGCTTTCCTATATTTTGCTGTGCTGTAACTGACAAGGGTTTTCGTCCGGTATTTGTAGACGATTCTAAACGTCTATTAGCTTCTTTAGTTGCGGCCTTATTATTTTTATTTTCTGTTAAGTCTGTTACAGTTGATACTCCATAAGGGTTACTATTGATAGGATTCGTGGATGATAACATTTTGTATTACGCTAAGATTGGTTATTTAAAGGAATTATCTAAAAAAAATAAAATCTATATGTAAATATGGCAAAATGTAGGCAGTTTTTTCAACTTTCACTTTTTAATTATTTTAAATTTTATATTTTCTATTTAAACAGCTTTTGTAACCATAAAATCTGGGATAAATCAAAAACTTTTATTTAAATAAATTAATGAATTTCAGTTTCAAAACATTTACTTTTTATGTACCTACATATGTATGAATTTTTATAAAAATCAAGATCATAACGTATTGCAGGTAAAATCAATAAAAAAAAGAACTATGTATGTATGTATGTAATTAGCAAATAAATGTACATTGCATACATACGTATACTATATGTATGTAGGGCTACTAAGTGCTGTAAATAAAATATAGTATGGTGGTATCAGTTTTGTAAACATAATTAATTGTTGAAATAAAAAGGGCATACACATTTTACAAGTTATTTTTCCCACTTCTTTGTTATCTTTTTAAAACACATAAATTTTCAAAAATTTTAATAAATAAAATGGCCATTAGATTAGAATGGCACAAAAATCTTAAAAATTGTTTTTGCTTGAAAATACACACAAATATATGTATGTACATAAATACACATGCATTACTACACTATCCATGAACATTTTTATGTAATTCTGGTAAACGTGCATACATTTACATACATATATAAATATGCATACTTTATAACGGGTTGCTTAATATTATTTTTGTTATTGCCACAATTTATAGAAAATTGATTTTTTTTTACAATTATTGGAAATGCACGATAACATCTTATACATACTTATGTACATACCTACATATGCATGTATTAATTTTTTGCAATTTTTTAAGTTACAAACGTTTAAAAACTTTAATGTGATAGGTCAGTTTGTTTTTTTTTCCTTGCAATACAACTTACCGCAAAGTTAAAAACAGCTGCAGTAGCTTCTGTTTCCTTTTTCTTAGAAAATTAATAAGTTTTTAATTTTCTTGGTTCCCGTTAAAACAAAAAAACAATTGTATTTGTGAGGTCAAGTTTTTTTTTCCGATTACAATGGTTGCTTAACCAGAAAAAAGACAAAAGGAATCATGTGTTTTATAAAATCGTTCGAATCTACACATGTAAATACATACATATGCATTTTAAGTAGTATGTGGGTTGTCAAGGGGATAGTGTTTTTGTGTGAACGAAGGTACATACATACATACACATTTGCAAGGATATGCGCAATGCAACTAACGGAATATTAAATCGTTGTTAGCATTTCTGACATTCTATTAAGCCGGCTAATAGCAAACACTGGATTTCAGTGAAAAAAACAGAAACTTTAAAATCTTGTAATGGGAATTCCATGTAAAACAGCCATAAATGGAAAAATTCGTTTTTTTTTTTTGTAAGAAATCAGTTTACGTACATACATATGTATAAAAGGAAATGAAAATTATGGAAATAAAAAAGAGTTAAAAACGATCACATACTGAATAATATTTTTTTAAATATATTTAAAAGTACATATAATCGTATTTTTATTGATTTCATACAATTGTTACTTTTGTTTGTATAAATAGCATAAATAATTTTTAATTGAATAAAGCAGTATGCGCTCGGCCTACGTCGGGCTTGTTTCACCAAAGTTGGGTTTGGTTTGGTGATTTCAAAAATGACGTTCGGTTGTGTTCTAAAAGTAAAAAACATAAGGAATGGCAAACTGATACTTTCTATTATAATTATAAGAAGGAGATAAACACTTCCAGCGCAAAACTTTAGCATGGATGATTCGCAAGATAAGTATGTACGTTTTTCTTCTTTATACCTACATACATGCGTCTTTGGACTTGTCGCTTTATTTGCAGAGAATAAGCGATTGTTTGTATAAGCTTTAACATTTTCAAATGCTAATTTTCTTTATTTTTGGTCAAAAGCGAGCAGCTCGGCGTTTTGTTTTTCTTTTTTTTTTTGTTACACAGTTAAAACTTCGGTGACTGTGCACTTTGTGAAAAAAAAAACGCTAAGGAACACTAACGTGCACTAAAAATGTACACTAAAAGTACGCTAAAAAAATTCAGTACACCATCATTATGTGATTGTGCGTAAGCGTACGATCATTGGGAACGGTATTTCGTTTGTGTAGAAATTCACAAATACTAAAATAATTTTAAGTTTTTGTGTTCTTGAAAAATACCGTACGCGTACCGCGAACCTTGACCTTGAATATTACGTTCTAAAGGTTCATTTATACGTGACTTAACCATAGCCACAGAAAATAGCTATTCGAACCAAACCTATGAGCAACACTGTAGTTGATTATAGCTGACTTAGCATTACGCCATAACCATAGAAACCAATTGAGTTTTGGTTTTTATGGCAACGGTTATGGTTACGGTAAGTCACATATAATTGAACTTTTTAACATTTTTAATGCAATTCTATCATATTTTAAACTGGCAACTATGGTTACCCTAGTTCCATAAAAAAATTACGCTCAAAAACAAACAACCAGCACAATCATAATATGTAAATGAATGCGTATGGAGATCACTGTTCTAAATCCAATTTTCAATCTTAATGAAAATTTTTAACAAAGAAGCAAAGTTGCCATAAAAATCCTCACAGCGCATGTTACAAAATCTTTTATATCCTTTTTGTTGTTTTTAAAATATGTCAAACTCTATGCAAGAGTTTAACGAAAGAAAAAGGAACAAGCTTTTGACGTCATTAGTTCCTATACTGTTAAAATTATTTAAGAATTTTTTTAAAATACTAGAAATAAAGTCGCAATATAAATAATGAAGTTAACTTTAAGCCGTTATCGAATATTGTTGATCTTACAGTTTTCTTTGCTGGTAGCTGATTTATTTTTTAATACTTTTTCTCATCTTTTACTGACACCAAAGTTACAGTTGACAATATTATTGTTTGTGTAAGTTATTTTTACTTTTGTAAACTAACTTACAGTTAGTTATGAGTTTAAAATTGATTTTTCTCAAAATATTTGCAACAGAACACAGGATCTATTTATTATATTCGAATATTTGTTCTTTACTTTTGCTGTACATGCCACTTGTGTTTATGAGGTAAGATAAAATTTTGTTTTCTTTAATACTTTTTGTATACATTTTTGCTTTGTTTAAGGTGGGAGCTACACATGTAATACTAAGGAATTGCAAATTTTTCCTTTTCACTATTTTACTGTACTTCCTGTTATCGGTTTCCCAGCATTTTTGGTTTGTTTACAATGTCTTGTGGTATCCAATGGCAAATTGGCCAACTACTTTAAAGTTTTTATCATTTGTCCAAAGGACAGGTATGCGAAAATTAAAAATGTTGTTGTTAATCTTATTCAATTGAGTTGTATTTTTTTGCAGTTTCATTCTTCTATTATTATTCGTACAAACGTACAGCTTTAACTCTGTCAGATCCCCGATTTTATGAGGAAAATATTGATTGGATTGCTGAACAATTAAGTAATAAATAAAAAAATCACATTTTTACCAAATGACCAGAACGTATAGCTAAAAATGCACTGCAAAACGCAGTTTTTTTTGTTTTTCGTTTAAACTTTTAGTTGCTTAAAGCACAAAAAAATTTAAATTTCATTTTAATTAAGTAGATTTAAAAACCATATTAGTGTGAATATTTTTTTTGAAAATAGTATAAAAAACGCAAACATTAATTCCATGAGTATATATGTAACTATGGGCAAATGTAGGTACAATATTCATTAAAGAAAACTTTAAGCCGTTAAAGAAAACTTTTGTAAAATAACATTTAATTTAAAATTAAACATTGTTTATTAAGAAATAAAAAAAATAAAAATAAATGTTTAGTAGACAAACAGTTGATCGATAATTGTTACTAAAAACAAGCTCTGTTACTTTAAAACTTTTTCCAATTTCCAAAAAAACCCAAGTTAACTTTTTTTAGGTATATTTTTAAATACTTACGTTTTCTCCTGAGTAAATTTTAGCTTTTTAGCAAAAATACCTTAGTTTGTTTTGCTAAATTTCTACAAAAATCAAAACGACAACGTTGCTTACAACCCAGAGAAATAATAAAACTACAGAGTTGGTATAGAAGAAAAATCGATTCTGTTTAAAATATTTAAAATTAAACTTGTTTGACTTTTAAATAAGGTTAAGTAATAAAATTGCAAACATTTATTGAATTCAGGAAAATAGTTAAAATATTTTTCAAGCCAAAGCTTTATTTGACAATGACAATTAGGTTGAATTTTTAAAGCACAAACATAGAATAAAGGCAAAGTCGGTCATGTTTGCATATTTTCAAAATAAAGCTTTATTTTGTAAATACTGCAATGAGTGTAAATTATTAAAAGAAAAATATTAAATGTGACGAAAAGCGGTCAAGTCAAAATATTTTTTGCTTACCTTTATTATTAGTGTATAAATAAAATTTCTATTTCATAAGCTTTTAATGACCTTGGAAACTGTTTTTGAATATCGTTTATAGACAAACGCTTAAATCCAAATTAAAAAATTCAGGGGGCAAATTATGGTATTTGATTGGAATCGAAATTAAAAAAAAAAATACTAAAACCATTGACCATTTTCCCCTAGTTTATTTACACTTGGTTTTTATATACTGAGTTTGACGTTTGTCTAGGTATGAATTTGTCTGGTCAAGACGTACAATAAGACATCACTGTCTCTTCAAGACGTAAAATTAAATTTAAATTATTTTGTGAAACTCCTCCAGTAACTAGTGACAATTAAAAAAATACCAAAAAGATATATGTATTACCGGAAAATATTTCACTTTATTCTGTTACCATTCTAAAGTCACATTCCTTTCTTTAAAAAACATTTCTTATCAATACGCCGCCGCTATCGTTTTCATTTAGATGGTTAAAAATATTAATTTAAATAAAAAATTTTGCGAATTTTACTGAAACAAAATTTACTTTGTAAAATAAGTACATGAAATATATTTTTTTTTTGGACACGTGTGTCACGTTCTCGATTTTAATGGCATTTTTTATGTGATTTCGCGGCTATTTTGGTTTCACAATAATTAAATAGAATTATTGTGCAACTTCGGGCAAAGAAAGTGCTTCCGAGCTTTCGATGGTATTAGATTTAGTTGTTAATAAAAAACTTTATATTGGACTTGTACTTATCGAGTACGTCTGCCAATTGAATTGATGCATCTCGTCTGTACAAGTATCGCACATTCCAGGAGCAGATCTTTAAATCGTGGTACTTTTAACGTCGCGGGTGTTGTCAACAAAAAGGGAATATGTTCTATTCATTATTTTTTTATTCATTGTAAATAGGATTTTTATGGAGGTGTGTCTTAAGCCCAACGACCCAACCCACTTTTAAAGTTCTTGGGGCCAACTTCGGTTTTATTTTCTGGGATTCTTCCTTTAGCGTTGTATACATAGCCGCCAGGATTTGTGCTCCAGCCGTCCCCAATATGGATTAGACGCTTCTGGACTTATGGCTGGAGAAACCAGTCACTATTTTATTTGCAAGTCTCTTGAGGGCGCCTTCAGCGGGGGTACTTTTTAATAACGGTATCTATTAACTGCTCCATAGTTTCTTTATTGGCGCATTGTAACCTTTTATTTCCTTTTTGGATTCTGTCGCTCTCGGTCGGGAACTGCTCATTATTTAATACATTCGCAGCTAATCCACAGCCCTCCGCCTGCTGAACTTCTTTGTAGCCTGAGCTTTGCATAAAAGTTAAAATTCAAAAATTAATTGTGTGGTTCAAAAACTAATGTTTTAAAGCATTTTTCAACCACATTTTTGTGGGTAAAAGTTTTAAGAAGTTTGCCAGAGACTCTGACTGATCTGCTTTATTCCAACTCATGCTATTGATTTTTCTTTCTTTTAAACTGGTACCACCTAACCAAACTTTGATAAACATTTTGATCATCTTATCCGATTAAAAGAAAGAGATAAAAATCACTTTTTTATAACACTAAGATTGAGGGAAGGAAGATATATTAAAATCGTATTGTGAATTTATTCTCTTAAAAAACATTTAAAATTTTTTTATATAAATTTGTTTTTTTATTTCTGTGTGTGTTGAACAAGAGCCTGATCAATTAAAATAGTTAACAATTTTAAAATTTTGTAAATAAGCTAAAAACAAATCGTTTTAATTAAATGATAAATATTTTTCTGTATATGTACATTTCATTAAAAAATATTAGACAAATTTTACAAACATAAAAGTTTTACTGAGATATGCTGGCTCTTTACATTTAATTTTTTTGCAACATAATTTTTAATTTTATTGCCAACAAATTTAGTATAAAAATTAACGGCATTTTAGAGGCCTGCTTAAAGTCAATAAAAGAAAAAACATATAAAGGATACATACATATTAAACTTAATATACTTATGCACTTATTAGCGGCACACCAAATAATTTCTCCCAAGATTGTGCTATAGAATTTAAGCAGGTATTAGCATTTTCGGCTGTTTGAAATATGCATTTCCAAAATTCGGATTTGTCTTGAGTTTCATCAAGAAAATGTACAATAAATACAATGTCTGAACAACGTTCAACTTCTACCAAGTTGGACATTAATTGCGTAACACACAGTTCTATATCTGAGTCATGGTCCATTTCAGAAAGCCAATCTAACTTTTCCGAGCTCAAATATATATGAGAGTCAGTGGTTAAAAGACCACAAATTTTAAAAGAACGTTTGGCATTTTCACAATCAATTTCACAGCCATTTAGTAGAGAACACATATTGAGTTGTTCTTTGATAACAGCGGCACTAAGACGTTTTGTTAACAGCTCAGCTGGTTGATATTTTAATTCGCACGTTGAAGGCAGGGAATTATCTAAAAGAATTGAATTAAAATTAAAACAAGTATCCTTAAAGTTCATTTGAATTAAAATTAAACTTACTGGCAAAAAATAACATTAAAGAATCTGTTCTTAAAATATCTTGTAGCAACAAAAGGAAACCACCCCAATCACTAAGATAAAACGATAAACCAATTTTCCAGGGCAGTAGTTGTATGCTTTCTAAGCGATTTACTGTACAACTGATTATGAGTTTTAACCATTTTGACACGTCATCATTTTCAGCCGCAAAAGCTTCCATTACATATAATTTGCAATTGGACATAACAACAACGCCATCTGTAAGTTTTTTATTGGCTTTATTAAGAATACGTCCCCTAACAATCCACTTAAAATGTTCATTCTTTTCAAATTTCATTTGATAGAAATACAATTTTAGACGATGGTCGATGTCATTAAAGTCATTATAGTTGAATTTGTACAAAGGACTAGTGGCGATCGATTTGTTTTTTGCATCGGTGTCTGAAGGTAGTACAGTTCCCGATTTAACATTCGTTTCGGATTCTATTAATTTTTTTGAACTAGTCATTAAAACGTTGGTCGATTCTATAAGGGCTAAAATAGGAAAAAGCGCTTAATTATACCTTTATTATTATAATTCAAATAAAACAATATTGGTAGTCAAGTTTAAATTTTAGTTTTAAAATATTGTTATTACCTCCAAAAATTGATGATAAGCCAGTATTATCTGCCCGCTTTGCATTCTGCGAATTCGAGGTTTCGCTTGTTTCTTGTTGTAGGTTTTCCTTAACAACATCTTTTTGCTCTTTACCTAAATGCAATGACGCAGTTTCCTGGTTTTTTTCATAGGTCGTACATATACTATCCGTTACCGAACCAGACGAACTACTTTCCGTTAAATTATTTTGTCCCAAAATAAATGAACATTTCTTAGAACTTAAGTTTGTTGCTGTGTTTAGTTTGTCGTGCTGCTCGAGTTCCGGGCATTCTTCTGGTTTGCCTTTGTCTTTATTGGCATAATTTATCATATTATCGAATTCACGTTCAAGAAAAGTTTGTGTATAGCTCTGATCAGCTATTGTCTCTAAGTTAGGCACGTGGGCTAAGTATAGTCTTTCATCCCAATTTTTCCGACTGGCACAGGGGTCTAACACTTCTATGCTCGATTGACTGGGATTAGAGATGATATCAATATCACTTTCACCATTTGTTTTAAAATCCAGATCACGTTCTGTATTTGAACTGCCCACCAAAGACTGATTTGATCTGAACGAACTTTCAGTGCTACTAACTCTAGAACAGGATGATCCATTAAGAGAATTTGCCGAACCTAAATGTTGTTTTAGAAAAGATTTATTTTCGATATTAGTTTAAGAATACATATTTAAAAAATGTAAAAGAAACATTGGAGTGTTAGTAACCAATTGTTGCATATAGAAAAAGGAACATTAACTTGTTATTGTGTTTCATTAAAATTTAGAAAATTTTAAACAAAACCAATGCTTCTTGTGTGTTTTTTTTATTAATGCAATATGTATTAGGTATAACAAAAAAAAAATGATATTAACTTTTAAGAGTATGTTTCAGCATCCTACTGTGCAGTTGGTTATTAGCAAAAAGCCTTCCGTTTCCTTTACCTTCAAACACCAGTATCCACATACGTATGTATGCAGCAATTGTTAATTTTAAAGAAATATGTAAAAGGATTTTTTACAATGGAAAAATAAAGCACACAAAATATCAATCAGTTAGTTTTATGGTTGAAAATAAAAAAAAACATGCAAAAAATAAAAAAAAAATAAATTAAAATGGGTTTTAGTTGTTGTTTCATTGAATAATTATCCAAACAATCTTACCAATACTGTTGGTTTCATCAACGACTTTTTCGATATTTGAGATAGAAGTTGAAGGTTGCTGTAGTTTAATCGGGTTTATGGAGGTGGGCAATTCTTCTACTATTGAGGCGGGCGATAATTTGTCTTTTAGAGTAGTTTTTTCGAGAGATTTTGGTATTTCTTTGATTTCAGCTACAAAGCAAGACTTGCAGTCTGGACAACGTATTTCTAAGGCAAAATAATTACAAAAAAATTAAAAGCTTTGCAGCAAATACCTTTTTTTAAACTAAACATTTACCCAGATTTTTTAACTTGAATTTAGTTTCCTGAGAAAATTGACAGCTACAATTGACACATCGATAAATCGTTTGATTCATTTCAGTTAAATCGCGATTTGACAATATATCACGCAGCTTATTTTCTAATTCCTAAAAGGTAAAACAAAAATACATTTTTTTGTAATAGAAAAGAAAAAGGATATGCTTACTTGGCACAAGTCTTCTTCAACCCTATAAACACGTTCCTGTTTATCTTTTTTTACAGTGTCAAAATTAATACGCAAAGTGTTTGATTTAATACGATCACAAGATTCTAAAATTTTAAGACTCCATTTTGTAATAGTTCTAAGAGAAAACAAAAAAAAGGAATTATCTTTAAAAACAGCTTTAAATCTAAGTTTTTTGTTTGAAAACTTACTTTTCTGTTAATGGGTCCCTTTCTCTGAGAAAATTGGATGACTTGGTTAAAAATATCGCTTCATTTTGGTTGGAGGTATAAACGATATAAGTTTCTTCATCCTCTTCCCGATCAGAATCTAATAATAGTTAGAAGTGTACTTTAATTACATTCTCACTTAAATTATATAGTTTCAGGGTCAGGTAAAAAAATAAATTTAACTCACACTCCTCTTCCTCGTCCTGCTTCGTTGTGGATGAATAAATTTTACTTAAAATATCTAGTTCCTCATCCACCTCTGCTAACCTTGTTTCATGCATTAAAGCTTTCTGCTCTTTTTCTTCTTCTTTTTCCTTCATATCCTCTTCAAAAGGATTTTTACTTATGATTTTTGAATGATCTAGTGATTTATATATGGTTTTCTCATTTTCTGCGTTGTCATTGGTTAGGGTTTGTGTTTCTTCTAAACTTTGATATAAAGATATCGTTTCACTATTGTCGACTTTGGTCCTAATAGGTGTCAACATCAGGTTGGCCATCGTATTATCCAAGGTATTGTTGGTGGGTGTTGAGGTGCGAATGGTGGTATTTGTTGTATCTTGTTGGGAGTCCTCGTTAACATTTTTAACGTAATCATCAAACATTTGGCGAGACTTTTGGCGTTCCAAATCAATGTCTACAGCTGAATTGTCCAAGGGAAGGATACCTAAAACGCTATTTCGCATTTCAGCATTGCCACTATGTAGCCACTCATTGCCATATTTTTTACGCAAATTTACTATTTGACCCTTAATGTCCAAGTGTTCGTTATTTTCACTATCTGTGACAAATGATGTATTCATAGAACATTCCAGAGTTTTCAAAGAATCTAAGTGTTCACCTGCTTCCAAAATATCATCTTCGATTTCTACGCGTCGAACTTTTGAGGCTTTCCTTTTCGATTGTTTGACTATCACTTCTTCGGTATGATTGTTTTCCGATGTATCCGAATTATTATCGTTAAACCTAAATGACACAATTGAGCCCACACTAGAAGTAGGTGTTTGATTAGATAAGGGTGTTAAGCGTCCAATAACTGCCATAGAGGAAGCCGATGAGCGGGTAGTATAATGACTTAAAGCTCCAACTGCTTTTATCTGATGAGTTCCAGTTACCGATTTTTCATATTTTGAGAGAGGTTCGAAATCCAGTATAAATTTAACAGAAGAGCAGTTTTTATGCAAATACTGAGATGAAACAAGGCGATGTTTGGGATGGCACTGCAAAGGATTTCCATATAAATTTAAAAACTTCAAGGTACTAATGGCACTTAGGGGTAACAAATAGTTATGATCTAGCAGACAGTTATCTGATAAATCCAGATCAGTAAGAGCATCTAGTTTAACTATACTCATCAAATCTTCCAATAGATTATTACTCATATTTAAGGACTGCAAACGTTTGTAGGCATCCATATGAAATTGCGGTATACACAGCAAACGATTAAAGCTCAAATCCAAGGTTTTTAAATGAGGCAGCCATTTTATAGCTTTTACCGATTGCAGTTGGTTGTGACGTAAATTTAGGTGCTGCAAGTATTGCGCAAATTCTAATGAGGTGTCTACTGCACATAAATGATTGTAGCCAAAATCGGCTGTTTTTAGTTCGTTCCAAACAAAACCATTCGAATTATCACCACCACAGTGCGTTATAATCTCATCAACACTCTTAGCACTTTTTGTGCAGATTAAATGTTGCAATTGGGCACGCAATGGTTGAATGCCGCAAACCTGTTTAATGTTAATCTTTTGTATTTCCAGCCGTTTAAGGGCTCGAAATTTTGTTATATCTATTTTGCCATCAAAGTACTCATCCCCAGGATATTGTACTATACACAGTAGGCTTGTCTTTTGTACAAAATCATGCACCAATTGTAGATCACGAAATACCGGTGATTTTGAGTTAATAGGCTTTACCACCTGAAAATTTTGTGTATCGCCAATTTCAAGAGAATCGGCTATTAAAGTGAACGAATCATTGAGCGCTCGCAAAAGAGAGGCTAAAAAAGGAGAGAGCAGTTGAAATAAAAGAAAAGCTTTTAACTTTTAAAATATTGTAGGTTTTTATGTGTATTTTTATGTATATGTATGCCGCGAAGTAAAGCATTTTTATATAAAAATATTGCACCTACCTACGATATTTTTCTGTTATTTTACATTATGAACTTGCATTTTCCCGAAGTATATAAAAGTTTGCCGCAATGGCTCACACTTTAGTACTTAACACAAAAACGCCACTAGCGACTTTCCAGAAAAAAGAAATATATTCTTTGCAAATGCAGGTTATCGCCCCTGTTCTGTAAACCGAGAGGATTTAAAATCGAATGGTGTCTCTAAATCGATAGGGGTTTGCCAACTCGACATAAAATCAAGTTAAGTTTGTGACTTCAGTTTAAAAATGAAAAATTCATTCGGATTGTATTACCAGAATATGGGGGATTAAGTATTTGTGTGCCAAGATTTATTTCAATCAATTTAGCAGGTAGATAATTATTACAGAACGAAAATTCAAAAAAAAAATTTCGCGAAGTTATCTAAATACGTTCTTGTAACAAAAAATATTTTAATAGGAAACTAATTCTCTACTTAATACTTTTATCTTCTAAAATCTCTGCCAAATATTTTAGGATTAATACAAGTTAGGGCAATCCTAATGTCGAATTTTAAAACAATATAGTGCACACACACTTTTAAAGATGTGTGTACATACCCTGAAGGAAACTTGGGACTAGAGTCTCAAATTCAGCATTTTCGTCCATTATTTTGTTGACTTTTTTGCGACATTGTCAACAAAGCGTCTAAAATTTTTATTTACCTTTAATGAAAAAAGAAAATTACAAATTAGAGCATTTTCGTCGACATATGCCCCCAATAGAACTTGTGACATTTAGTGAATTTTAAATGCCCATCGCAAAAGGCCCTGCCTGGGGTAAAGCTAGTCCAAGGTACATTGAATGTGCCTTGAGCTAGTCCAGGGTACACCAAACAAGGTAACAACAAGGCGAATTCAAAAAATTCGCCTTCTACATTTCCTTTTTGTGTTTAAACGGTGAATGTTATAAAAATTAAAAATTTCATAAAAAATTTAATATTTGCAAAGTAAAAATGTCAAATTTATTTTAATTAGCTGGACTCTTGATATAACCTGGTTAAGTGTCAGTAGTACTGGTGACAATGCCAACAGCGATTCACAAGTTTCACTATTGACATTTCCTGCAGGGTACATACATACATGCATACATATTTAAATCAAATTTAGGTCGCTCTTTTATATGAACAAATAATAATAATGAATGAAGAATTTAAAAGGCCATAAGTTAAAAAAAAATCATGAGATAATTTAGCAAAATAAATCCTTATTACTTTACATTTTTTAAAGTTAAAACCCGCAAGCAGCCTGGTTTAGATAAGAAGATATTTTGTACGGTAGTTACGAAATCATATGGAGGAAAAAAATGTATATGTAAGCAAGTAGTAATTAAAAGATTTAATATACGTGCTGCAATTGCACAGTTGCTAGATAACCTAGATTATTTTTCTAAAGTCAAGGTGCAGATGAAGTAATTACAAAAAGTTTAAATATTACAGTTAAATTTTATTTATAATCTAAATTTCAATTGTTTTGGTAAATATTTAAAAATTAAGCAATCTCAAATTATTAGGTGATAAAATTAGTGAATCGTGGTTTCAAAAGGTAATATATAAAAAAGCAGGCGCAGGAAATTCCAAGACATAGCCACTTATTTCAAATGTAAACGGCAAAACAATTTACGTCGACTTATTAAATTACGGTTACGTTATAAATTTTTTCACTTATTTTCTTAAAAATCTCAAAAGCATGTCAACAACAACACGAACCTTTAAATTAATACCGATTTCGAGGCAAGTTGAGGATGGAAAACAAATTGGCTGTACCTAAAAATTTACGAAGACGTCAAACTTTAACTACCCTCTACGCAAACCTAAATTTGGATAGACTTTTCATTAACTAGTCTATGTATGCTTTTTGAATTATTACATCTTTATGTTAAAAACTTATTAGAAATTTGCCATTCAATCGAGTTCCATCTTAATAGTTGATTTATGATAACTTGTATTTTACATAAGTACAAATCTATACCTATACATATATTTAAAATGTAATTATTTATTTATTAAGGTGCATATAAATATATTAAAATAAAAAAATACTTGAACTTACCTGAAAGTGTTAGTTTAAACTCTGAATTTAATATTTTGTCACCATTATTTCTGAGCAATGTAGCCAGTTCAGTAATTTTTTTCGGATCCATGTTACTAAAAACAAAACAAAAAACCTACATAGACAGAGAAAATAAACATAAATATACTGATATGTCGCAGCTGTTATTTAATATTTTAAGATTCTTTTGTTTTTCATCATTAATAGTTAAAATTGTCCTTAATATGAGGGCCACAGATGATTCACCTTAAAAGCGTAGTGGTTTAAAATAGACGAGACGACATACAAAATGCTGCAAATACATGGATATTTTCATCGGATTAATTATTATAATAATAACATATAAAATATATGTATATACATATGCATATTATCATAGACTTACCTTATTTAATTAGATAAAATCAAAATATTTAGAAAAGTAATTATTTTTTCTTTCATAACGCACTTCTTAATTTTTTTGTGGAAAAAAACGTATTATTTGTTTTTTAAATTCTGTTTGGCTAATTTGTTTACTTCAAGTGAATATAGTAAAATTATATTCCTAATACGTTGATTGCATTTTAAATAATTTTTATAAAATAAGTACACATAAAAATGTATTATTACTGCGTTCGTTTTATTATTATTTTTGTTATTTAATTGACAGCTGATAAAAGACCAAAACAAAGCAAAGGGAAAGCTTTAAAAGATGGTGCAACTACAACGTTACGACCATGGTGTATCTATACAAGGTGATAACGTCACATGTCACGTCACCTCACCGTTTTTAAACTTTTTAACGGCGTTGTTAGCGTAAATGCTAATCTACGGTCTCGATTAGACATGAAATCACTAACATTACACAATAATATTATGTTACCATCAAATGTAGACTGCTGATGTTAACGTTTTTTCATGTTTTAACACCGTTTTTAGTGAAAATGTTATAACAGAGGTTTTATAACATCATGCTTTAACTAATATTCTTGGCTAATGGAGACTAGGAGTATAGCAACGGTGCTATAATTTTATGTCTTGACGAGACAAATCCATGCATAGACAAACGTCAAACTCAGTATACAAAAACCCAGTATTAAAATAACGATTTTTTTTATTTGGATTTTGACATTGGTCTGGGCATGCATTTGTCTCGTCAAGACGTACAATAACGTAATGTGACAATATTGTACGTTCTGACAAGACAAATTCATTCCTAGACAATAGTATTTTGCAAAACTAATATTTTCGGTATCGTTATCAATACCGGTAACCAAATTTAAACGGTATTGGCTACCAACCTTGATTATAAATAATAATTTTTGTTATGAAAATTTTTTTAAAAAAGGAATTTTTCATAAACTATCCACTTAAAATTTATTTTTATAGAGCACTATTTTTAACAAATAAACATGCAAATAAATTCAAATTTGCTGTTCAAAAAACATCACACTTTATATCAAAAACACTCACAACTCAATGTTATTGTTTATCACGATAGACTTTTCTCTTTCAACTTTCGTGTTTGTTAAAGCTTTGATCTGGTAAGGAGAAATGATTTTGGTGATTTTTGAGTTGTAAGTGTTTTAAGTTTGGGGTTTGATACACAAACATACTTATATGTATATACAAAAAGATACAGCATGCTTAAAGGCGCATAATTAATTTAATAAAAATTATTCTCAGACAATTTTGTTATTATTACTAAGGCTCAAGTTCAATCCTTACTAAATTCTTATATTTTGCAAATAAAGAAACTTATATTCTTTTCTATTTTGCACTTTATTATAATGTAAGTTTAAGAAAGAAATTTTTTATTTAAAAAACATGTTTTTACCGATACTAACAGAGTAGAATGCTACAGTACATAGGCCAGTGGATGCTTACAACCAAGTAACTAACAATCCATGAAAGAGTACTGATGATAAAAATCGTAGCTGTTTTCGAAAATGCATACTACTCGGCTAATATCGATAAAAACTTGTTTTTTCAATAAAAAAAATCTTTCTAAAACTAACGCTAATGAGTAAAGTTAAAAATAATAAATATTCATTTCTTCATTTGCAAAAAGTTGAAATTTAGTAAGAAATAAAATTGGGCCTAGGTAATAATAAAAAAAAATGTTTTAAAAGAAATAGTTAAACTATTAAGAAAAAAAAAAAATTAAACAAAACGCAAGAATTATTTTCGAAGGAAAATAGGGTTATAATTGCAAACCAAAAGAAATGGGTTGAAAGGTTTTGACTATTGCAATAAACCTAACATTTTTAATTCGTAAGAGTCGTTTGTAAATATTTTTGGTAAAAGTTTATCAATTCGTAACACCATCTATATGTATGTAAATAGTAGCTTCCTTGTTAGTTACATATTCGCCGTTGCTATAGAAAAATCTGCAAACGAGTAATTTTGTTGAGTCAATAATTAAAGTAGTCAGTCAATAAAAATTTGTTTTCAAACTTTGATTTAAAAAAAAAAACACAAAATAATAAATATACACAAAACATGCCTGGCAAGGAAGTTTCGAAAGAAATCGTTGGCCTTAATCGCATAACCAAGAAACGAATCTTGGAGCTGTGCAAAAAAAACAAATTATATCAAACGCCTCAACTGAATGACGTCTTATATTTGCATTATCAAGGTTTGTTAGACAAATTAAAATATATCTAAAATTTAACTAAAAATTTTTTTCCAAGGTTTCGAATCCATAGAGTGTTTGGAAGATTATACCGAACTCAAGTGTCTGTGGTTGGAGTGCAATGCTATATCGGAAATTCAAGGGCTTGAAAAATTGATCAAACTTAAATGTTTGTTCCTTCAAAGTAACTTGATAAGAAAAATTGAAAACCTAGAATATTGCAAAGACTTGGATACAATTAATTTATCCCAAAACCACATAAGAAAAATTGAAAATTGTGGTTTTGAAGTGTTACCAGTTTTGAATTCTCTTAATCTTTCTTCGAATTATCTAAAAGACTGTGACGGCTTAAAGGAGTTAGAGCATTGTAAAAGTTTATCGGTCTTAGATTTATCAAATAATCGTATTGATGATATATTGGTAGTTAAGGTAGCAAAAAATCGTTGTAATTTTTAGGACATTCTTTAAGTAATTTTTATAATATTTTCTAAAGATTTTCGCTCGTATGCCAGAATTAAGGGTTTTGGTTTTGCAAGGTAATCCAGTCGTTTCAAAAATACCACAGTATCGTAAAACTTTAATATTGGAGTGTGTAAGTGTTAACAAAAAAAAGAAACAGAAAACACCATTTACTTGATATTTATTTCTAACTTTAGAAAAACTTAACATATTTGGATTCTCGTCCCGTATTTCCTAAAGATCGAGCTTGTGCTGAAGCATGGTATGTTAAATATTCTTTACGAAAAAAAAACATTTACATACATGCATGCACTTAGTTAGTAGATGTTTGAGCGGTAATGGAATTTTTTTAGGATAGTCTAGTGGACTGATGTGTTGGTTGAATTTTTAAAATTTTAATTACAAATGTTTTTGTTTTTTTTAGGAAGCGTGGTGGCTATGAAGAGGAACGTAAAGAAAACGAGCGTTGGAATCGAAAAGAGCGTAAAAAGATGAGAGATGGTGTAAATGGTAAGGCTAAGCCATTATATTTATGCAACTATGTCTCTATCTTATTAAATTTTTCTAAATTTTCTTGGTAGCCACTATTCACTTACGCAATAAAAGTCGTAAGCTCGAAGATCAAATATCCCTGATACCTTCTTCTGATTCCGAAGATGAAACAAGCTCAAGAATGAAAAAACCAAAAACTTGTGTGAAATCAGATGCTAATCTTGATTGTATTTGGGATGAGGTTTCCGGAAGCAAAAATGCAGAGGAACCTTTAATTGTGAATGAAAGTAGTAATAATTTATGTAGCGAAACTCACAAAAACTCTGAAAGTAGGAGTAACGAAGAAGTTATAGTTAATTCTATGCTCGAAGAAAACAAAGATAATGGAAACTTAGAAGTTCCTTACACTATACCAAAAAATAATGAACAGGAATCTTTGAAAAAGTCTCCAAAACAAATAATTTTTGGGGATGAAAGATTTGACTTCTTGAAAGAGAAAAGTACTGAAGATAAGGATTATTCCGAACATACCAAAAAAGTACAACAACAAGAAAAACTCATTTCAAAAAATTTTGAGCAGAAAATCGAAAGAAAAGAAGAAGAAATAAGTAACGTTTTAGAAAAAGGCAAAATTTCTAATAACGATTCTACAGGTAATGTAGAACCCACAGAAACAATTACAAAGTCTTCTCCTAAAAAATGTAATCTTTTTATAGAAAATTGTTCAAGCTTAAAAGAAGATCTTGCCCCCTGTAGCAACGATTCTGATGAAGAGCAATATAAACCTATTGTTAGAGCCCTGGAAAATATTGTAGCTGAAAACTCTCTTGAAGCATCAAGTCCTAAGGCTGTCGGAAGTCTTAATGAAAATAAAAAATTTGAAGAAGATAATTACGAAGCCCTAAACGAACTAGAAGAAACTATGAAATTATTACAGAATCAAGGATCTGATGAAATAGCACCCAATCAATTTCGTTCAGTTAGGAAAATGGAAAAAAATTGTTTAGAATTCAAAAGTGAAGAAGGTTGCTTAAAAATTAATAGTCATTTGAAAAATGATTTTGAAAAATTGTCAGAAAACTTAAATGCTTTTGTAGAACAGTTAGATAAAAAGCAAGAAGAGCATCACAAAGTAGTTGCTGCTAAATATGAAAACAAGAGTGACTGTAAAATAAGCGATAAAGGAAAAAGTGCTCTTTGTGGAAACAACGAACTTCCACCAATGATTGAGGAGGTCAATGCGGAAAATAAAGTATTCGACATAAAACTAAAAGCAGAAGAGAAAATTAGCGCTAACGACTCACAAGAAAGTATGCAAAATGTGTCGGATTCTTTTGAAAATACTACTGATCATACTGGAAAAACCCGCAATACTTGTGAATATGACAAAAGGCCAATGGATATAACTTTTTTAACTCAACAATCTAATGAAGCATTACATTCTTTGGAAAGGGAGTCAAATGAATTAAAGAAATTATTGCAAAAATTGGAAAACGAAAATGAGGGTCTCTCTGAAATTATCAATAAAGAGCAAAAACAGCAAGAAGAACAAGAAAGCCTTGATAACAAATATAACCAATCGCTCGTTACTAGTTCTAAAGCAACAATGGAACAAGATTTGAAAGAACTTAAAAATGAGCAAAATAAAGCAGAAGTGTTCAAAGAAAACCTACCGGAAGCAAATGAAAATAATAAACTTCTATCTTTAGATAAAAATTTTAAAACAATAATGGAAAAAGACAATGAGAGTAAACAAAATGATGAGGAAAATGCCCAAGAGACACAGGGCAAAAGTATCCTTAATTATCTGGAGCAAAGTGAAATTTATGAACATCAGAATATAGATTACGACAAGGAGTTAAGTCAACATGATAAAAAATATACAAATCATTTTGTTTTTAATATTTTGGAAGAGCTTTTAAGCTCTTTGGAGTTAAAGCAAAATTATAATGAATTTTTAAAACCAAAATTGCCTTTAACAGAAATGCCATTTGAACAACAAAAACTTGCTGAGTCTGTTCCTCAATTTTTGAAATCTTCCAATTACTTTTATAAAAATATTGATAACATATATCAGAAACCTTTTGCTGGTGAAAATAAACAACAACAACAAAAGTCTTTGGCTTTAAGAAGTTTGTCCAAACAGCCTAATTTAAAAGAATTTAACAGCGATACTCTTCAATCTTTAGATGCCCAATTGAAGGATATTAAAATAAAGCAAAATGCAAAAGTCCATCTAATGGTTGAGAGAGTTTTTGCCAAAAAGGAACGTTACAATGATACCTTGGAATTAGTTGATGGTAAACTAATGGTCCGCAATAAAGATACAAATGAATTAGGGGAGCTATCCCCAGCTGTTACGGAACACTCAAGTGAGAGCGAGGAAGAATATGAAACAGCCCAGTCAGAGGAAGAAGAGAACGATAATAACAAGGATTTTGAGTGTAAAACTTATCTATTGAAGGTTAAAAAAAATCGTGTACCCGATAAACCAACTGCTCGTAAATCCAGTGAGGATCTTATAACTAAGGCTTTAATTGAAAATTATCAAAACGAAGCTACAGAGGATAGTCAGGATGAAAGCGAGGATGAGTTTTATTCTTTAGCTGAGCGAAACAAGACTAACCTTTATGGGATTGATAAAGAGTTTTTTGATATATTACCACTTGATAATTTAAATATTTCTGAAATTGATGAAAACCACATTGCCCAATGTGCCCGAAGTTTTGAGGAGTTAAAACATTGTTTGACGGTCAGCAAAGAAGAAAAGTGCTTGTCGAAGGAAGACAGGGCGCTGCTTAAAAATATGATGGAAAGAAAGAATGTTAAATCAAATGAAAATTTCGCAAACCCTTTAGAAACTTCAAAAAATATTTCGAAATTCGAAAAAGAAGAACAATTTGGGCCTAACAAAATATCTCTTTATTCAGAAGAAACCAAAACCCCTGTATATAATAAAAAGAAATCCAGTGATGTTAATCTCAGTTCCAGTACAGAAAATTTTACACTTTTTGAGTATAAAACAATTTCAAACAACGAGGATCTCTGCCAAAACCAATTAGAAGAGCAAATTTTAAACGACGAGCCAGAAGATAATATGACAATGAAACAGTTATTTTTAAGAAAACTTGCAGAAAAAAATAATAGCTGGCAAAGAAATAAAGCTCAGGGGGATAAACGTAATCAAAGTATCAGCAATAAGGAGTTATTTTTAGAGCTCAAACGCCAGAGTGAAGAAGAGAAAAATGAATTTGAAACTAATGATTCTATTAAAAATGGTAAAGAATATAATGTAACTGATAATCTATTAAAATTTCATAAAAGGGATGCATCTGCAGCTAATTCAGCAAAAGCAAAAAATAAATTTTCGACAAGCCATACTATTGACGGTACCCAAATGATATCAGGCTCTGATGATATAGAAGTTTTGGAATGTAATTTGGAATTAACTGATTGCAATGATGAGTTAGTGGATGCCATTAGCGTTAATGCAGAGTTTCATATTTAATAAATCTTAAAAATATTTATTTATTTTGTATTAAAAATAATTGCAAATAAACACATGTGTTTATTATGGTTTTTAGTTTACAAAATTTAAAAGAAATGGTTGCAGTAAAAACTTTTTAAAAATAAAAAATGTTAAAGAATATTATAAAAATATTAAAAAATATGAACTAAGGCAAATTGCATATCTATATTTGTAAAATTGAAATCATCTAATCTTTAATCACGCATTTGACTAATGTCTAGCAATCAATGTATACATAGTAGTGTAAAGATTAAAATTAAACAAATGAATGACATCTTTCACAAGTACTTTAATCTGGAATATATACCAAATCAAACTAGATGCCCAGTAAAAATAACACATTTGAATCCTTATCAGTAAAAAAGTTCAATTTTACCAGTTTGTCAAGTATTTTCAAACCAGTTATAACAGGTACTCGTATAACACTTTCATTTGTCAAGGCATTCCATTTGATGTTGAACAATGCTGGGTAATTATACACAAAAAATTAAATTAATTGGGGAAAATCTAAATAAATTGAAATTTGAAATAAGACAAGTATGAAAGTTTTATTCGGTCTTGTCCGACCGTTAAACATGGTCAGTCATCAACAGTCACAAATGGTTGGCTTAAATAGGAACCATAATAAGCCATTGACCGAACGCTCTGAACTTTGCATAGGCGTGGTGGGATTTATAGAGCGGGGCTTCTGTAGGAAGTACTACACTTTTGCTGCGTTCTTGGATATTGTGGGAGCCTTTAATAATGTATTAATAGAGGCTATTAGAAATGCACTAAGAAGATTAGTAGTTCAGGGCATTCTAATGAAATGGACACATGCTATGCTTTTATCAACTCTAGTTTGGATAATAAACACTTGAGAAATGGTGCGTTTAGAGGGACGCCACAGAGAGGGGTATTTTCGCTACTTCTGTGATTTCTTGACGAGGTTTTGAGACTGTATGACTTAAAAGGGATAAATCTAGTGGCTTATGCAGGCGCCATTGTGGTACTAGTGACGGGTAAATTTTATCAACGACTGGTTAGGTGATGCAAATTGTCTGCTTGGGCTTAGGATAAAGGATTAGGCGTAAAGCCAAGAAGACGGAACTAGTAATCTTCCCCTTGAGCCCCCAGTGTCAGTTGGAATTAAGCTGGAAATGGCGGAAAGTGACAGATATCTGCGTATGGTCTCATATGGTAAGTTGTCTTTAAGGCTCCATAGGTAGGAACTTTGGCTTTCAACTGGATATGGTGAACAGGACTTACACATCTGTTGTAGAACCGATTCTTGCATATGATTGTTATGTCTGGTGAAAGGCCTTATAACAGGATAACATATAAAAAATCTTATAAAAAGTCCAGAGATGTGCTGTACTTGGCATTACTTGGATCAAGAGCATTACAGCCCAGGCAGCTCTGGATATTAATCCACATCTTATTCTCATTGAGGGTTTAGTGGCTGGAATGGCGGTAGAGTTTATTTAGGATTAGTGAATTAGGGCAGGGATAAATAAGTAGTGTTTCTGATTTTCGTGGGCAGTTGTGTTTTTTAATGACTATAGGTTTGCGAATTTTGACCATGGGATCACATCAAGGGTAGTGCTTTAGGAAAGACTATAAAATATACGAAAAACTGTTTGAGAGGTTTGAAGTTTTTACTGATGGATGGAAGATAGAAATAGATACATAATAGACTTGTGGACGACTGTGAACGTGCTGATCACGGCGGCACGCGGTACATGGCTCTATAAGGTGCTGGGTGATTGTGAAGTTGTCGGTAAAAGCTTGGGAAGAAAGGATTAGCCCAGCGATTAGTGCTTTATAGATAGCTTGATGGAGAGCAGAGGTGATCTGAGGCTGATTAGTAAATGGAATAGAAATTCTCTAGATTTTTGCAGGTTATATGGGGTAAGGAGCATATGGGGGATGTGAGACGTCTTATCTGTCATTGCATGAGGCTGCAGGTCCGTAGACCGACTTTTTGATGGACTTGCTGCGATTTATGGTTGCGTGATAGGAAATGTCATAGGTTTCAACAAGGGTATGGGTTGGCTGCGTAAAAGGTAACTTTACGCAGGTTTTTCTTGGCGCTTGAGCAAGAATAGCTTCATTCCTTTTCTTTACTTTTTTTGAGAGGGTCCATCCTTTTAATCTTTCTACTAATATTTTTTTGATCTCCCTCCCTTCTTTATTCTACTTTCCTAAAGGGATTCACAATAAGATTACCATTGTTAGCTTAACCTAAGCTGTATGGGAAATTGCTTGTATGAGGGCAAAATGAAGATATAGTCGAATCATTACTGGCTTTAAAAGGCTTGGTCTCTATGTTAAAAAACTTTTCTGTGCCAGATTTTATAAAAATATCCCGAGAATACATGAACAACCAGCCAGATGAATGGACGGACGGACATGGTTTAATCGTTTGAAAAAGTATTCCTGGCTCCGTTCGGGTATATGAAAGTAGGTGTCGAACTATTACTTACTATGAGCTACAAACGTCTCAACAATCGGGATGGACCTTATTTTCTTTAACAAATTTCAGTATTAAAGAAAAAAAATGGTTACCTAAATTGCTACATAAAACAGTTATATCGTTACTATAATATACAAAGGCCCTAACTCAAATTTTTTTAAAATCCAAGATTTTCGTTTATTTCGATAAATGGTCTGCTCATTTAGCCAAAATGAAATTTGGAATTAAAATATACGAGTTAAGGCCTTTTAATATTAACGTAACGATATAAAATTTTTTTAACAAACGATAGGGTAGAAATTAAGCAAAAAATTTAAAGTTCCTTTGTCACTTGGAACCGTCGATTTGGTTTCCATTGAAGTTAAAAATCTAACAAGTTGAAAAAGTACCGTTTTTGTTAAAAACAGAAAAACAATGACTGACTTTTGTGCTGTTTATATAACACGAAAGGAAAAACGTCTTGACGTTTTGCATGTGTTTTGTTTTAGTTACAATTATGAAAAATACACATATAACGTCAAAACGTTTCGCCAGTCGTGTTCTATAAACAGCACATAAATCAAATTAAATACCCTTATCAATCTTAAAAGTTCAATTTTACCAGTTTAATGAAAAATTCTTCACCAGTTTATACTGGTTATAGTTTTTTTTATGTATGTTTGTATTGTCTTGAATTAGTTGAGACAAAGTAAAAAGCCTAAGTAGACTAATAAATTTAGAGAATAAATATTTTACTTTATAATTAAATAATTTAATGGACCTTAGCTCTTATCAAAATTGTTATACTAATAGTTTAGTTTAAACTGGTTAATTTCAAGCGCGTTCAATATAAAAATAGCTAGAAGCTTATATTTTTTTAAAGCCCGTTCAGCATAAAAATAGTCAAAACTTTATATTTTCCTTAGACAAATAAATAACGTCTTGTAAGTATGTAGGTCAAGAATATTGTTTTTGTTAAAAACCTTTTAAAAAATTTCAAAAACAATACTGGTCTTGTTGTGGTTGCATCAAAAGTGTTTTTTTTTGCAAAAATATTTTCTTTTGGTTAACATTTCACTTTTTTTAAATTGAGTTTTAAAGTTATTGTACATTTTTAAAAAATATTGCTTAGTATTTAAAAAAAATAAAAACAAATCTAAGCGTAAGAATGAGCAATGCAGTTATATTTTTGCCACAACTGTGTGCTAAAATTAATAAAATGTTGTGAACTAAATTTAGCAAAACATGCCACCTGTTAAGCTTTATGTTTTTTTTTACACCGATAACAATCCTTAATTTTTATTTCATGCACGATGTCAAACACTTTTTAATGATTACCTCGAAATTGTTTTTTTGTTGCTGTACTGAGTAAATTTCAGCATGTTCGTATGTCCGTCCGTCAGGCTGGAAGTTCATATATTCTTAAAGATATTTCGATGAAATTTGGAGCAGGTAAGTTTTAGGGCACAAAGCCTATTATTGTTTGTGGTAGTGATCGGTCCATTTTTCGGTATAGCCCCAAGACAAATGTCCTCCCGGAATAAGCACTTTGGGCTATCACTGACTCGAATATTACCAAGGCGCATGCATACAGGTGGGAGCGGTTCTACAAAAACAATTAAAATGGATGTACGAATGTCAGATAAAAAAAACTCACAAACTCTTTCTTCTACGTTTTAAGCTTTTCTTAGATTCTACAGTTGTTGTTAGTAAAAACGAAAGAAAAACATAAACATAAACAAATTTTGACAACTACACATCTGAAATACCGCTACTCAGCTGATTAACCAAGCCCACCTGTAATAAATGCGCCTTGAATTTTACTTAACCTTCTTCCAATTTTGCACACATGTTTATCTTAATGGTAGCAACAGTTACACTTAATTAAAATACTATCGGTTAATTTTTTAAAATAATCCCCATACAAATGTGGTGTAGGGTATATTATGGTCGGGCTTGACCGGCAATAAATTTTCAGGTTTATTTATTATACTCTTTAAAATATAAAGTAAAAGAGTACATTTTTGATAATTTATGGTTATACTTTTTAATAATCCTCAATTCAAAGGTACTTTATTAATGAAAGTGTTTAGAACACATTTCATCATGGCGCAATAATCCATCAGGTGGTGGTGATTCTACAATAAAAAAATTTTGTAAATAAATTTTTTTTGTTGTAGTTTCGTTGGTTCAGGTGTCAAAAAACGATATGTAAAAGTAAACAACTTTGACAACCCAGCCTCGATTTATGTATGAAAAAAATAGATCGTCTGTGCTCGTAACACCACCTGGTCAAATAATTTCACTATGCAGCTAATTATATGTTTTCATTGATATTAAGATAAAGTAAATGTCAAATTATTCATTTATTTTAAAACTAGCACGTAGCCCGCTACCTCGTAAGCGCAGTTTTAGAAGTTTATTAAGTAAAGGTGATGTTTTGTGCCTTTGTTTCTTAAACTATTACCATATTGATCTAAATCTGCGTCAATAAACTTCAGGTTTCTAGGGTATAAGGGTCTTGAACCGTTAAAATATTTCAAAAAAGTTCCAAAAATATATATTTCTATATTTTTGGAGACCTTTTAAACGCAGTTTGAATTATGTTTCTATCTTTATTGACACAGAAGTTAGAGAATGGACCTTAGCAGTATCAAAATATAGTTTTTACCCTCTCTTGCCTTTTAGGGTCCAATATTTCAAAAAGGGTACTAAAATCATATTCGTATTTTTTCGAGATCTGTCGATTCTATCTTAAATATTTCAAATGTTAAAAAAGGGGACCTGAGCAGTATCAAGATATAGTTTTACCCTGTCTTGCCCCCTAAGGGTCCAAAATTTCAAAAAAGTGTAAAAATGGTATTTTTTCGTGACCTGTCGAACGCAATTAAAATCATGTTTCCATCTCTATTGGTTTAAAAGTTACAAAAAGTACCAAAATAGAATTTTACCCCTTTCTGAACCATTTTTTACCATTTTTAGGTCCAAATTTGAAAAAGTTTGATAAATGTGTTCATATTTTTTTGAGGCCTTTAGAATGCAATTTGAATTATATTTTTGTATTTTTACTCGTTTAAAAGTTGCAAAGTGGAACTAGGCACTATCAAAATTGAGTTTTTACAATTTTTTGCCCCTTAGGGTGCAAAGTATCAAAAAAATTGGCAGACACAGGTCCGCTTATTTTTTGAGAGAAATACAATACTTTTTAAATTGTGTTTTTATCAACTTTTGAAATCCCGTCTTAGTGAATCTATATATGTATATGGAGAGGTCCCCACAGTCTAAATTTCAAGTCTCTAACATATATTGAAGATTTATTATTTATTATGATTTCAGTTTTCTTCTTTACAAAAACAAAATACCAAAAACGAACGAATTTTAATGATAAAATTGCCTTGATATCACTTTTATCCATCTGGCTTAATATTCATTGAACCATTTACTGCTCTTTATTAATTTGTAGTATTTGTTGGCAATCCTTCTCTTGGTACCATTTGATTGACATTTGCCTTGCGGAATTGCAATAAAATAATTAAATAAGTCGCAATATTGGCCAAAATCTAAAATTAAAACAATTTAGAAACAGTTTTTACAAAAACATCGCTACCTTGTTTTAAAAAGGTTCTAACTTTTTTTATAATTTTTTTTGGAAGACAAAATTAAAGTACGTATATCCTTTTTATATTAAGGTAACGATATGTTAGTATGTAGAGTTACCCTCATTAATGATTTTAAGTTTACGGTAACAAAACCATTAGCCCTTATTGTTATTGGATTTTGTAAAATTTGCATAATAAATCCTTGCAACAATGAATTATAGCACTCAGAATTTGTAGTTGTAAATGATGAAGTTTTTAAGAGGCGCTTTAGAGAGGTTAGAACTAAATTACACTTAAAGAAAAAACCCAATGTAAGTGTTAAACTTAATTAAAAAAAATCAATTACGTATTTGGTATTTTTGTTATTTCCAATTCTCCTTCCTTACCTGTATCTCACATTGCTCAGCCGTATAACAAAGCACGAATAAAATAACAAATAAGGGTACCAATGCTGCCAATGTTATAAACATATAATACGATTCATAATATTCAAAAACTGTTAAAATGGTCCAATACATATTAATAATAATATCCAAAACTACCACTGTAAATATACTGGCCAAGGAGTATCCATACAGGTCGTTGAACTTTTCATGCAAATCATACAATTCTTGATAAATTTCTTTTAATTTTTGTAAATATTCAAAAGATTTTAAATGTTCATAGTCTATATCTAATATAAAATAATTTTTTTCAATCTTACAGGATACAAGGGCTCTCAGTTTTATATTAAATAATTCCAAATAGTAAACAATATAATCCAAATAAATAGACATTTGCACACAACGACCTCTTATTATAATAATGGCCATAAGGGCATAATAGAAATAACCAAAATAGGTTTTAATGCCTATAACCGTTATAGACATTAATAAACTGCCAAATGTTGTCAAAATAACTATAGCGTATTTGCGTTTTTGACGTTGCCGTATTGTCTTTGTGCAAAGCTGTATGTGCAAAAGTTGTCTCATTAATATCTGAACGTTGTTGTAATTGTTTAAAAATTCATAATATTTTTCATAGCTTAGCATTGTCTCCAGCAATATTGAGATCACGGTTATAATTTGTGCTAAAAAAACTATTATGCTGACAAGATTCGATACTATGAAATTATCGCCGTTTGGAAAAAATTTTATACCCATCAAGGTTGTTATCAAATTGGCAACAATTAACGTCATCGTGTAAATTTGTTGCCAGCGTCGAAGTTTATTGTAATTATTATTATTGCAATTGTAATGCGAACGATATTTTTGTTCTTGTTGAGGACGATAATGATGTTGCTGCGGGTGATAATGGTAGTTAGAGTTCTTTAATTGTTGTTTTGGTTGTCTATTTGGCATCATGTATGGCACTAAACCAAATATTGCACCATATTTTAGAAATTTTGTATGTAAATCGCTAACAATCATGGTAAAACAATCAAATTATGCCGTCAACTGTTTGGATGTTGCTGTTTAATGTCTTTGTTAGTAAACGACTGCTTGTTTTTTAGAAAGTTATTTTGATCCTTTTATATTGAAGTCCTTT